>CM076081.1:17116942-17436942 GCA_038088235.1 Zacco platypus | reverse complement strand
GAATATGGAAAAGACAGAGTGCAATTTAATATCACTATAACTATAAATATACTTTGTAAAAGTGAGAAATAATACGTCATAAATAGTCAAAATTGTCTCTCCAAAAGTGTTGCTTCGTCCACACAAACATGAAAATGTGCAGTTGTTACTATAATGAGCTCAGGGTGAATAATTCTGCATCTGCTTCATTTTCAGTTAAAATCTAACATTTCCTTTTGCATGGGATATTTTATGCAAAATATTAGAATGTTGCAATACAGAGAGAGAAATAAAAGATTATTAAAACAGTTGGCCAGTGACCTTTGCAAGCAAATATGATGCTGATTATTTTATTAACATAATGCCAAGGAAATATAAAAACAAATGATCAGAAAAATGTCCTGTTACTTGATATGGTCATGGCTATTTAATAGCATGTCTCCTATAGGAAAGTGTTTTAGATGAGAGCAAGTGCCTGAAGAAAGAAAGTGTTTATTTCCATGTTTCCTTATAACATAAGCCATAAAGACACACTGGTTTTGATATTTAGATAATAATTTAACATTCGAGACCTTACATGCCCTATATGAGAAGATATGACTTAAAGTCACCATGAAATCAAAATTGACGATTCTTGCTTTTTTATGTAATATTACAGTATTTGTTGTAAATAATTTATCAGTACACATCATTATATTTTTCTAATTCATGTATCTTCGTATTCTTTAATCAAAATAATTTACCCTCCCTCTTGCAACAACATCTCTCCTCTTCTCTGATGAAGAGGGCGGGGCCACCTGTCACCCACATGAGATTGACCAATAGAAAACCACAACCATCCAATCAATTCCTCATGGACAAAATCAAGCCCCGCCCTACATTTGCTCTTATTCAAGAACCTGTCTAACTTGGATATTTCTCAAAATAGAGAAGAAAAGACTATTGCAACTTCTGTTTCATGCTGACTTTAAAGTAGCCATGAGATCAAAATGGAAGTTTTTTGGGTTTTGTGTGAATTAAGATTATCTATAAACTAGTGCCCTCCGAAACAATGAAAAAATTCACATTTAGAAGATATAAGCTCACTGTCGCCAATATGGATCACGGATTTTGATGACATCACTTTGCACTTCAGTTTCTCATCAAATCTTCTGTCTAATCAAATGCTCTCTATAATCTGAAGTCCCGCCCCCTTCAGTATAAACAGACGCTGAACTACGACCTACAAATTACATCCCTCCCTACTACAAGTTACACCTTCCACGAAGAAACAAGCGTGGATGTCACTGACTAAACAATTTTAAAATAAACAAATTTTAAATTAAAATGTTTTATGAATGAAAGGTGTGTAAGATGAGCTTATATTGCTTTTGAATTTTATTAAATAACAGCCAGTAGTAAAACAAAATAAATTATACCACCAAATTAATACAGAATCATGCAACTGACCCTTCGCAAACAGTTTGATTGACAGGTAATCTGACCAATCATAACCTTGAATCCGCCATTTTGTCTGACAAAGCAGTCAGGGGAGTTAGTAGATTAACGTTTGTGAACTTGAACTTGAACAATTGTGTGTACTCACGTCTTTCCACGCTTGAAACAACATTCCTTCTGATGTTCATTCATGTTTATTTGATGCTATAAATGAACTAGTATGAAGAGATGATCGGTTCACGAGCCGCTTGAAGGAGCTACAGCGATCTGTCACCACACATTAAAGAGACACTATATGCTATTTACTGTTTAAACTTCTTTAAAGAATTACAATATTTTAAATATGAATCTGTTCCATACGTTGTCAGTGTCCTCTTTGCTCCGCGATGTATTTTCACCTTGCGCGAACATTATGTGTGGCGTGAGAGCGCATGACTTGTCGGGCATAGCAACAGGGGGCGGGTTTAGTGAAGGGTCAATTCTAGCTAAAAACCTACCCCTTCCATAAAAATAAAATTTTCTGTAGAGTTTCATAGTTAAAATACTTAAATGACGAAAACAAACAGGATGACTATGGTGTAGTAGTTGTTATACGATCACTATATCACTAGGTGGTGATAGTGAAGCTTAAAAAGCAAGGAAAGTGAAGTAGAAGAAGAGCAGTTCTAGCGATTTCAGAGGAAGGGGCTCTGAGGATTTTTTTTTTTTTCAATTTTCAGAAAAACACAATGACATTTAACATAAAAAACAACAAAAACAAACAGAGATTGAGGAAACATATAACAGATCTTACATCATAAGCGTAAGGGGCTCTAATGATCTTTTCGCATCATCTCTTTTTGACATCTCGTGTGGTTATGTGTGATTTGGACAACTTCAAGTTACGCCCCCTTCCTGTTACGGCCCTCTTACAGTCTGCAAACAGATTCTATTGGAGAAGTTATGTCGACACATTGAATAATGCTGCACGTTCCGAGGCACTTCAGTGGGCCTTTAAAGAAATATTCATAGTGAGTTCATTGCTTGTGTATAAGACATGTTAGTCAGTACAGTGTCCAAATCCCCTGGACACACATGCTTCAGCATGTGCCTGTAGGTGTATGGAAACTCTCAGAGAGGTCCAATGTTTGATCTCAGCAGCAGACAGCCGATGTGAGAGAGAGAGACAGGGCGCTGCGCTCTTCTTCACTGCTGCTTATCTCTGTGGGCTCTGGATACGAGAGGGCAGAAGGGCAGCTGCTGTATCTGGAGTGCTGAAGGATCATAGGTGATGAAGGGCAGGATAGAGAGAACCTTGCACATTTCACAAACCCTCTCCAGACGTCTGCGCTAAGGTCTGAACATACTGCAAATGCATGAGCACAAATGCTTCTAGCAAATGTGTGGCTGTGTTCCAAAATGTGATTTCAGTTCTGCTGTAACTAACTTTTTATGTCTGTTTTCTTGACTACTGTCATTGTGCAGAACTGTTTGAAGAGAATCTTGCTGGAAAAAGTGACTTAATGAGTTACTGAGGTTTGTTTCTGCCTCTGTAGTCTCAACTTCACATTCACCATTCGAGTCTGAAGCACAACGCACAAACACGGTCTAAAATTACCAACAGATTTCCAATGTCTGCCTGCAAGTTGTTTTTACAAGCCATTGGGATAAGAAAATTTGTAGCAAGCAAACAGGATGTCCAAGAGCAGAACTATAAATGTTGTTTCATATTTTCAGTTATGTGAGATAAAAATGCCAAAACAAACTGTGAAGTGGAGCAGATTTATGCTGTTTCTCAAATGTCTGGATACACAAGACTACCACAGTGACGCCATCATGGAAATTAAAGGGATAGTTCACCCAGAAATGATTTATTCACCCTCATCCCCTCTTTATTTTGTGAAACACTATTTTGAGAAAAGTCTGTTTTTGTTCATACCGTCTGTCATAGAGTTTCCACGGTTTTACAAAAGAGGGAAAAATATTGGTCAGATTTATTGGTCAGAAGAGAGATAGATGTCGAATTTGCTGTCACTCCCTCAGTCGTTGTGTTTGAAACACCCTCACAGCTGCGATGATTCGTGATATAACAAAAAAAATGAAAATATAAAAAATTTGACCTGATTTGCGATGTTGATAACTTTGGAAACTCATCACAGTCTGTGAAAAGAGTCCATTATGGAATATTCCAGCTAAATTTGAATCTAATGTACTGCCTCCTGTGGCTTAACACAGACAAAAAGTGTCTGAACAAACACAGAACACATTTACAGTAAATATAGTAAAAGTCACGTAAATGATGATGGATTCTTGAGTTGTAAAGTTGTCTAAACTTTTTCACACTTAGTTGCTACATCAGCATTGTGGGAATGTGTCTATCATTTGTCTGCTGTCCACTAGGGGGGAAATCTGTGCTCAGATCAGTGTGTGTTTGTCCCATGTGTCCAGTCTGATGTAGTTCTATGGATGATGGAAAGCTCTCTTAATTGGCTAGTTTTCAGGGATATGTCATTGTAGTAAACTGTAATTTTCAGTGGTGTGTCCCCTGATCCATGACTGTACTTTTCTGTGGCTTGAACCCTACTGCAGTGAGAAACTTAAGCTTTGAAACCTGCAGAACTGCACACACACACACACACACTGACTGGTCTGTACTGGAGAAGACAGGTCAGATTATTGCTTTCATTAAAAAAAAAAAAAAAAAAAAAAAAATTGTGGTCGGTAAGATTTTTTAATGTTTTTGAAAGAAATCTCTTATGCTCCCCAAGCCTGCATTTATTTAATAAAAAAAATAAAATACAGTAAACCAGTAATATTGGATTTTTTTTACAATTTAAAATAACTGTTTTCTATTTTATTATATTTCAGCATCATTACTCCAGTCTTCAGTGTCACATGTTCCTTCAGAAATCATTCTAAACTGATGATTTGATGCTCAAGAAATATTTATGACTATTATAGTTGCTTCAAATTTTTGTTGAAAACATTTTTTCAGGATTCTTTGATGAATATAAAGTTCAAAAGTTCAACATTTAATTGAAATATAAATCTTTTGTAACATTATAAATGTCTTTACTGTCACTTTTGGTCAATTTAATGTGTCCTTGATGAACAAAAATATTAATTTCTGTCAAAAAGAAATAAAATAAAACTCTAGCATGAATACTAAGACTCTGTGAAATCCATGTATATTTAGACTCACTTGTTGTGTTGTAAATATCACATGCAATGAACCAGACCTGTGGTAGTTTAAAGGGTTAGTTCACCCAAAAATGAGATTTCTGTCCCTCATGTCGTTCTACACCCGTAAGACCTTCATTCACCTTCAGAACAATTCAGAACACATTTTTGATGAAATCCGATGGTTCAGTGAGTCTCTATTGACAGCAAGATAATTTACACTTTAAGATGCCCAGAAAGACTCTAAAACGTATTTAAAACAGTTCATGTGAGTACAGTGATTCAACCTTAATATTATAAAGCAACGAGAATACTTTTTGTGAATACTACTTTGTTTACTAAAGCCTCGTTTACTGAAATCACGTGACTTTAGTGCGCCGAACCACTGATTCGGATATCATCAAATATCTTAATTTGTGTTCTGATGATGAGCGAAAGGTCTTACGGGTGTAAAACGTGACGAGGGTGAGTTATTAATGACAGAATTTTCATTTTTGGGTGAACTAACCATTTAATGGAGCTGGGCTCTCTCACAACTACTGCACCACACTTACTACAGGAACTATTCCCTAAAACCGCCTTGTTTTTAACCACTGGCACACATATTGGTCAGCCATAACTGCGATTAAATGCTCCTTAATTGAAAACCCAGGCTCTTAAAAACTGGACTACAGTGTGTACACAATGTTGTGGATAAACTTTTAGTTAAAGGATTCTTCAACAGACAAGTCTGAAACAGCAGATTCTGTAATAAATGTGTTTTTGTTTCTCACCCTGTTTTGCCCAATCTAATAAGAGCGGCTGTTTTTCAGGCCACCTTAACCCCGTGCTGAACCCTGTAGTTAATACACTGTAGTTATGATTTTACCATCAATCAACAAGCAGGCACCTAACACACACACACACATACACAGCTCCCAGCTCTGCCCTACAATTTAATTGTGCCTGAACCCTCATCAGTTTCCAGAACAATCAATCCCACCCCCGTCCCTCCGTCCCCCCGTCCCCAGCAGGGCTGTGCTCTTTTCATTACACAGTTCAGGCTGCTCTGCAGGTGGCCATGGTGCCTGGTCCAAATCCCCAACCCTAGACCCCCACCATTTGTTACTTATAGGAAAGAAAAATCACAAATGAGATGTTGCAATTGTTTTTCGTTGACAGCAAAGAGATTAAATGGAGAGCAAATGTAGATTTTACATCTTATGATTGTCTATTCTGGAGTGTCAAGAAAGATCTCAACAATATCTCAAACTGTGCTCAGATTTATTGAGTCTACAAGTTGTAGATGAACTCAAACATTTCTCATCAAAGCTGTTATCCACGTTCATTTCCCCTGAAAACTAAGATATGGTTGTGAGAGACGCACTAAATACAGACAGACTGAAGACAGACAGATTTAAGACTTGTGAACAGATATGATTGTGTTATATGATGAACAGATTTAGGCTTTTATTCACATATAAACACATACACAGAGCACATCACTTATGGTAAACACTGAAGCTTGTGTGTGTGTCACAGACTAGAGCAAAGCTCATTGGTTCTCACACATCACACATGTTTGAACTTCCATATTTACTAGATGTGATGTGCTCTATGTATGTGTGTTTATATGTGAATAAAAGCTTAAATGAAATCTGTTCATCATATCTATCCACAAGACTTGGATTAAACCACTCAATTCATATGGATTAATTTTACGATGACTATATTACGATAACTTTTTGGATCTTCTACATTTTTGTTTACCTAGACTTTCATTGGAGAGACAGAAACCTCTCAGCTTTCATTTAAAAATTTTGTTTGTGTTTCAAAGATTTCAAAGATTAAGAAAACTTTTGGAACAACATGAGGGTGAGTAAACAATGACATTTTAATTTTGAGTGAACTATCAGTTTAAAGTAGAGTAAACACCAAAGTGTGAGAGCAGAAACACATATTCATCTAAATACATCCAGGTCCACCAAACTGTCAAACTTCTGAATATATTCCAAATCTTTATATGCCAAAGTGAAGTAGTACAGATTTACCCACTTCCCTGTCTGCATTACTAAATTATTTGAAATGTATATGGATTTTGTTGCATTAGTTAAATATAAAACAAGTGTTCAATATGAAGACACAAAGTATTTGGATGCTTTCTGGCTGTCACACATTTGTGGATCATGTTCATAGTGTGATGTGATGATTAGATCTACACCTGTGGTTACTCTTCTAGGACACCTGTGCCACTGAGATGAACCAACTGTTGCACGTATGTTCAGTTTGGTTCAGTTTCACTTTGTTCTGACCCTGTTTTGCCTGCCTGTGTTCTCTAGTTGGTTTCCTTGGTTGTTAATTAGTTCCACACACTTGTTTCTGTTCAGTTAATAACCATCCCTGTGGATTTCGACAACTGGCATACCTCACGAATTTCTGTGATTGCTAACAATAGACTCCATTGCAGACAGAGAGCCCAAGCCTGCTGCAATGAAAGAGCCAAATCAGAAGACTGAGCCAACCATCGCCCTGGAGCCCGAGCCCCACAGAGAGTCTGACTAGATGTGTGAGCCGGCAACATTCTCCATTCCTGTGGGGCTGCTCTTGGAGTATGAGAGCATGGCAGAAAGCCCAGCCCACACACTTGCTGCTGAGGGTATGCTGAGTTTGATCTCTGAGATTATTTATTATGGAGAATTGGAAGAGGATATTTACCTGAATCTCCCATCCCTCTCCTGTGTCTCTGCTGGTCCTGCCCAATTCAAAGTCTCCTGTGTCCCACCCCGCTTCCCTCTCCAACTTGCTCTTCCAGAGCCTACCGGTCTGTGGGCCCTGCCTCCACTAGTTCCCTTCAGCTCCTTGGCTCCTTCTTTATCTACTCCACACATAAACACCTCGGATCTTTGGGACACTAGCTCTGGCTTGGAAGGAAATTCCCTGACTACAGAGCCCATCACCTCGGCTCATCAACCTTACACCTTGGCTCCTCCCTCCCTTGACTCCACCAGGCTCCCTCATCCCTGTTGCTCTACATTGGTCAGAAGTCACTTTGACTGCACCATGAACGTATGGGCCTTCAACTGTTGCCGTTGACCTCCACTCCTTCGGCTCCATCGGGCTCTGCCTTCCCTCCAGCTCCCCTTGTTCCTCAGTCACACCAGCTCTGCCTCAGGCCACTGGCACCCAGAGCCATCCAAAGCCATCAGTGTTGTATGATCCCATCAGCTCTTCATTTTTTTCTGGGTCTCTACTTCCATCAGCTCTGTCTCTGTCCATTTCCCCCATTGTTTCATCAACCACGTCTCAGGCATGGCTCCTCCTTCCCTCAACTCCACCATGGGCCATTGTCCTGGCTGTACTCCGGGTCTCCGCATGGTTTCTCTTGCTCTTGACTCCTCCCATCGTCCTCAATGCCTTGGACTCTCCCGCTGTCATCTCCTCCAGATTCATGTCAATCTCCTACTCCACGTCCTCCTCCAGAGCACCCTCCCTCCTCTGTTGGACGACAAGGGGACATATTTGGTTTCATTTTCACTGTGTTCTGTCCCTTTTTTTCCTGCCTGTATTCAGTTCCACACACCTGTTTCTGTTTAGTTGATTACCCTCCCTGTGTATTTAAGCTTCAGTTTCCTTGTCTGATATTGTCTTTGCTTCATGTGGTTGTTCACTAGTTTGCTCTTGCAATCTCCTGTATGTTACTTTATGGATTAATAAACAAGTGTTTGTTTGGATTCTCCTTCTACTTTTAAAAAAAATACAACTTTTTTTTTTTGCAAATTTGTGGCAAGTTAATATGCAATTCATACAATTTTGTACAATCTGCTCATGGGGTTTAGTTTAAGGGTGGAGTTCACTGTAAAAATACTACACTATTTATGTATTAATATTATTTCAGTTAATTAAATATACACTTTTTAACTGTAAATTTAAGTAAATCAAATTTAAAATGTTGCTAAAATATTTTGTATGGTAATGTTTTTATCATAAATTTCACAGATTTTTTTTTTTTTTTTTTTTTTTGTGTTGTGTTTCAGGTTCGTGATTAATTTTTATATAAATTGTACAAAACACGTCCTATAAATCTATAAAACGTCCAGCACAAATAGTGAAAGAAAATTACCACAAAACCAGTTGATTAGGTTATTGAATTAAAAACTGAATTTAGTGAAGAGAGTCTAGCTTTATAATTTAAAGTCACCAAATACCTTTTTTGGAGCCACTTTATTTTTCAGTCATTTCCAGAGGTTAAATCCTTTGATTCACATTTGAATGTCTTACTCTAAACATTTATTTAGTGCCCAGTGAAGCTCTCTCTATCTCTTCCTCTGTGTGCATTCTGGTTCAGCATATGTATCTGTTATTAAGACATATGGCTGCTTTATTGCTGCTAACAATACCAATCAATACTCATGAAGCATGCAGAACCGTCACCTACCACAAATCTCAGGACCTGAGCGGGAACTGACAGTGATCATCTCTCAAACACACTCTCACAAACATCTACTGTGCCTCGCATCCACGATAATTCTGCGCAAGCAGAGAGAGAAACACTACACACTACAGAAACTGAACAGCAAGATTCATTGTCTCTGGAACATTTTATACTTAATAAAGGAAATGGTACATGACTCAAGCTGTCTCCTTACAAAGGGAGTGTGTGTGTTTCTGTGTGTGTGTAAAATCCATCATAATAGTGTAGTCCAGAGCCGCCATTTTACCTTATGGGTCAGTTATTGTCCATCAACTGCTGTGTGTGTGAGAGAGTAATGATGAAATCTCTCTGTAGTTTGAGATCAGAGGGTCAGAGTGATGATAGATGCTCACTTCCTGTTGCTCTCACTGCCAAAGGGCTGCACTTCCTTTTTCTCTTGGGCATGCATGCAATCATATTCACACACACATACTCATTCCCCTCTCACGCTCTCTTCTCTCTCACACATCACACACCTCCTCTCAACCCTTTTGTTTATTTTGCCTTTGATGAAGAGATTCATCTTTTGGTGTGTGTGTGTGTCTGCTAAATGAATAAAAGCAAATGTAAATATGTGCCTGTGTATGGTAGACAAATCATGAGCTAAAAATACTGTAACAACTAATGTTCATATATTCATTTTCATAGGTTCCCTTTCTCTCTGCTTTTTTAACAGGATAAACAGTAAGATAATGAAATAATTGCAAAGAAAAATTCACAATTAAATAGCATTTCAACCAACATCACAAAGAGGAATAAATTACAGAGGTACCATCAAATTGTATTAAATTACAATAAAATGTACTAAAAGATAAAATATAATTAAATATTAACTATAAATACTGAACACACAGAGGCAAACCTCTCTTTCTCTTATCTTTATTGCCATCAGAGTTGAGTTCTCTAGCTCTTCTGCTTTACATCATTGCCATCCCATTGCTCACATTCCTTTCCTATCAGCGCACACATACATACATATAATTGCTCTCACACACACAACACATAATTACACTTGCAAGAACACAATCTCAAAGACTGGCATGCTCTTGCCTTTACTTACATCAGAAGGTCAGTTTCTCAGACTTTCTTAGACCGCGCTTGTGTGTGTGTGTGTGTGTGTATTTGTGGGTAGGTATTCCCTACATTATGGGGACCAAATGTCCCCACAGGTATAGTAATACTAGTAAATTTTGATCTTGTGGGGACATTTTTTTGGTCCCCATGAGGAAACAAGCTTATAAATCATACAGAATTATCTTTTTTGAAAATCTAAAATGGCAGAACATTTTCGGTGATGGGTAGGTTTAGGGGTAGGGGTAGTGTAGGGGGACAGAATATACAGTTTGTACAGTATAAAAACCATTACGCCTATGGAATGTCCCCATAAAAAATGAAAACACAACATGAGTGTGTGTGTGTGCAGTGTGTGTGTAGTGTGTGCTGCAGTGCAACATGTGTCCAGTTGGGGGAGTCTGTCCTCATCTGTGAGTTCACTGTGCCTGGGAACCTAACTCATTCAAACGAAGCGATTCATTCGTTTTAAGGAACCGTTTCGTTTTATCCATGGCGTAAATACATTCTTTGTTAATTACTGTTGTTTCACTTTATGTTGTCGATAGTCTTACTATTTGTGTCAAATTGATGCTTATGGATCCAAGAGGTTACTCTCAATATTCATCAATGTTCTCTTGACATTATAAACCAATGATTTATAAATGATCTTTAAAAAAGAACCGGTCAAAAAAAGTTTCATTTCCAATCAGACATCATCACCGCAGGTTATATGAGCTTGTAAGTACCTGAATGTAAAAGGATCGTCCACAGATGTAAATAACTCCCAAGTTCAACCTCGAATTTGTGTTCAGTAAAGTACGCTTAACCCAAGGCAAATAACTGTCAAATATTTACCAGGGAGAAAGTGAGTGTATATGTGAAGTAAAGCAGAAGGATTATGAGGAAATGGTCTCTTAACCCTCCCATCTCTCTTCTACAAGGCTGGGATGTATGGAGTGAAGTATTAACTGTGAAGTCTTTGATTTCAGATCAAACTATTGTCCTCAGTCAACAGTGCGCTGAATTAACCCTTTGGCGGCAGTTTGATATTGATATTGACGATCTGACCAATCAAAACGCAGAATCCACCATTTTGTCTGACAAAGCAGTCAGGGGAGTTAGTAGATTAACGTTGGTGAACTTGAACTCGAGTTTTTCCGTGCTTAAAACAACATTCCTTCTGATGTTCATTCATGTTTATCTGATGCTATAAATGAACTAGTATGAAGAGATGATCGGTTCACGAGCCGCTTGAAGGAGCTACAGCGATCTGTCACGACACATTAAAGAGACTGCGTGAGAACATGATGTGTGGCGTGAAAGCGCACGACTTGTCGGACATAGCAACAGTAACTAAAGGGGGCGGGTCTTTGCGAAGGGGAGACCAGAGGTTATGTTTAATGTGCTTTAATATGGAGGTCCTCGGTTCTCACTCTGCTCAGTAAACATCATGCAGTTTGGAGTGAACACATTCTAGTATCCGAGACTATGGAATGGGTGGGAAAAAAATTTGCTCTTATGTGCTCCTCACATGAAACAGACATTAAAAAAAAATATAAAAATTGATGAATTCATCATCATCTTTGATCATCTCTTGGATTAAAGCATAATGTGGCAATAGTTCAGTGTTTGTAATGATACTTTTTAAATACTATTTTCATATAGCCTCCCATAGTTTTTAAATGACACTGTCTATTCAAAGAATATGTTATTATCATCATGACACTTACAGTATAAAGTGTTGATGTGAATAAAATGTATATCTTGTTTACAGTCCAATCTGCTGCAGTTCGGAAAGAATGTGGCAAAATGATATTATCTGTAATGTTACAAACCGTAATGGCTGTGTCAAAAGTCATTGAGGCTTAAATATGTCAAATATGTAATCTTGCTGGCTAATATGGATAAAGTTTTACTAAGTTGCAATGTGAGAACTGTGATTGTCTTGGAGCATCAAACAAACAAACAAGCTAGTAATCTTTTGCACATGATGCTATTGTTGTCTAAGAAATATGAATTCATAGTTGCATAGAAAAAACTTTCAGCTTTTATGTAAACAAAAACTTCATTGTAAGGAAACAATGTTAAATATTTTAATTATATTATTTTAATTTAATTTAATTTTAAATATATCTTTTAATTTATATTTATATATATGTTTTGTGATGCATTTAAATTTAAATGAAGTTAATGTTCAAAGCTGCTAATAATAAAATATGAAGGGGGCATAGCAGTGAAAATGTTGACAGGCAAAAAAACAAGACCCATATTGATGAGCCTGACTTACTGCTTATGACATGTTGATATAAGTATTTGGAAATGCATGTTTATTGATATACAGTAGATGGTCATTGAGCTGTAAGCAGAGACGAGCAGTGAGCTATTATGAGTCCCTGCAGTGTACTTATCTGGCCTATTTGACAAAAGACAACAATAAGAGTCAGTTTGTTGTCTCAGTAAAGTCTATCCTGACCAATACAACATGACATCTCCTCACAACTCAACTCATTGCACAGTTAATAATTCCTGCTTAATCCTGCTGAGCCAAAATGTATGTCTCTTGTGTGTGTGTGTGTGTGTGTGTGTGTGTGTGCTTCTCTTGTCAGAGCAGACAAATTATGTGGAAGCAGAGTTTCTGTACACAGTGGCAGACACACATTCCCCATCCAACACACACACTCAGCCTCCAGTGCTGCTGAAACTACAACTGCAGTCATTTTGTGTCACACTTTGATTCATGTCTGATTAACACTTTTTTTCCCCTAGCGGTAATTTTATGCATCACATCTATCCCAAGCTACCATCATCACATCTACACTCTTAAAAAGCTAAATGCAGATGTTTATGTTGCAAGTCACAGACTGGACTGATGAAACCTGCAATGATTAGTCTACTATTAAAGCTGCACTATGTAGTTTTTCGTCCGCTAGAGGTCGCCTATTCAAAACAAAGGCATAGCTTGATGACGCCAAGTTTGAGCGAGGAATCTTGGGACATGTGGTCTTCACCTCACAGCCGGTGGAAAAGAATCGTCAGAAATCATGTTCACGGATGCGATTATTAACGTTACTGTAGTATGAAGCAGAGCAGGAGCGAGTGTTGTGGAGCTGAACGAGACGCTGGAGCGATTGATAATGAGAGACGAACGCGACACACGCCTCGAGAGCAGCGGGACTTTTATTATGACACAGTCGCTGCCGCTTCCGCTTTTTTGAGTATGAGGAAACTGTTTATCATATTAGATACATTTGAGTGTGTTGAAAATGATGTTATAACGTTACTCTGAGCGTTCGCTCATTTACAGGAGACTCCCTCACACGTCCATCCACACGTTAAAATCGCGATTTTCTCACGATTTACAAATAGTTGGAAACATTTGGAATATTGTAAGTACTCAACTGAACAAAATAAATAACACTGGCCTAGTGGTTCTTGGATATTTTACTGCAAAAATTTAACATGTTGCAGCTTTATAGCATGTATCTGATACATAATATTCACATATGCAGTTCATGGGGACATACATACATAGCATATAAAATAATATTTACACCTATAACATTTTACATTGATAACTTTTAAATCTATAACATTTCTATCTTACAATTCTGACTTTTTTTCTTGCACTTGAATGTTTATATCTCTCAGTTCAGACTTTATAACTCACAACTGTGAGTTTATATCACAATTCTAAGGGAGAAAAGTCAAAATTGCGGGATATAAATTCGCAATTCTGAGGAAAAAAGACAGAATAACGAGTATGTCTAACAATTCTTTTTTCCCTTCTAAGAATTGTGAAATATAAACTTGAAATCAGCTTTTTTATTTTTAAATTCCGTGGCTTCCACAGACTGCATTTTCTGCCACCAGTTAGGCTCCGCCCACAAAAAATGTCACTGCTGTTTGCAAACACAAAATTGATTTATAGTAGGCGAAAAACAGTATGTGAGCCAAATATGTCCGAATTCATAGCAAACATTCAACAGTAGGTGAAAGATACCCGGATATACTTCTGGTGAGATTCTGAAGTGTGCATCTGATGGATACTTTACTATCACATGAGGGAGAGGATTTGGCAGTGATGACTGGTCATGTGACAGTCTGGATTTGACACTGCACACATTCATACAGAACGTATTTTTTAACGGTCACAAAGCAAGTGTCACTACTTATAATGGGCTATAATATTTTTTGTCGCGTGCGGAGCAGAGATGGTGTTAGCAGGGTTTCATGAGATGAAAAATATCTATGAAATTCTTAATAAATACTCCTTTCTGAGCTACACACAGACACACTTATGTGCATAGTCATGGAAACATATGCATGCACACACAAAGACTATAGAGGTAAATGATGTCATTTGTCTCCAAGTGTCAAAATCTGGGTCAAATCACGGTCTACTCTGAACTGCCTGCGCGGTCATATACAGTCCGACACAGACGTCTGATCTCACCGCACTGTAATTTGATCCACTTCTTGCCCCACACCGATCCAAACACACATCCCCTCCAGGATGGGTATATTTAACCCTCGACGTCTCCTCGCATTACTGCAGCCATTATCTGTTAGTTAAAGGCTGGGAGTGGTGTGCAGGGTGCTCTGCCTCTCTGACCAGCTGCTGAACTCTCGCACACTCCTGGAAAACACGCTTGGGCCGCGCTGCTCGTTTGTCACGCAGCACACTGACAGTAAAAGGTCATCGCCTCCCATCGCTGCGAGCCAGAAACAGCGGCCTCCATATTACCCAGCACAACGGATTTGTTTAAGACTGGGAAGACAAACGCACATGTGCACACACACACTCAGAGCTTTATCTAATCTAGGCCACCTGTCTGTGCATCTACCTCCCATGGCGGCACAGTGACGTGAAGTGTAGATGTGCAGACACTGTGCTCTTACAATCATCTGCCCATAACAATGTCACTAAATGAGCACTGAGACCCTTATTCTGCTCGCCAGACACCTCAGAATGGACAAAGAGGAGACAACTTCTCACTTTATGAATAAATGCAGGTTGTTTTCTCTCTCTGCAATGGAACAATCCAGACTTTTGGACATTAATTAAGCAGAGCGAGACATGCTGACACACTTACTGCATCTCTCTAAATATGAATATGCATTTCTAAACTGCAGAAAGCACGTTTTTCTGCCAGGCCACTCAGGGTGCGATATGAATGCAGTGCGTCTATAATGTGAGAACAGAACAGTGCGTTTCCCAAAAGCATCGTTAGCCAACTGACATTGCAATTTCCGTCGTTACAACTGTAAAAAATGACCGTGATTTTAACGGTAAAAGACTGTAAAAATGCTATGGTGAAAAACAGTTAACAGTTGGTTTACAGAAAGTTTCCTTACTACATACGGTGAATAATAGATCCAACGGCATATTTAATGTCATTTTACAGTAAGATAGCATTGAATTTACAGTTTTTGGAAATGCAAAACAACAAGTCATTGTATAATTTACAGTGAAAATCCGCTAATTGACATTCCCACTGTTCCCTGCATGACACTTCACATTTGATGTATTTTTGCTGAAATAACTCTTAGTTTTTCTTATTTTTTTTCTAATCAGTTATGTGCATTAGGGTTTTATGTTACATTTAATGTTGTTAAATTAATGTTTATTGCATTTTTAAAATGTCATGTGCATTACCATGATGGTGTTTAGTGTTTGTGTGAATGACACTGCGTACCTTGTATATATTAGTATTATCCTTCTCAGCTTGTGGAAAAGCTGCTACTTTGATTCACCATGTGACTTTCATCCTCACTGTGATTGGTGGTTGTTACTATATTACAAAACTACAAGACAGATATTAGTACTTCAATAGGTTGATAAAGTAACATTATAAAAGTTAATGAAATATGTTTTTACCATAAATTTAACAGAATTGTTTTACAGTGTAAAATAAACAGTAATGAACTGTAATTATTACAATATAAACCTTTAAATTGAATTGTAGTACTTGAGCTGTAAAATAGACAGCTGTCCCATAAAACCGAAAACATTACTACCGTATTTTTTTAAGGTAATGTTCTGGCAACCACAGCTGCTGGTTTTTTACCGTAAATTCGTAAACAGCACTGCAAAAATTGTTTGCTTGGAACAACAGTTCTTGAGCTGTGGCACGTGGAATTAATAAGTCATTATCTTGAGCAAAATAAGCAAGCTGACATTCAGTACAATCTATATCTGTTATTTTGAATATATACAAATGTCATTTACATATTTTATGATTGAATATGGAAATAAAGCAAAATGAGAATAAGTCCTCAGATGTCTGTAATCCATTAATAGTCCATCTTCATCAATCAGTCAATCAATCAATCAATCAATCTATCTATCTATCTATCTATCTATCTATCAATCTATCTATCTATCTATCGTCTGTCGTCTGTCTGTCTGTCAGTCAGTCAGTCAGTCAGTCAGTCATCTAATCTAATCTAATCTAATCTAATCTAATCTATTGGGACCTTGAACAGTAAGATATATAGCTAGATATATGAAACATTTTTGTTATTGTATTTAACCCAGCCATGCCAATCTCAACCTTGATCTTTTATTAATTATTAATATTTATTAATTATTAATTACTGTTAGAATTAATTACTGTGGCATTTGTTAAATTTCTCTCTGCAACGACTTATTTTAAATGGTGCAGTAAACTATAATCACATAAATACACAGTGTATCTACGTTACTATTAATATTATTACATAACAGTGTAAATCATTATCTTAATCAAATGAGGAAAAAATTTACACTACCATAACTTCTGCTAAAAATTCAGCTTTGCATTACAAGAAAAATTACATTTTTCAAATATATATTTAAATAGAAAACAGATATTTTTAAATTCTTAATAATATTTTACAATATTCCTGAAGAGAAATACCAGAAGAGACTTCTTTCAAGAGCATTTGAAAGATTTGAGCGACCCCAAACCTGTGAGTGTGGCGTATGTGTGTTTGCTGCCGCAGAGCTGAAGTGACGGTGTATCTGCCAGCCTGAGGGTGCAGTCACTCTACATCTGACATCATCAGGTCATGAACTCTGACCTCTTCACCTCTCTCTGGTCATATCGCGCAGCACTCATCAGCTTCAGACACACACACACAAACACACGCCACCAGGTCTGAACCAAATAGCTTCACGAACAATTGTTTGATTCCCATAGAACTGTTCTGTGACACTTTATTATATAGTGTCCTTGTTCCACGTTACATGCATTTATTAAATTATGCATAATTACACACAACTAAACCTAAACCAAACCCTAACCCTATAGTAAGTACATGTTGTTAATTAAATTTACTCAGCAATGAAGGCACCTTAAAATTAAAGGTTCAGATAGTCGATGCAGAGATTATATATCTTGAGGTATAAGTATATAATAATATAATATAATATAAGTATATAATAATAAGGTTCTGGTTTGACTTAAGACTGGCTTGAAATGGTAACAAACCTTATTGAGATTTTTACAACACATTTGTTAATTTTTTTGGATTGTATATGTGAATATGTGCTTATGTGTATAAGTTGTAAGTTATTCCACCTGGGGCTAAATATTTATTTATTTAATGGTTCAAACATTTGTGTCTGTATCTAGCCCCACTTGTACCTTTCACTGTTGAGTTTATCCTCTTTAGATATGCTGATCTGTAATTTTGCAGATGTGTTAATGAGGTGAGTGCAGTTTTTGTTCAGTCAGCTCCTAGAAACAGTCTCAGCTGACTGATGAATCTCTGGTGTTAAATGTAACCATCGTAAGAGCAGAACTGTAATGCTTGCGGTTATGGGTTGTGTAAGTCAAACAACTATATGACACTGAAAGAGTGGCTTCAGTCAGACTAGTGCTGGATCAAGGTCACACGGCACACACACTTGCGCGTGCGCACGCACACACACGCGCACAGAGCATAAACAGAGCTGTGTTTCCTCATACTCATGACTGGAAAAGCGGAAGCGGCACTGGCGACCGTGGCATAATAAAAGTCCCGCTGCTCTCGAGGCGTGTGTCGCGTTCGTCTCTCATTATCAGTCGCTCCAGCGTCTCGTTCAGCTCCACAACACTCGCTCCTGCTCTGCTTCATACTACAGTAACGTTAATAATCACATCTGTGAACATGATTTCTGAGTCTCATCTCGATTCTTTTCCACCGGCTGTGAGGTGAAGACCACATGTCCCAAGATTCCTCGCTCAAACTTGGCGTCATCAAGCTACACCTTTGTTTTGAATAGGCGACCTCTAGCGGATGAAAAACTACATAAATATAACATAATTTATGTGAATCCAGTGGTTCAACCCCAATTTTATGAAGTGATGTGAGTGCTTTGTTTGCACAAAAAAACAAAAACACAATTTACCACTTAATTTACAAAATATTAGTCTCCAACACACATTCACGCAACATCTGCTCTCGCGTGAACACAACACAACACGCTTTTGAGATTAGTAATTAATGATTAATGAATTAATTTTCATTTTTGGGGTCAACTAACACTTTTACTGCTGTTTTTTGTGAGGTAAAAGTACAAATAAATTACTGAGAAGTACTTGAATAGAGCGTTTGCAGCTAAAGATGGTTTAATGATTTTGAAAATAGTGTCTAATGCTCTGAAATAGCTATGTGAATATAAAATGTAATTCATTCCTTTGATCAAAGCTGAATTTTCAGCATCATTACTCCAGTCTTCAGTATCACATGATCCTTCAGAAATCATTCTAATATGATGATCAAGAAACATTTATTATTATTATTATTATTATTATTATTATCAATGTTGAAATTAGTTGTGCTTCTTCATATTTTTGAGGAAACTGTGATATATTTTTCCTTCCAGGATTCTTTGATGAAAGTTCAAATGAATTTAACGTTATAAATGTTTTTACTGTCACTTTTGATCAATTAACAGTCTTACTGACCCTAAACTTTTGAGCGATATATATTTATGTAGAATTAATCTCTTCAATGTTCATTTTAAATTCTGCTTTGTGTGGTAAAAGTATATATGCAACCTTTGGAATTGAATGTTAGATTTATGTGAGCATATAGCTTGTTAAATATTCTACATTATTAAATAGACTTCCTATTAATGATATGGAACATCTGATCCTTATAATGCAACTATAGCCACTGTTTGTGTTGATTTTATGTTCAGTTTTGGAAATAAGTGAGCCAGTCAGCTAGACAGTATGCAGTCAGTCAGATTAAATCTTGCCAGATCGAGAAAGGGTTTTCCAGTTTTGTGTAGAATAAGCACAGGTCAGTGAATGGACTGTGGGCAGTGTGTGGGCGTGCCATCTGAAGTCGAGATTACGTTCAAGAGACCCATATTTTTCAGAGCTCATGTTGCATGAGACTATTTTATGGTCCTTGCAACAACAGCGGGCAGAATTACATTTATCCTGATAGAGGACAGGAGACCCACACACACACAAAAACATGGCCCAGTTACACACATCCCAGCCGGTGTGTGTTTGTTTGTGTGAATCTGTGTGTGTCCCTGGGGAGGACAGTTAGTCCAGAACTACTACACTGGCACATTTTCTCCAGCATGCATTATCCACACAGACAAACAAGAGCAGCTGAATGCGTGTGCGTGTGGATGGAGGCAGAGAGGGCGTGCTTTGCGGGCGGAGAGGGGCGAGAGGTGAGCTCTGGTGGTAATAAAAGCATATGCTGGCTGTTAACTGAATGAGAAATAAAGACATCGCAATGATCCATCTTCATTACTTCTCTTCCCCTCTCCTTCATCCGCTCCCGAATCTGTTTCTGCAGGTCACATGATATTCAACTATCTCTCTCTGCAGCTGCCCGGCTCTCTGGTTAATGGTGGTGTCCTGATGTTATGGTCGGAGTTTGCATCTGCGTGAGGAGAGAGAGAGACAGAGAGAAAGAGAGAGAGGGAGTGTGCGCTGGTGTCCATGCCGAATGACTGCAGTTCAAGGGCGTTATGGAGATGGTGCTGCTTTCCATGAAAATGAACCATCACCACCTGACACACTCTAACAGAGACGTTTAGACCAGCGCTGAGAGGAACCACTGTTCTCTCTCACACACACTCACACACTCACACACACACACACACACACACTCACACACACACACACACACACTGGTTTGTTTTGCTATCTTAGTGAGGACATTCCATAGGCGTAATGGTTTTTCTATTATACAAACTGTACATTCTCTCCCCCTACACTAACTCTACTCCTAAACATACCCATCACAGAAAACATTCTGCATTTTTACACTTTTAATAAAACATTGATTGTATGTTTTTAAAGTGATTTTAAATATGAGGACTCATGAAATGTCCTCATGAAACATGTTTACGTCGTAATACCAGTGTAATACTCATGTCATTATACAAATTTGTGTCCTCATAAATCATGAAAATAAGCACACACACACAGCCAGTACAGCTTTGTACAATCAGTCGAGTGCTCTTGTGTGTTCACACACTCACAAACACACACATAAACACATTTTAAGGGAAGGTTGCTGCTAACTAACAAAAGTAGAAGTTTACTAAGGTTATTGTTATTACTAAACAATCAGAATACATTATTAGTTTTTTTTTAGCAAGCAATACAGTAATTTTTTAACAATAGTTGGGTTAAGTAAAACTACCGAGCTGGTTGGGCAAACATTTAACCCAACTGCTGGTTTAAAACAACCCAATCGGTGGGTTTGTCCATTTTCAACCCAGCTTGGGTTGTTTTTAACCCAGCATTCTCCATCCGTCCATCCTTCCTAATACCCAGTTTTTACCCTGGTAACAATAGCAAATATACCATTGAGTCAGAAACTGGTTTTCATGCTACATTTTCATCAGTGATTTGATCGTTCTAGTGTTCCTCAGGGCAAGAAACCCTCAGCTTAGAGAAAAGTTTTATGTGGTTTTCAGGCCAATTAGAGAGAATGTGTGTGTTTGCAAAACCTCTGCGAATAAACTCTCGCAGTTAAGTGCAAAGATGCAGCAGGGCTTTATCTGTCTGATCGGGAGTCTAAACGCCACACTGACACCATAATTACATGATTTATATCATTCTGCGATTCTAAGACAGGCACGCCACCTCTCTTCTGCTGATTCATGAGGAACGCACTCAAGAGCCTTTTGAGGGCACATCAATGGAATTACCTTGATTCATACACTTGATGTTTGTTTAAATAAATGCACGGTGATCAATCTTAAGGCCTTCCCTAAAGTTTGTTTGGCTCCAGACAGACTGAGCCAGATCTCATCTCACACTCATGGCTCTTCAGACCAGACCTCGGCCCACGGGGCCTTCCACTCGCGGGCTAAGAAAAGACCCAGAAACGGAGCTCGCTTCACCTGAGAATGTGTGCGACAACTTTGTTTTCCGTTCTAAGAGCATACGACCTCAAACAGATCGCCAAACTCTGCCAGTTCCTCCAGGGGCCGGCAAAATAGGTGTGCGGACTAAAAATAAATCTGTTACCGTGCAGCGGCAGTCAGTTTAGTCACTGAGGAGGTTTTTTTTACTCTCCAGCTGTACTCAGGCGGGTTTTGCCTCATGGTTTGGAGGCATACATTAATTATCACGCTCACAGGAACTGCCCTGCCTCACTGCTGACTTACTGCCCTTCACTGCCTCCACTCTGAGGGGGTTTTAAAGCTGTCATTTAATACAGTTCGGGCGGTTAGGCCTGCAGACGAGGCTGAATGCTGCGTATGCAAATGGGAAGATACCTTCTGAGTGTCGAAATGAAGAGGAGGCAATTCATTAATCACTGAGGTGTGTGAAATCACAGTGTGTGAAAGTGATTTTTAGTATGAAGGAATTCTGGGATCGTGCAGGTCCCATGGTGCTGTGTGACTGCATGTGTGTGTGTTTGCTGGGGGCTGCTCGCTTCGATGACAGTATCTCTTCGTATCTGGACACAGCGCCACCATTGCCACCGATAATATTTGTTTATCTCAAGCGTTCTTGAGATGCTGTTTGGCTCTCCTCCGAGTGTTGACGCAGCAGTCATGCACACTCACGGCTGTCCTCCATCTTACCCATCTCACTCGGTTACAGGAGCTGACCCGCTCGTCTACACCGCTCATGTCACCGTGTATCGCTGAATAATGACACTTAGATCTGAATTTAACTCATTTCATATTTGAGGAACTTTATACAGTTATTGAACTGGACTGAATCAACATTGAACTGAACAATGACACTATTGTCGTCTGTAGAGCTGTTTTATTGGTGTCATATTTAATGTTTGCATCATTAATCATTATTTTCCTGTAGCTGCTTTGAAACAATATGTATTGTATAAAGTGCAGTATAAATAAATGTGACTTGGTTCCATATAGAACCTTAATAGTCTATCTGACTGATCCTAGAATACCTTATACTCTTTATTAGGGTTACATAAATAAAACTGATAGCTTATTTTGTCAGTTGGGTAGTTTTTTATTGATACATGAATAATTACATAAAATGACATTATTCATGAACATGAATAATTACATAAAGAAATAAAACAAAACAAAACATATATGTGATGAACAGCAAGTTCCAGCGAAATATCTTCACGATCCTCTATGATGTCATTATATCATTAAAAAATAAAGTGAAATGAAAGTGGCCAAGTATGGTGTCCCATTCTCGGAATTCGTCGATTCGTCAGGAACAAGAAAGTCATATACGGCTTGAGGGTGAGTAAAGCTTGGGGTAATATTCATTTGAAAGTGAACTAATCCTTTAAGACCAATGGACATGAATGTAAGCCTAGGCATGTTTATTCATAAACCCATATAATAATTGCAAACTCTAACAATATATGGACCATAAATTCAATATCATCATCACTTGCTTGCTTGGTGGAGAAGAGGAGAAACGAACAGAGCTAGCCACACTTATGTTCTGTTAAAACTCTAGAGAAAGAAAAAAGGACATGATTGGTAGGAAACCAGAAAGAATTTGAAAGCTTGAACCAAACTTACAGTATGAAAGTAACAATGTGTAGACATTTTAAGAAATATATAAAGCACCTGGTGAGAGTGTGTTGAGAGTGTGTTGACAGTTGGAAGGTTGAGCTCCAAAATGAATGAGGTGACTTTAACTCAAAGAACCATTTCAGCATAAAAGGGTTCTTCAGGTTCTAAATAGAATTATTACTATGTGTAAAGAACCTTTAAAGACACATATTTTTTTTTAGAGTAGAAATGGAACATGTTTGCTGAGTACGTTAACTTTCAGTCTTTATTCAAGGCCTATGGGACTTTGCAAATATTCCTAACAAGCGATTGTTTCACAAACGTCCGGCAGTGTTTCACTCCTCCCCGTGCTGCAAAATCATCCAATCAGAAGGTACTCAGTGTATCATTACACGCCCTACTGCACAGCTCAAATGAGCATGGGCAGACGAGGAGTCTGACTTCAGCCGGCCAAACGAAACTAAAACAAATGCTGCATATCAGACATGCTCCAGTACATGTATGATTCATCTGGCTGTGTAAACTGTTTTTCTTTTCAGGTGTTTGCAGAATGCCTCCAAGTGCTTGCTTTCATTGTGTATTGCTCCATGCACCCCGGCTCATGTACCACGGAGATTGTCTTCAACTGGAAAATTATATCAAACCAAACAACAACACCTGAAACCATATGAAATGAAATTAATCGAGTTACTGATTAGGAAACTCCAGCCATATGTGGAAATGAACTACAGCAGGATTTGCAGATAGCATTTTGACAGTGTGTGAAGCAGAGCGGTGTTTATCTTTTTCTAATTACAAATTTAAATTAAACATTATATAACTGATTTTGTTCCTTTTAATTCATAAATGACTATATAATTTCTTCTAATTTCATATGAAAACTGGCAAAAACTATAACTGTAACAACAGTAAACAGTACTTTTTAATGAAGGTCTTTGGTAGGAACATCAAATACCTCAATACTCTTTTAGCATATTGTTGTTTTGCTAGACTAATATAACGTGAGGATGCTAGTCTTTCTTTCCTTAACATTTGATCAAACCAGTTTCAAACTCCACCTCGGGTGCACATCATTTTTCAATAATTCAAACATTTCTTACATAACAGAGCTCAAAAGAAGGAAAAATTACATTCAAATCTCCATATAGACCTTCTATGAATATCTGAGGATTTGTAATGATGGAGCAAGTTTTAAAACATAGAGTTACATTGCCAAATTCCAGGTAAAGTATGACACTACCCACCACCCTGAAATGAGATCCACCAATCAGACTAAATGTTATCTTAGAAACCAGAATTTTGGCATACAATGAGATTACGCCAGCCATCATAATGTTAGCTCTAAAACTAACTTTATTTAATATGGAATGTTGTATAGACCAAAAAATAAAGTAATTGTGTATTTTAAATGGTACAAAACAGATTGATTTGCATTAATGAATTAGATTATCCTCTGTGCTTTATGTAAAAAGTCACTGCAAACAATGGTCCAAACTGAGGAGGAAGGGAGGGGGCTCTGGAGGACGACGAGGAGCAGGCAAAGGAAGATAACAATGAGATGATGAGGGAGGAGATGAATGTGGTAGGAGCCTGGACAGAGACTGGAGGAACCACAGCAGAGCAGGAGGATGACCCATAGCAGAGACATGAAGGTCCACTGTGGAGCCAATGGAGGGAGGAGACTTGGTGGAGAGACCAGGCGGAACCAGGAAGACGACCGACTGAGGTGGAAATCCACCTGAAGAACCATGGTGATGTCAAAGGCCTGGAGGGCCACGGCAGAGCTGCAGTTGGGCATGAGCGAGGTGGAGTCTGGGGCTTTGGAGGCTTGAACTGGAGCTTGTGGGATCCACAGATCAAGGCAGAGCTGATGATTGGGAAGCCCCAGGCAGATTCATGCAGCTTAATAGTGACAGTGGCGACGAGGCCAAGGAACTGGAAGGCTTCGGCAAAGGAGGAGGGACAGGGAGGCTGGGCTTGACTATCTGTCACAAAGGAGACTTGGGGCTGGATGATGAAGACTTGGTGCAGGACTGAACCAGTGGAGAAGATGATAACTTGGAACTGGGCTTAACCAGCAATGACTTAGATGACTTGGAACTGGATGGGAAATTTAGTGACTGAAGACAAGCAAACACCTCAATCAAGCTCAACAAACATCAATTTTGTCAGTCCCTTAAACTCCACTAATATGTCCTCCATGATGGATGCTTTTGCTGGCTCACACACCTGCACCTGGAGTGGGGTTGGTGATGTTTTCAACATTCACGGGCAGACATGCCTTCGACTGCTCGCTAAGTGTGGTAGAAAACCCAAAGGGGTAGTGAGTGAGTCACGACAGATCTAAGAAGTCCCTCGTGTGATCCTCGAGGGAGCGATCACCCTGCTCCAGCAGGAGGAGGTGGACAGCCGTTTAAATTTTATCTAGGTTTTTGTTCTGACAGGGGTAGCTGTAGTAGATAATGATAACACACAAGAATGATAACACATGAACATGAACACAAGGAAAAGAGGGCTTAGATGAACTAGATGAATAACAAGACAAGGAACAGGTGTGTAAACGGGACAATGAAACGAAACATGACTGTGACATTATCTCACATTATCTCGCACAAGTGAGTCCACTCCTCACATTTTTGTAAGTATTTTATTATATCTTTTCATGTGACAACACTGAAGACATGACACTTTGCTACAATCTAAAGCAGTGAATGTACAGCTTGTATAACTGTAAATTTTCTGTCCCCTCAAAATAACTCAACACACAGCCATTAATGTCTAAACCACTGACCCCAAAAGTGAGTACACCCCTAAGTGAAAATGTCCAAATTGGCCCCAATTAGCCATTTTCTCTCCCTGGTGTCATGTGACTCATTAGTATATATATATATATATATATATATATATATATATATATATATATATATGTATGTAATGGTGTGTGTGTGTTATGGTGTGTGTTATGCTTGAGTAGACTGAGGGCAGGTTGATGATTATTTTAAGTTATATGGTCCGATGTCAGAGTGTCAAAAATAACAGACACTGTCCCCTCCTCTCCATTCCCTGACCACACCTCCTGCTCTGAGGATGATGGAGAGAAAGTAGCAGAAACAGAGAGTGAAGGAGCAGTGGGAGTAGGTGTGTGTGAAAACGGCACTCTCAGCTCTTTCTGCGTGAAGATGCACGACCATCTGCGGGAATACGCGCGCACGTCTGGACGTCATTTGTCCAGTGTGGAGTGATATTATGTGAGTGTGTGTGTGTGTGAGAATGCCAGCAGTAGTTCTGTCAGATGATGTATGTGTTTCTTCAGTGCTGTGATTAGTGCTGTGGTGTGGGGGAGCTAGACTCACCTCATCAGTTCCACTCACTGTCACACACACACACACACACACACACACACACAATAACCACAAATATCATCACACAGACACACTTTTACCAAGCTACATGGGGACATGTCATTAATACAGAGCAATGCTAACCCTGAAATAACCATTTTAAATTAAAAAAATATTCTGTTTTGCCAGATTACTAACTAACTTTGGGAGACAAATGTTCCCCAAAGTACAGTCCAATGAATTCTTTATATTTAAAATTATTTTATTTTATTTTTATCTTCCCCGCCCCTCCAACCTCACCTTTCTAAGAATCTGAGCATCTACTGTCATTTTCCTCTGGCATCTGTCCCTGTTCATTCTGCCTCTATCCCTCTTTGAATGCGTGTAACAGAGAGAGTGTGTGGAGATCACTGAAGCGATTGGAGGTAAGTGTTGTCCCTGCATTTGTCTTAATTAATCTTTAATGAAACGGCCTCATCTTACCCCCTCTCGCTCTTTCTTTCTCTCTCTCTCATAAATGAAAGATGGTCTCAGTGTATTATTAAGGTTGAGCTGCTCATGGTTTTCTTCTTCTCTCTAATATTTGACTTGCTGCTTTATCCACTCCCAGGTCAGGTTCAGGTTCCTTCTGATGTATGGAAGTTTTATTTAAAGGTGCGGAATGTAATTTCTGTGATACTTTTTTTTTGCAATTCTCTTTAGTATGGCGTTAATGGCACAGAAATTACACATTTCACTTCTGAACTGTAAGTGGTAACATGCAATTGTAACCTTAAAGAGCTATTTCTACCTGTTTAACCCATAACAATTAGTTTAATGTATTTAATTTTGTTGTTACCATTTCAGGTTACCATTTTTTACACACCTTTCTGTCAATGACAGGAGAAAATGATCATACCTGAACTTTCATTTCAGGCTGCATTTTGCAGAATTTCAGTCTTGACTGTGTTCATAAGGTGCAAATTCTATTGAAATTGTGAGCTGTGGAAAAGAGAAAATGGATTATCGCATATGTAAGAATGATATAAAAAAGCCATGAGAGGAAATGATTTTGCAAGTGATAATGTGTAAAGAGAGAATAAAAATAGTCTGAGTACTAAACCCTGTGGAACACCGGAGGGTCTGTTCTGTTCTGGAGGTACAACTTGAACCCTGTGAGCCATACAAAATATGAGCAATTCCTCTGGCTGATCCATGTGTTCTCCACAGGGCTTGTTTGACAGTTAAAAAAGTTCTTCTTCACTCTCACACTTTTTCTCCCTTTCCTGTTCAGTGAGGCCTTTAAGGGTCTGTGCCTGGTTCGTCAAAACTCTGTCACACAGCCATTCTTGCATCACATCCGAACAAAAGCACTCTAAGCAAAATCAATCGGCTGTTTTTCTTCAGAGCAAAATCTATCACTCAGATCAGTGTAACATGCATTTATCACACACAACTGACTGTTTCAGACCAAGCAGTAAGGAGAATCTCACCCAGCATTCTTTGCCTTAGGAACAAATTTCACTGACTTGAGAAGCTTGAGTTCATTTTATTATTAGAAATAGTCTGAATGAATTTTGGACGCATACAGTGTGACTCGGTGAAGCTAAGATGTGCGGTCACCTCAGCGAAATTTTCAGTTAAAATTTCCTGGCCAAAAAATCTCCATCGTCTATTGTCAATGGTGTAGCGATGTATGAAGCACAGCTCACACAGAAGTCTCACAAGAAATTCCTGATTTCTATTGATATGACTGTATTTCATCCATGAAAATTCATCAAACAACAGGAAATGTGACTGCGACATAAGATGGCAGCAGAGTGTGAAATGGAAAACCAGGAGTGGAGTTGATTGCGGGATGCTTTGGGAAATTGCTGTTGCTCATCCTACATCCCAATCTTGCTTTTCCTGCAAAGTTCTAATCCTAATGAAATGCACTTGAAACAGCTAATAAAAGTCTTCCATATTATTAGAAACGTCCAGTCTGGTGTGTTGGGGCAGGCTGAAGCTAAATTCTGCAGGACATTGGCCCTCCACGAGCCTGATTGCACACACCTGACATGCATAATCAGGTGAGAACTATATTAAGTTTCCATTTGTATGTAAGAAGAACCTACAGCATCATTGAGGGAAATAGACATATCTTCACCACTTATGGCCATCAGGACTACTATCACCAGTTTTTTCCTCCAAAGACCGAGCACAGTCACAAAGAGGCATGTGGAAAATAAATGACTCTTGACTTCAGCAGTAGGGAACAGCATGAGAGAAAATCACTTATTTTAAATCACAGCAGTATAGGTGATGGAAATTTAAACTTGACTTCTTTCATCACATGCAACTTCAGCTGCATTACAAATGATTCTTTGTCAGAAAAACACAACCTTTTCAACCGCTGACAAAACCTACAATCAACAGAATGGCAAAACGCATAACTAAAATTGTCACTATTAGGTTGGGAATTGCTCAAATTAATTTACATGCTGGTCCAAGCATGGTTTAAACTGATTAGCTTGTTTGGTGTACCAGTGAACTGTTAAAGATATTGGTAATAAAATAGAATTGCTGGTGCATATTTACAAAACCACACCAGCATCTGTAACATATGCTGGTCTTTTCCACAGAGAAGTGTGTGGTGTATTCATTTTCAAGTAATTAACAGGAGCATAACTGTTTGCAAGTGATATTTTTTAAGTGTCAGTTTAGGATATATTCAAGATCAATTTCAATACCTACATGACGGTTATAGGCAAAGCAGATGTGACAGTTGCCAGAAAAGGAGTACAGTAACTCAGTTTGTCACACAAGAGAGACAAACACAAGTTTTACAAGAGAAGATGATGTTGTGCAGAAAATTATAATAATAAAAACTGGTGCAGTGGTTCATGGAGGCTGGAGGGAAGGTTCATTTCACCCCTACACACACACACACACACACACACAAACAATGTGAGGAAATTCTAATTAATGTGTTAATGACAGTTGGACCTGTGGTTAGCTAGGGAGTGTATAATAAATTGTGATAATAAAAATGCATCACTGAACCCTTCTGAGGGTTTATTTAATGTAGTTACAAAAATGCCAGCAGCTGATGTGAACCAGGGAGCTTCCCCGTACACTTCATTTTCAACATCAGACCTCACACTGGGCGCAGTACACACACACACACACACCTACACACACACACACACACACACTTATTCTCCGCACCTGGTGAGTTTTTAGTTTTCATTAATTACATACATTTCAGGGCTATTGTTTCATTTTCATGAAATATTACAGTAACTTTTTTTACTGTTTCACATTTCACTGTCCAGCAAAAAAAATAAAATACTGTACATTGTTGAAAAAAAAAATTTCAATTTTTTTTCTCATTGGCAAATAAAGAAAAAAAAATATTTTCTGAAAACAGCATTTCATACATTTTTCTTGTCAATAAAATATACCTTGCATTTTTATATTTTAATGGAAATCAAGACAATTGATAATTATTTTTGCTTTTTTTCCAATTTAGTAAGTCAATTCACACAGCGGCCATTTTGGTTGCAACTTGGGGAGGCGGTGTGATGCCAGATTATTTATGTATTTCTTTAATTGAAATACATGACTAACTTACTACAATGTATTGAGATTTCAGTGGCATATCTCTGACAGAACACATAGGTTCATGGGAAACTGAACTGATAGGCACTGGTGGGTTAAAAGTTTTGTACTCCTTCAGTTTGAATATGAATCATTAGCAACAGTTGAACTAAAGCCGTATAGTACAGAAAGAAATGTCTGGAAACTTCCTCATCTTTGATGTTGTACAAAGACTCTTCTGTGGAGAGAAAAACCCTGAAAACACACACACAAGGGCTATGTTCAGAATGCAGTACTAGCATGCAATATATATGAAACACTATACAATAATTATAAAAACAAATTTCCAGTGGTACACTAGACATGTTATTACATGATCTCACCACATGTTTACTTCAGTGAATTACTAATCCAAGATGGTGTGAAAGGTTAAAAATCTGCTCATCTGAGCAAATAATGATTCAAAACTTAAGTTCAAATGTAATGGCTGATACTGCTTCTGGTAAATGTGTCATTGGAAATGTAAGGTCAGCTCAAGTACTATAGGATTCACATGGTAGACTGCTGCATATTTTAGCAAATCGAATTCCATGCCAGTTTACAATGGAAATATTACTCTACTACATAAACAGTAAGAATAGAATAGTATGCTATTCTGAGCATAGCCAACATATCTACAGATCACTGCTGGCCCTTGGAGTCCCAGCAGACATAACATAAAGCCAGCGGCAAGATTTGCAATGTTAGATGTAGTGGTGGTTCTCCAGATGACTCTGAAAGAAGAAGGGCGTTAGACAAGAGCCAGACACTGACATGTTTGAGCATGTCAAATACTCCTGAAGCACTTTAAATGCTAAGTAGTTTGAAAACACACTTCTGGTATTGAATGGTAACAAAGAACACCACTCTAATGTAACATAAGAACATCACCCTACAAAGTCAATCATATATAACTAGATTTTTACATTATCTGTGGAAAATATAAGTGGTGCTTGCCTGTACAAAAGTCCCTGCTGTAATGCCAGGGTGTTTGCCAGGGCACTGCTGCACATTTTCTTATGGTGCTCTGAAACAGTTTTAAGCAGATTTATTGAGTGTTCCCAAAAGCATCGTTAGCTAACTAACATTGCATGTTACTAACATAATTCAACAAGTCTAAGTTCAAACGAACTTTCGCAAAGTGCATCGCAAACTTGTGTGGTTGGAATGACAGCTCTCAAGATTTTATGACACATGGACATAGTAAATCATTATCTTGGGCAAAGTAAGCAAGCTTTGTCAAGAGATTTTAAGCACTGTTTTTGAAGAGTCCGTATGTGCTCTGATACATAAGAACGAACCTATGATTGAATATGGAAATAAATAATGTTTAAATGAGATAAATGAGAATTAGTCCTCAGATGTCTGTAATTTATAGAAAAAAATACAGCATTAATTCGAAATCAAACGGATTAATTTAAAGAAGTTATTAGTCCACCACCTCACCTGCGACAGGTTTGCGACGAAACGGTTTCGGGAAACACTCGTGACTAGTTAGTTTATTTGTTCAACGATGCATCATACTATGGCAGAGAAGCAGCGAGTTTCGTTGTTGTACGGAAAACGCACCCCAGGTTGGTTGTTCACTGGCAAGTGAAAAGATCTCACCCCAAAATAGTCACATTTTCCCTGTCTCAGAAAAGTAAAATCATTTCATTTAAAAATGTTGACTATCTATTGTATTAAATGATATAATGAAATGACCAAACAAACTTAGAGGCGGTACAATAACAGTGAAGTAAAGTATGAATACGCCATACTAAAGCCTCCCAGTTTCATTCTCTGCAGCTAACATAGCTAATATTGGTGTGATTTGAGATGTTTTTGCCTGCTGACTGAGATGGTCAGTCACTATCTGGTTATGCTCAGTCAAGTCAGGCTCCATGTCGCCTGGTTCTCAGAGTACCGGGTTCAAGCTTGGCCTACAGGCAGACTGAACATGCTCCGTGACACCACTTAACCCTCAAGCTCCATCCAGGTCATCTTGCCACAACATTGCCCTCTATGTGACACTGGACAGCAGCACTGAGAGCACAAAGCCAGCCTGTAGCCTGCAGCTCTCACACACACAGTTCAATCAACAGTCCTTCATTTCAGCTGAGAAACTGTGAACTCATTAGGGCTTCAGTGACCACCGCCTCACCCTGCTGGGGTCACTATCTGGACCAGACACTGGGGATCCACTCTGGGATGGATGGCTTAGGTCATTGTGTGGGCCACAGATGAACAAAACCGACGAGAGAAGCTGAAGACAAGGGGAGATTATGATGGACGGAAATTAGATAAATTGTGTTTATATAATAAATCACACAGGGATAACATGGCAACAAGCAACTTATCCACATAACTAAGGAGATTATATATAGGTTTTGCATACAAAAAGTCACGTACCCAGTTTTTACAATGAGCACTTCAAAGGAAGAATTAGTTTTGATTTGATTTCCCTCATAATTCTGCAGTTTTTAGTCAGATTAAGCTATATGTGCACTCTAAAAAAAATGCTGGGTTGTTGAGTTGGGTGAAATATGAACAGACGCAACAGTTGGGTTTGTCCATATTTGACCCAACCATGGATTGAAACAACCCAGCATTATTTACAATAATAATAAAAAAATGATTAAAAATACGAATACAGTGCTTAAAAATACATGTAAAATTGGCCATTCAGGGAAAAATTACTGTTAGGCTGAAATTTACCTGGAACTATTATGAATGTAAAGAACATTTTACAATTACTTAGAAACTTTTGTTTTCATTTCACCTACCCGCAATTGTTATGTTTGCGTTTATCTTCCAGAAATTTTGGAAACGACTCAATTCCGGGTTCTGCTTTATTCTTATTGCAAAAACAACAGCTGTGTATGTGTCAGAGATCATGTGTGATTATAGCGAGTGTTTTCAGCAATGTTGCCCAGGAGTGTCACTGCTGACACTGAACTGATAATGAAAAGTTGAATTGAAGTGAAAAATATGAGTGGTCTTTTAATGAAGGCATAATTTCATTCTGCAGGCCTACAGCTAAATTTAGCACAAAGAGTTGAAAATCAATCAATAAAAATAAATAACATCAGTTAGATAAATAATTTAAAGCAAGACAACACAAATGTTTAACTCTAACAAATCAAATAGCCTGAAAGTTTAAGGTGCAGTAAGTGACTTCTGAGAAACGCTGTTGATATTAGAAATCACCAAAACAAACACAGCCCTACCCAATAGGATCGCACCCCATCTTGATAGTTCCGCCACCAAATTCATGAACCTCCCTTCTAATGAGTGGGCACACCCCTTACTGCTGATTGGCTACAAGTGTTTTTTGGTGTTCCATCCGATCCACTTTCAACAGCGTTCCTCAAAAATCACTTAAGTTACTACTAACTTTTAAGTTACTACTATTGCATGAACATTGATGTCTGAATTAGATTTTTGTGATAATACATTAGCTGAGACTAAATCTTACTCCTAGTCGAGGGTAGATATAAACTGACCATGGTGAAAATAAAAACGACACAGTGGCCCATTTAATATACAGGAACGATATTTCAGCAGGCCTGAATTGTTGGAATTAACTGACGAATTATCACCACAGTTGCAACATGTAACAGATAGAAATAGATCGCTGTGTGATTGTTTTACAATCTGCATAATTACGTTTTTTTCGGGACTAAATAGTACAGATCTCATGTCCTGTTGAACCAAGTTCATATCCAGCTCAAGGTGATTTTATTTTTACTCTCTTATGGGTAATTAATACCCAATAATCAATTGGTGTCAATCACACCAGCCTTAGACCCAATGAGGAACACAACAGATAAAAATGTAATCTAAATCCACAAACGTACTTAAAATGAACCTCAACCCTGAGCTAAAGTCATTGATTCGTTCACTAAAACAAGGAACACACTCACAGTCAGTATAAGAATAGATTTGTTTCATACCTTTCTTCTTTTTTCTTTATACTTGTGAGTTTATATAAGCAATAAATTATGAGAATGTAGTGTATATGTAGTGTAATTTTACATGAGAAAGAAAGAAGTTGTTTTTTCCCCCTTCTCTATCTTAGTTCCCATGATACTGCAACAATTACTCCCTGCCTGCTTTGTGCTTGTGTTGTTTTAGTTGAGAATGTTTGTTATCCTCTCTCACTCTTTCTCTCTCTCTCTCTCTCTCTCTTTCTCTCTGTCTGGTGAACAGTATTAATCATAATAGAGAGTGTTATTTATCACCTGCCAGTCCAGAAATGATCGTTTTGGCACCGCTGGGCAGGACAACCAAACGCACCAAATTAAATAAAACATTTAACCACATACACACATGCACAAACACATGAACACACCCGGTTTCACACCACATACACAACTAACAAACATCTACACAGACACTCTACCCAAGTTCACACATATTCTTTCTGTGTTCATCCCCGTCTCTTTTCTCTCATTCCACTGATTAATGGGTTTTAAAGCCATGTTCAGCAGCATATGTTTAAATGAGTAAAATGTGTTTTGATGTTTGGTCATAAATTTTCCCTGAGCTGTCTGTTGGTGAAGTGCACTGAAATGCAAGAGAATTATATAGTGGGGTCCAAAAGTCAGAAACCACTAGTGAATTCACAGTGACCTCTGACTTTTGGTTTCAGACAAGGACAATAAAATCATGGACTTAGACTATAACACTGGACATTTCCTCTATAATACACACAGTCCTTAAAGGGTTAGTTCACCCACAACTGAAAATTCATGTCCTCAACTTTCGTTCATCTTCGGAACTTGAGTGAAGTTTAATGAAACCTGAGAGCTTTCTGTCCCTCCATAGACAGCTGTGCAACTGACACTGTGAAGCTTCAAAAAGTTCATAAAGACATACGATAAAAATTAATCCATATGAGGTTCATTCCCGTGTTATGCAGCACGTTTGAGCCTCTGCAGGAACCATTGAGGTTCATTCTCATGTTACGCAGCACGTTTGAGCTTCCACAAGAACCAATGAGGTTCATTCTCATGTTACGCAGCACGTTTGAGCTTCCACAAGAACCAATGAGGTTCATTCTCATGTTACGCAGCACGTTTGAGCTTCCGCAAGAACCAATGAGGTTCATTCTCATGTTACACAGCACGTTTGAGCTTCCACAAGAACCAATGAGGTTCATTCTCATGTTACGCAGCACGTTTGAGCTTCCACAAGAACCAATGAGGTTCATTCTCATGTTACGCAGCACGTTTGAGCTTCCGCAAGAACCAATGAGGTTCATTCTCATGTTTTGCAGAACTTTTGAGCTTCTGCAGGAACCAATGAGCTTCATTCTTGTGTTACGCAGCACATTTGAGCTTCCACAAGAACCAATGAGCTTCATTCTTGTGTTATGCAGCATGTTTGAGCTTCTGCAGGAACCAATGAGCTTCATTCTTGTGTTATGCAGCATGTTTGAGCTTCTGCAGGAACCAATGAGGTTCATTCTCGTGTTTTGCAGAACTTTTGAGCTTCTGCAGGAACCAATGAGGTTCATTCTCATGTTACGCAGCATGTTTGAGCTTCTGCAGGAACCAATGAGGTTCATTCTCATGTTACGCTGCACGTTTGAGCTTCTGCAGGAACCAATGAGCTTCATTCTTGTGTTATGCTGCACGTTTGAACTTCCACAAGAACCAATGAGCTTCATTCTTGTGTTATGCAGCACGTTTGAGCTTCTGCAGGAACAAATGAGGTTCATTCTCATGTTTCGCAGCACGTTTGAGCTTCTGCAGGAACCAATGAGGTTCATTCTCGTGTTTTGCAGCACGTTTGAGCTTCTGCAGGAACAAATGAGGTTCATTCTCATGTTACGCTGCACGTTTGAGCTTCTGCAGGAACCAATGAGGTTCATTCTCGTGTTACGCTGCACGTTTGAGCTTCCACAAGAACCAATGAGCTTCATTCTTGTGTTACGCTGCAAGTTTGAGCTTCCACAAGAACCAATGAGCTTCATTCTTGTGTTATACTGCACGTTTGAGCTTCCACAAGAACCAATGAGCTTCATTCTTGTATTGCGCAGCACATTTGAGCTTCCGCAAGAGCCAATGAGGTTCATTCTTGTGTTACGCAGCACGTTTGAGCTTCCGCTAGAACCAATGAGGTTCATTCTTGTATTACGCAGCACGTTTGAGCTTCCGCAAGAGCCAATGAGGTTCATTCTTGTGTTACGCAGCACGTTTGAGCTTCCGCTAGAACCAATGAGGTTCATTCTTGTGTTACGCAGCACGTTTGAGCTTCCGCAAGAACCAATGAGGTTCATTCTTGTGTTACGCAGCACATTTGAGCTTCCGCTAGAACCAATGAGGTTCATTCTTGTGTTACGCAGCACGTTTGAGCTTCTGCAAGAACCAATGAGGTTCATTCTTGTGTTACGCAGCACGTTTGAGAAGATGAACGAAGATGAACGAAAGGGTGAGTAAATTATGACAGAATTTTCATTTTTGGGTGAACTAACCCTTTAGACTGAAGAAAAGCCTGTCATTGCACATGTTTGCCTTCCAGACAGGAAAAAAGAGAAGGATGGAGGGAGAGCGAAAGAAAGAGAGGCAGTGGAGTGACCTTAATGTAAAACTGTACTTAATCACACTGCAGCCAGATCAATAGAGAGTCCTGGGTGGCCGTCCGTGGGGCCGTTAGCAAACGCAGTCTTGCAAGGAAGGAGAACATCTTTGATAACCTCTAGAACTGAAATACACAATTTATTCTTACAGATGAAATGCCTCTAAACACTTCTTACATACTCTGAAGGCATTCCATTGGACTGTTGATTCATTTGGACTGTATTTCAGATCAGAATGGCAGTTTTCTCTATTTTTTATATTTGTGGGTACATAAGAAAATGATTTGTTTTGGTGGCTAGCTGAATCCACTGTTTTAGCAGATGGAGGTCACCTGTGATGCACATTCTTGGACACAGATTGTGAGATTGATTTGTGGTACAGTGTGTCAGGGATTAATGAAGTGCTACAGCTCGCCACACAGATGCTGTCTTGAGATGTTCCTGCTACATCTCTATCACTTCGGGACTGTTCACTCAAAACAGGTCCTGGTTCATCTCTAGACACTGCCTTATTCGGAGGGAGATCGGAACAAGTTCACATAACATCCAATCAACAAAGATGCCTCCTTTGGTGTATCTGATATATTGCTATTATGGTATCTTGGAAGACAAACCACTATTTTACCACCTATTCAAGAGCAGACTGACCAGTCGCAAAGGAGCTTTATGGCAGTGATTATGAGGCTCAATATACTGCGGGAAGAGCTACTCGTATAACACAAGACCATTCAGTTTATATCAGAATAAAGATACATTAGTCTACACTACTCCGTCATGTAGCTCACTCCTTGACTTATTCTCTACAATGGTGCAAATTATTCTGAACAAAGAAATAAATTTATGTATGAATGAACAATTACTTAATCAAAGGATTTCCAAAACATCAGTGATATTACAGCAGAACTGAAATACAAAACTGTTGCAAACAATTGTTTGCTCTGACATTATATCACAATAGTGTACTCAGTTCAACACAATCTCATGGTATTTCTTACATATTTTACATTTTGGCTAACTGGTGGCTAATTTGTATGAATTTGTTTGTTTATGCAATCACCAATGTTGGGGAAAGTTACTTTTAAAAGTAATGCATTACAATATTGTGTTACTCCCTAAAAAGTAACTAGTAACTCGTAACTTACGTAACGTAACTTTTTCTCTCCTGGGCTGGGCTTGCTTGTTTGTTTTTTTTAAAACAATAAAAAAGTTCTATTTTTGGCAAATGTAAAGGCCCTTTCACACCAAAAGTGAAATCAGTGAAGAAGCCTCAGGCTAAAGGAAATGCATATTTACGCCTGTACAGTAGAGGGTGCAGCTCAAAAAAACCTTTCAGCTGTGCTGACATTCTTGATTACAGAATAATAGGTTAAATGAGAAGGAAGTTCAACACTCTAGATCTATTCTAAAGTAATTTTTGCTTTTTAGTATGGTTGAATTGGATCATTCAAGTTCAGCAGCAAAGACATTGGTTAGTAAAGTGAGATTAAATACATAAAGTATATTTGTTTAATTTAAAATAGTTAACTATTACAGGTTTGTGTAATATTCTGAATGAATGTATTTTTTTTTCATTTTGAAGAATGTTTTCGTGCAAGTGAGATGAGTAAATGTATGCTCCCTTATAGTCTAGAACTACAATAACCATTTTCACACAGCACACACAACACTTTATTTGTGTCAACATGGGGACAGGAGAGCTATCAGTAAATAAGCGTGTGAAAAAGTAACTTGCATTACTTATTTGAAAAAGTAACTTAAATATTTTGTTGTAAATTAAAAAAGTAATGCATTACTTTACTCGTTACTTGAAAAAGTAATCTGATTACGTAACTCAAGTTACTTGTAAATGCGTTACCCCCAACACTGGCAATCACCCCACTGATGGTGATGTTTAGGGGTGAACCTTAATGTTAAAAAAAATAGAAAATCTTCGTACAAACCGCATTGTTTGAATTCCTACAAAATCGCCATCTGGTAAAATGGTTAACTTTTCCTGTGAGATGGGGTTGACCCAGTCTAGTACTTCTGAAAGATATCCCCTGTATGTGTGTTAGACACCGAAAAAGAGGGGAGGAGAAAGAAAGAGTGAACCAATGAATGAATGATAGAGACAGAAAATCAGAGACAGAGAATGGTTGCAATTGCACCCAACAAAGCCACTCAGTTTGAGACAGTAGCAAAATGCTGAAAGAAATCCATTGTGTTAGCTCTGTTTCAGCTCTGACAGAAATTAAATTGTGTCCAGAGACTTTTTTATATAGCAGCACAAGGTCTGAGACAATATTGCCAGTGGCTCAGAGTCGGCTGTCTTTGCACAGATCTCTCTGTGTTTGCAAAAACAGATCACACCGCCTCATTCCTCGCTGAATGCAAAAAAACTGCCGGCTCTCATTTATCTTAGACATAAAGTTCCCCAAATGACTGAAATCTGGAAATGCTTATAACTTGATTTCACTTTCCAGCAATGGTTATGATGAGGGATTGTATACATATTAATGTAGGTTCAATCCAATTGTTTGTTGGTTGAACCTTGAAGGTTTACATTTAATTAGTATTTAATCTATATTATGTTTGCTTTATGGCTTTGTTAGATTAGCCTCTCTCTTTCATGGCAGGTTCTTTGTCATGTCTCTTTCTGGAATATTTGAGTAGTGTCTTGTGTTTCATGAGGTTGGAAATCAATGGCATTATAATGTGCTTATATTTGTTCCTCCACACAGGAAATTATATACTGGTGTTTTTATGTATTTAAAACATCTCTGATCTAAAACTGCAGGCCTTACTCATAATGAGCACTTTTTTTTGCTATAAACATTATAACAGGCTTGTGCATGTGCATTGCACATGTACAGGTAGATGTGAGGTCCTGCCTGATTCTCTTTTGTATTAAATGAATTGGAGCAGCTGTGCTGAAAAACTCACACAGCAGTGTAAACACACAAAGACACACTGATGTAATCAGCACTGACAGCGGAGGCTCACAGATCAGAGACTGAAGCGAGAGAATGAGTGATGATAGTAGGAATGGAGTTTATAGCTTTATATTAAAATAGCACAGAGACATGGCGGAACAGACAGAGAGACCACAGAATAAGACTGATTATACTTAGAGAGATAGAGTGTGTGGCATGCGAGCTGCAGCAGAGTGAGACACATAGGCTGTGTAGCGTTGTGAGCATTGTGTTGTGTTGCGAAGCGCTGTGCTGTACATGTTATGCATTTCTCTGTGGTGTGATGTTTTTGTGAAGTGATGTTTTCCCAGCATGGGAATCAGGTGTGCTGGTGGACCTTTTGGATGCTCCACTTCGACAAAACTTGCATATATGTTAAATATCATGTTTCTTCGTGTGTAGTAAAAAAAAATATCCAATTAATTTTAACAAATGATTTAATAACGAAAAACACATGTTGCAGGTTACATGTTTACTGGTGCACTGTAAAATCCTGTGTTAAATGAACACTGCTCAGTTTTCATATGGTCCCAATCTATAAAGTAAAAGTAACGCTAAAGCGCTGTTGCAGTTTGTGATGATTGAACATTAGTGGTGACACCTGCAGTTAACAAGCAGAATCACTGAAGATAAAAGGAACAAGAGGAACAAAAAAAATAAGAAGAGAAGTGCAGAAACATCGAAAAACTACAACTGACTCACATCCACACAACCTTAGACGAAATCAACTGCAAATCAATAATATCTCACCAGAAGATGCTTAAACAACTTAAGAAACATCATCAGCATGTTCACTTATTATTATAAACCATTTTGGCTTGATTTCTTTCATATGGTACATGGCAAAAATTATTTGGAAGTCTAAGTTTGAATCATTAGGATGATTAGTGTTCGATTTAGTCAAGCGCTCACTTGGCACTTGACTTTGGTTTAATTAATTTTCTTTCAGCAACTGTTGGAAGTACATTCTATCACTATTGTCTACAATATGCTGCTGACTGCAATTACATACCTTTTATTATGTGATTTTTTTGGAGTGCCTGGATTTTGATATGTGAGTTTCCAAATGAGCATTAAAGTCTTTAAAAACACCAACTTTCAAATTTGAACTTTCATTATCAAGTTGATATTAACTGTCCTATTGAAAGAGCTCTTCTCATAATTATTGAACAAATTGCTTGTGATTACGCTGTTACTTGTTCTTTGTTTACATATCTCTACATTTTAATATTAATATATATATATATATATATATATATATATATATATAAATTACGTTTTATTCTTATATTATTTTTCCTTTACATCATTAATGTAAAAATAAGAATATGCAAATGAAAACAATGCTTGTCCCAAAAACACTGCTTGCATACAGACAACTTGCCTACTCACACTCAACCCCTCAAGACCATGGTGGTATACCAGCTTCACCAGCTCTGTTTTGCTTGCTGGTCCTCCAGCCAGACTAGCATAATCTGGATTTTCTGGATTTTTCAGCAGGCCCCCGTTACACTCACCTCCCCGAACTGCACTCCCATCCGGGTCACTGCACCAGTGTAACCCATCCGGTTCTACTTGCATCCAGGTCACGGCACCAATATAACCCCTCTGATTCTACTCGCATCCGGGTCACGGCACCAATATAACCCCTCTGGTTCTACTGCATACGCGTCACGGCACCAATGTAACCCTTCCGGTTCCACTCGCATCCGGGTCACGGCACCAATGTAACCCCTCCGGTTCTACTCGCTCCATGATGAGTGGAATTCAAACTGGTGTTTCCAGCATAGGAAGTAGGGGTGAAAGCAAGGACGATAAAGACCGAAACCTCTAGCATCCCTCACTGGTGCACCTCTTGAGGCCAGGGGAGTGAGGTTTACTTGCACAACTCTTACTAGATGGCTTCCTTTACACTCTAACAGTGTTTCCCTGTGATGATGTGATGGGCTGTGTTTCTGTAACAGTTGTTTACAGGATTGGAATAATTGCTTTTCTAATGGAAAATGATCAGAAGTTTAGGAATCGTAGAAGGAGGTGGCGGGTTTTAGTGAGAAACAACAGACACCCACAAAGTTCAATTTCAACTTGAAAATGTAATTACATTTGTTCAATAAAAAAAGAAAAGAAAATAAATTACAAGGTAACAACCAATATGCAATAAAAATTAACTATGGAAAATTTCTTTGAATGCACTCTTCCTTTACCCCAAATACATAACACCGGTAATTTCAATTTCATAAAGAAATAAAAATAAAATAAACGTTAATAAAAGAAATAACTTTCCTCTCAATACACAGCTGTTCCAATGAGGACTTCGATGTCAATCAAATGGGTAATGGGTAACCCATATACCATCAATAGTTCAATGTTCTGTAAAGTACTGATCAGTTGTTCTTTCTTCTTGTTCTTATTTGTCAATTCCCTCTGTGAAGGGAACCTAATAGTTCTCTAGATTGGGATTTTCTTGCTTTCATAAAACAGGGCTGATAATTGGAAGAAAGGATATTGTCCTCTTCTTTATGATGCGTCGTCCTTATTCTTCTACAACAGATTTGGGTGGCTCGCCAAGATTCACAGGATGTCACAGAAGATCACAGGAGTATCGCGAATCCGTAGAATCAAGAAAAAAAAGAGGAAAAAAACAAAGAAGGAAAAAAAACCTGGCCTGATCAAAGACCAGAACATTAATTTTAGTGGATTCAAGAATAATTTCACATCAACGATCAAAACAATCAAAATAAACAGCTAAACATACAATTACAAATACCATTTTTTCCTCCAGAATGATATACACTCATTTACCTCTATAAATCGATTACTCTTACACAGGCGCGTGTCTCTTACACACTCGCACGTGACCAACAATAGCGTCGGTGAACTACAATGAACAAATAACCATGTGGTTCATTATGACCACAAGAATGAAAGAAATTAGAAATTAAACTAAAACATACAAATATAATTTTTACAAGGAATGATATCTTTTACCTTTTATATTCAGTTTTTGCTCTCACACAGGCACGTGTGACCAACAATGGCGTCAATGAGCTGCAATGAACAATCATGTGGTTAACTACTCAGTTCGACAATACAAATGAAAAGGGAATAAACACAGTTTTACTGAACTAAATACCATTTTGCGTCTTATCATGAAATTTTTTATACACTTTTCTTTTTACCATCGATGATATTATGCTGACCCACAGAGCAAAATGTGACTCAATATTCAATCGGCTTCTTCGGATACTGCATGGCTCAAAATAAATGAATTTGAACACTTTCGTACACTTTCCAGAGGGTTTTTTAACATGTATTTCTTTGAAATAGATCGCGAAGATCAGATTACGTCTTTTCTTCTCTGTCATGCTCAACAAGCAGGGCGCGCGATGACAAAGAGCTCTAATTGATCAACCACTAATTTTATTTTATAGAATAAATTCACTAATTTTTAAATATTCTTAATAACTCTAACACTTTTTTTGAACTTCGTTAGAGAAAAATTGTTGTAACGTTAACAAATTGTGAATAAATTAAACTATTCCCTTCAATCACCCTTCATTTAACTAGGATTACATTGCTCTGTGTTGTTCTGTGATGTGCAGTGATGTAATGTGATGTGTTGGACTGTACTGTGCTTTTATGTGATGTTTTGTGAAGTGTAGCTTGTGCTGTGTTGTGATGCGCTGTTATGCCATGTGATATATTGTGTTGCCCAGTTCTGTGATGTGTTTATGTGACGTGTTGTCCTGATATTTGATATGCTGTGCTGTATTGCTCTGTTCTGAAATGTAATGTAATGTGATGCGATATGCTGTAATGTGCTTTTATGTTGTGTTGTGTGCTGTGTTGCCCTGTTATGTGAAGTGTTATGCTGCCCTGTACTTTTTTGTAAGGGTGGGCTTGACGTTTATTTAGTACTATGTGCATTAAAATAAACAGTGTGTAACATCGCCGAGTGCTTCAGCATCAGTGTGTGTTCCCATGGCTGCGGTGATGTGTTAAATGGGCTGAATTGTGTAATTGTGTGTGTAGGTCCAGGGGCGTCTCTAACAGCGCTCCCAAGCTCTTTCTGAGCACGCCTCATTGCTTTACTGGTTCCCAGTCGACATGATTTGCCTCATATTCCTCTTATGAAATATCTAAACAACATGTACCCCCAACACTTAACCTGGAAGCCGTTTAAGATGCTTACTATATTTAAGCTTTATTCTCATTTAGCATATAAACTGTTCACTCGGATAAAAACCAGCTACCACCATGCTGGCGACCGGCGCTAGCAAGGTGGAACCATGTCTCTTTGACACACGGGGGACCAAACAGATGGTGAAACACACAAACACACACTCTACTGGACATCGGAGCCCTCACACAGGCAGACATATTGTTCTTCAATGCATACGAGAGGGACAATACTAAACAGAACGGAATGTGTCAGTCGTGTAAGCGAAACGCCCCTCCCCCCATCTGAAAACAATACAGATTGTTCGAGATGTTGATTAATGGCACAGATATAAAATGTAAATGTTTGCACTATTGTACGTGTCCTCTGCTGTTGTGTGGAAATGCGGGTCAGACACTTTAAAGGCAGCATGGTGCTGAGCAGGAGGGACGAGGATCAGCCAGGGGACACCATATGTATTCAGATTATACTGCCGCTCAGGACGCATCCCAAAATCTCCCTGTTTGATTTTAGCTCATTTATCATTATTCTCTTTGGCAAGCACAATGTCATCCTCTCCCAGAAGAATTATAGGATTGCACTGCAGAAGACAAACAATTTACTGGCACTTTGCCTCACTGAACAACACTGTCTGCCTGCCAGCTCCCATCCATTTCACTGTTCGCACCATACGTCACAACACACACACACACACACACGCACACACACCGTTTTGAACGGGCACCAACATATATGCGCAACACACGAACACACATCTCGAACCGCAGACACAAATAGCACAGACCTGACTCAATGTACAACCCAAGCAAAACATTTGTAACAAACAGCATGTGTAATCACGTGTAGTGGTTCCTGCAAAAGGTCACGCCTTTCACTTTCCTCGGAAGATGAATACTCAGGTTGTTTTTTTTGGTGATGCTAAAATGCTTTATCACATTCCAGTTAAATATACAGAGAAAAGTAAGCCATTCTTAGGTTGATTTACCAGAAAAAATGTAAATGCCATTGGCTTTTTGCCGCTATCACAAAAAGGGTCTGTGGGATTTTGACAAAACATGTTTCTGGATCAACATATTTTATTGAGCCTTCCTGTCTGAAAAGAGTTACCTGGGCTTGACATTAACTTTTTTGCTCACCAATTTTTTAGCATTTTCACTGGCCACAATTTTGACATTGGTACCTTGGGAAAAAATTTCCATATATATTTCTTTAATATTATCTCATAATTTAGAGAGACTAAATACTGCGCGTGACGTCATTGAGACGAGGCGCGGGGGCGGTGAAAGATACACGCATTGCTGATCGCGAGAGAAACATCAAAGATCAATCTGAGGCAAATATCTTAATAATACTTTCTAATATTTGAATAATATGATGTATAATATATTGCAGACCTATTATTTAACTATATTGGGTTATTTTTAGAACGTGGTTGTTGATATTGCGGCCTATATGATTGCTGATTGAGAACCGCTTTAAAATCCAATGCGAGTGTAAAAGCATATGAAACCCCTGGATTTGGTGAGTTTCCTACTAATATTGTTCAATTTACTGAAAACTGGATGTTATATTTGTTTATCGAAGTTCTGAAGTGTTTTATGTGTGTAATAGTTTCTGAAGGAGTGTGAAATGTGATATGATATTTCATTTAACCTCTTAGATGCTATATTGCACATGATGACATATTCTGGTATGTTTTATATATGTTGAATATGAGAAAAAAGGGTTTTGAGTACTATTTTTATATAGATTGATAGTTGATTGATGAATGTGTAGTGTATATTGTGTTGTTCTAAGGAAATAGTGTGTAAATGCTTTTGAAACTTAAGACGCTGTTTTGTATAAACAGGTCAGGTTTTTTGTGTGATTGGATCGAACCCTTCAGACATCGAGATGGCGAGCCTCCCAGCCGAACTACTGTTGATTCGAGAGAAACACAGATGGAGAAATCCTGTTTACCCATAGATTGGTGCTTTCTACTGATCAGGTGGAATCCATTGCATTGCGTATTCTGATCAGTAGGATCTGACTTTTCCTTCGTCGATTACTTTGCACTATTGACTGTTGAAACACAGCTTTCATCTACACCAGGAGACTTGTGCACATACTAACATAATTTCCACTTTTGATGACAAAGGAACATTCATTTATACACAGACTAAGAGGTTATTGACTGTTATATTGTTTAAGTGTTTGAATTGGTTTCGAATTGAACTCTTGTGATATTGTACTTTCTTTTCACATTTTAATTGTTTTAATTTGGGTCTATCTTTTCTATGAGTGAAATATAAAAGCGTTGAACAAAAAAACTAAAAAGCGAAAGATAAGAAAAGTTCTAATTAGACGAAAAGTTAGTGAAACTGAATTGCTATAAACCAAAATAGAAACTAAACAATTGAAACATAAATCGAATAACTAGAAGCATATAGGAGAAAAGCTATTTAAATAGCAAGTATTGGAAGTGTTTCAGATATGTCAGTATCGAAAAAATCTATATTTTGGACCACTATATTGCTTAGTTTATTATTTCAGATGACTTTTTTTAAAGTCTACAATTTAAAAAAATGATATATTTCATAAATTCAACCTTCCAAAGTGGCTAGTATGAGTGATTGCGTTACACGCCACTGCAAAAATCCTTCTGCATTTGGCAGATTTGCGGGTACTCACCCTATCCCTACACTTACCTCTAACCATGCCCATAACTTTAATCCCTAAAAGCAGAGGGAAATGATAGGTGAATAACACTGATGTAGAAGCCCTTAAGCCTTGTTGTAAGCCTAAACTTGTCCCTCAAATACTTGGTGAAATCATGTTCACCATCAGAAAAGTCCTCTGTAATTTCAGTTCGGTAATGCTAGTCATGTATAAATCACAGTTCACCTTTCAGGCATGCGAATATGGAATTTCAATGAAAATGGCGAGTGTGCTAGAAAGTGCTAGAAGAATAGAAAAGAAACATGAACGGTGGGCTTGGCGGCATTTTCTACTGCAAACTCCCTGTTGGTTTCTGCCGCAAATGAGCTGTGAGGAGCTGCCGCGGGCCTCAGCCGAACGAGTGGAACGGTAGCAGGAACAGGAAAGAGGGATGGGGCGGAGGGAGGAATGGAGGGAGGGGGTGGCTGGAAGAAGCCTGACAGCCCAGGCCCTGCTCACCCCCCACCCCCAGTGTCCCATGCTCGCTCTGTCCCCCTCAGCCACTGCATTCTCCAGACATTTACATTATTCAAAGATAAATGCATTGTCAATTCTGTGTCTCCACACACTAGATATGTGCGCTGCTCCACTCCCAGCACTGCCAAGGGTCTCTCACCCCTGCTGCCCACAAGACATGCTACAAATGAAATCAAATGGATACTGCTAGAGTGTAGAATAATTTAACCTCACAAAGTGCGTGTGTGTGTGGTTGCACTATGATTAAAATACAACGTACCAAAGCTCTGTGAATTTATCACTACAATGTCACTTAGAGTTTTTGCCCTAGATTGTGTAAGAAATGGGCAGTGATTTCAGACTTGTGGTTCAATATATCTCCATGTCATTTCTTGTCATGTGTAAGAGAGGTTGTCCCGGTGAGAGAACATGATATTGATTAAGTGCATTACTATGTTCTTGCCACTAACAGATAATAACCTGTTCACCCTCCTTGTGCATACATTATGCATCAGCAAATTTGTATGGTGACGTATGGTCATTGGCGCTACAGTCTGCACAAACACAATGATCTCTCTCTTTTCCATGAAGATAAACACCCTGTTTTTCAGTATTATGACATATCCCCCTAATGCGCCATTATCATCAAGTTCTCTCTCTCTCTCTCTCTTTGTGTGTGTGTGTGTGTGAGAGAGTGTGTGTGAGAGAGAGAGAGAGAGAGACCCAGTGCGTTTTCATATATCTGTCCACTGAGAATCAGATTTCCTAATGAAGGCAATCTTAGAACACTCCTGAGATCCGCTGCAAACGACATGGGCTTTCATCAGCCATTTTGTGTGATCATAACATGAACCATAATGGACCACCACTAATTACCCATCCGGCTCACACCCAAAGACCAGCTCCTCTTGCTCAACCCAGAGGACTAGCCTGAACAAGAGCTTAATGGAAAGGGCCCGAGAGATAAAGGGAAGTCTTAATGTAAATTAGTGTTGTATATACTTCCAGAAATACTCTTAAATGTTTCTATTTAACATGTGCAAAATTCATTCTCTACTTGCACTGAAAAAATGATAACAACTGGTTTTATTCATGCAAAAAATGATCACTGAATCAACCTAAATACATTAATTTATAACAGAATGCGCTAAATTCACGGGTAGTACGAAAAGGAGCCACCAATTTGCTAAAACATAAAATAGTTCACTTTTTTTAGAGCCGATACCTGATACTTCTGTTTGCTTGCTCTTTTCAAATATACATGTAACATAATTTAAAATATCAACACATTTCCAGACCAGACACATGATTCCACAACTGACAGATCTAGCAATCACAGAAATGATCTCAGGTTTCATTTTCATGAAGAATCCGTGACTGGAAGGCTTGTTATGGGCTATTGCAGCTTGCATGCAACCTGATCTGCAACTCTTGCTCTGAAATAGATCATAAAAGTGGCTAATGTAATGCAGTGGAGCGGAGCTGTGCACGGATAGAAGAACAGGATGTGCGTTCTGTAGTTACCTGTGGAAGTGAGGATGATAGAGATCTTTTCTTTACTCAGGTAAGCACTCAGAATGGATCTCACATAGGTGTCTCCCGCTCTGGATAAGATGTTTAATCACCCATTTTTTAAACGTCCTTTTAAAGAGAAAGACTGTGACGTTTAAAACCCAAACCCATGAACAAAGCTGTCCGCCAGCCATTTTTCATATTTAATAGTGGGAGGCCATTTTACAGAAATAACGTGTCTGGGATTACAAATGAAAAGTAGAGAGATTCATTCTTTATCAAGCAGACAGATTAAATTCCAAACCCTGTTACTGTAATAGGTGCACTTGTAACTCCACATAAATTAGAGCATTAATTCAATCAGCTTCTGTTTTAAACAAAATAACACATAGCTCAGAATCCAGAGGTGTAATTTATAGCGAAGCCAGGTTCATTTTCCAGAACAATCCATTTCTCTGCACGTCTGAGGGCTAATATGATGATGTTCTGTGGAATTCGGAGTGTCTGAATCTCTCATCGCAGAGCCAAATAAAAGACAAATGAAGATGTGTTTTATTCCTTCATAATTTCCCACTGAGAATGCCATAAAGGATGACATCCATATGGATTGAGGGTGGGGGAGGGGTGGTGTTTTTATGTGGAGTGGTATAGTGCTTCTGTAATTTATGGCATCTTTCCTGTGTGATCAGTTTGTCTGTCAGGTTGGTGGAGGAGAAAGGAAGGACCAGCCTCAGAAAGAGAGCGAGAAGGAGAGAGAAAGACGCTGGCTGGGTTAAACATGCTAATGATAAAAATAAATCAAAAATATCAACTGCTGGTCAGTGAAATACATACACTCTGCTGAAAATCTCGCTAGTGTGGAAAAACATACATGTGTAGAAGTTCTCATTTTGTGTTGCAATTTAACAACAATTGGCATAAAACAGTATTATCAATTCTATGAATACTTATTACATAGCTGTGTTTGTGCAAACTCATAACTATTAGTCTTCATTATTTTCAGGCTTGTGACAACTGTAGCATGATGCTGCGCTCCAAATGGAGGCCATAATGTAACGCGATGATGTATGGAGACCTGCTAACATTAAGCTTTTCACTCATTTCCACGTGGTCTTTTTCTCACACTAAATAGAGAAACTGGTGAAAGGGCATTGCTTTACAGCTAAACATCACAAAATTGCTGCTTCAGCAGTTTTGCAGCAAATCCAGCAGACCTTTTGTGATGACTTTTAGGAAGAGCAGGCCAAAAATACCTTTCCTGGTAAAAGAACCAGCTATACACAAGTCGAGCTTTGCTATTTAATCATTGATGTGGTCTGTACTGTTCCTAACACTGTATGCTTTGGCTGACAAGATCAAACTCAGGACACAGTGGGGATAAAGAAGGACTTGGTGCACAGTAATGACAGTTCTTGAGTTATTACTTCACACCAATATACAATTTTATCTTCTCAACTTGTTTTATTTGAAAGAAGAGCAGGCTTAACACCATTATTCCTGTCAGAATATTTTAATCTTAAACAGTGTTGTAGTTCTGAATACCTTTGCTCTGACAAAATTCACATCACGAGTCTAAAGACTAAACAGTTTACTTGAGCACTCTGAACTGACACACAGAGATGCTTATAATCTGCACTTGGTTCAAGTGTTTGTAACACTTGGGTTGGAATACCATTTTTATCATTAGTTTATGACCTCAACATTAATAAAACAACAATTAGCACACAGTTATTAACTTTTCTAAAAGTGGAATAACTTCAGGCGGCAACAACAACAACTGTGGACAAAATGATCAGACATTAAACGCATATCGCCAAAGAAGTGGACTGATGTGACTGAGTGAAATGTAGCCTGCTTTATAAGCTCTCGGCACAACGATTCAAAATTAAAGCTCCATCAAACAAAATAAAATTGATCACATTTAAAAACAAATATTATTGCAAATCAATAAGAGCATTCAGACACTAAAATCCACAACATTTGGAAGATCTGGTGAGTTTCATTTATTTCAGGCACTTTTATCTTTAGCGAGAGCCGTGTGATGAGGCCTTCCTTCTCTCTTCTTCTTCTCCATGTGTCTATTCTGGAAGCAGATCTTCAGCTGACATATTTCACTTGTTTCCCCGGGTACTTGTTGAAATCAAACTTCTTCTCCAATTCAGTGAGATGCTTGGTGAAAGTAGTGTGTTGCTGGATCAGTTTGAATGTCTGTCACCTGCAAACAAGTATAGACAATCAGTACTGTATAGGTACCACATTTCAAAACTTACTGGTTTTTCTTCCAGTTGAACGTGTTAACCGAGTCTCCTGTTCTGCCCAACCCAAACTTTAGGACACACTGCGCGTTACACATGCATGCGTTGTTTTATCGCCGTTTAGTCCTCAGTTTCCGTGCAGCATGCATAAACTACATTTAAACCTAGTTCGGGACCCATGTGAGCCAACTCACTAGCATTTCTATCATAATGCACTTGAAAAGAACCTTGAAGCATGTCCGAGGTTAATCGGGTGTTGACACGATGATCCAGAATGGCTCTCGTCAGTCTCTCTCGGGTGCCTCCGGGCTAAGACGGGGGCGCAGTCTTCTTCTGATCCTGACAGTACTTGGCCGTGAAAGTCATAAAGTTCCCACCTGGGTAACAGTTGAAGAACGAGGTCATTATGTCTCTTAAAGCGCCACTTTAAACGGTGAATGATAGCTCGCGTCGCTTGTCTTCATTACTTACTGTACTTTCTGGCTCAACATGTAAATATTGCCTACAACAACGAGGGGAGGAGCCACCTTTTCCTCTGACCAATCGAGAGCGACCCGTGTGTCGGCTGGCCTGGGGACTCGAGTATCTTCAGCCTCAGACCCGCATGTAAGAATAAGTGGATATGATTTAAAATATGGATTTAGACTTATTTGCAAGAAATTATTTGCTTTGCTCGCAGACTGAAATTGTTTTGAATTGTCAGGAGCCAAATTCACAGGCCATTAACAGAAAGGCGTTATTCAACTAAAACGCATGAATTGCTTTATTATTATTACCACACTGAAGCCTAGATCGTGTAATTCTTCTATTATTTGATATTTTGTTATTGGCTTGCATTTCAATATTATGTGCTTTTATTGACGAATCATAAAGTTAGAATAATATAGAATCTAAATTCTTCTCATCATTATAGCGTGTGATGAATTGACTGCTTGGTTCTGCGGTTTTTGTCCCTTTTGAGCTGAAGATAGACGCAGCGCATCTGGCTTCTCCCCTCGGAAGACTCGGAACTGCTGTCGAGGAAAATTGTGCACAATCAGTGATTGATGACCTCAAGCTACCAAATACCCATGACAACTGCAGCACTCAAACTACGACTTTTCTGTAACGTGTTATCGAGCGCCTTTATTTTAAGCCTATATACAACAGTGAAATAAAGCGTAATTGGTCACATTTGCTTAGAAATAGTTAATTGGTTGCTTCTTCCAAAGCCCAAATAATATGAGCCACCGCGCGGTTTGCTCAGAACAGACACGGGTTTGCATGTGAAATCCTAGAGGAAATCAACCCAAAGCGTGATTTTCTCAATCCACGAGACAAACGCGTATAAGACCGCAAATGATGGTGGTGCTTTAGACCTCGATGCTCGCCTGCTGGTCAAATCTAATAGGCCTGTTTGCGGGTGTGTATGCCATTGTGATATGAAAAAAAGAAGCATCTGGAGCTCTTTGATCTTTGAAATATATATATATATTTATAATTTTAGAATATTATCATTCGCAACATCAAAGCAGGCTGGCTTCCAGTTGATGTGGTCCAAATGAGCGGAAAAAAATATCTTGACCAAATCTCAAACTGCCTAAATATTTTTTGCCATGTGGCTGTTTATTTTTATTTTTATTTCACAGGTTGTACATGTTATTATGAATCATTATCCCGTAATGGAAAAGAGGAAAGAGTTAGGGCTCACTTTTTTATTAGAACGTGTGTGTGTGTGTGTGTCAGAACATGCATTTGATATATGACATTTTTTAATTCTCATATTTGGCTACATATGTAAATGCAAATGTCAAAATGCATATAAAACCTTCAAAACTGCGGATAAAATGATCCTCATCAAAGACATGCTTGCTGATGTCATGAGAAATAATTTCACTTATTGCACAACCAAGAATTCATTATGAGTGGAAGAAAATTGCTTCCATTACGATGAACAAAACTGCATATAGTCACAAGAAACGATTTGATAATAAGAGACCTTTATTTTTCGTTTCAACACACTTTCCTCCCGTGTAGCATTGGAAAACTTTGAATCTGTGTTTAGGATGTATATTTGGTTCCCATGAAATGTTTTTCTTTTTTTTTGTCTTTTGCTTAATATAGATCTAGTCGTGATTAAATGGACCGATATTTTATTTAGAACCGATATTGTGGAGGAAAAAAACATGTCCTTACCCTCGTGTTTGAGCCCTTTGCAGCGCTGCTCATCCGTGTCATGATTGCAGTCAGAGTGTGTTGTCACAGTCTCTCTCAGGACAAAGTTTGGCCTCTTGCAGTTTGAAATGTGTTTCCACAGTTGAGAAAGCAAAAAGCTTTGTTCATAAGGAGCTGGAATCAGTAGCGAGACTGAAAGCGACGAGTTTTTGATTAATGAGCTTTGAAATGCCTCGCTAGGGGGAAGCCGGGAAAGAGCCTATTCTGTTAGAGACGGCTTGCCAGTGCTTACAAAGGCTGTGACGCTTTAGGCTATTCATTAGCACATTATAAGGTGCATTTTTAAAATACATAGACCTATATGTATTAATGCTTGCGCAATGGTGCAGGTTAATATAGTATCAAACTGTTTATAAGACAAAACACTTGCTCTGTATGAGAATTTCATTTGAGATCCCAATCTGTTAAACATGATTAGCAATAAGTTGCTACAACAATAGTGCTCAAGAAAAAAATGCCTATATTTTTTATTTAAATTCGCACATTGCACCTGTTTAGCAAAGAAAGACATCATATTTACATTTTCTCTTTAAGTACGTAGCCTGTACAGTGTGAATGTGTCTGTGAAATCTCCCCAATCATAAAAACATTAGCTAATCTGTTTCAGTTGATATGGTGATGCAATTCTCTTCATATTACCACATTTTAAATAATTGCAATGCCTGGTGAGGTTTGCTATTGTGTTTTGTGGGCAGCCGTGACACGGGTGCGCGCACATTCACGCGCATCTGGATGGGGGTGAGAGCGAAGGTGCCTCCTTTGTTTACTATCCTTATGTTTCCAAAATGGCGCCTCCGCCTTGTGAGTTGGGCGACATCCAAGTGGGAAATCTATTCATATCCACACACAATATGAAGATTTTAATTTCAATTGATCTTAAATTCTAAATATGAAAATTGAAATGCATGAATGAATTTACTGATAGCATTCGCAATTTCATTTGTTTAGCTTAAGCACTTTATTTACAAAATGTTTAACACAATAAAATATAACATTTCCATATCGTTACCATTTCATCATTTTATGCATGGACAGTGCAACTTACAAAATAACATTTATAATGAACGTGAGGATGTGTCGGTACGTGCTGGTGTTTTTAATCAACATGATGTTAACCATGGCAAGCTAATTAAAGATTGCCAATTCCCAATGTAATAATTACAATTTCGAGATTCTTGTTAATCTTCATTTTCAATATTTTATTTCTAAATGAAGAAAGAAATACACCAGTCCCACGTTATCACCTTGTTTGCACCAGTTCAAAGATATGTCAACGGCTTCTGCTCAAATAAATTCTACAACTGTCATATAAATAATATACATGAGAAGATAAATAATGTGCGTTAAAACGATAAATAATAAATATAATACTCAGTCAATATAAATGTTCGTCATACAATTCTTGGAGGAAAATAATAAATAACAGAGAAAATAGGAAGAACCCGTGAGAAGAACAGACGACTTAACAAAGATGGTTCTTTTCCTCTACAAATCCCATTTCTATAAAGACGGATGCCTATACTGTCAAATCTACAGAACTTACCTTCAAGTAATACGTTATGGAAATTGCCCTCATTTTGTCAACTCGGTTCTTCCGAGAAGCAAACAACTGACAACAAACAACCGCGTGTATCTTCAACAGTCAAGAGAAATGGACCACAGCTATTATTAAAAATAATTACAATCATAGCAGTAATAGTAATATCAATAATAATACAGGATAATACGGTGTGTTTCTCTCGGAGTGTAGATTTATAAATTAGTTTAACTAGTGAGGTAATAAAAACGCGACATTGCGCTTAAGCACACGGATGGGATCCTTACAGATGCGTGAGTTTGGGCGCATCCGGCAGCCTTCCCTGAGACGCGTGGTGAGAGCTGAGGTCTGTGTATGTGGGGTGGGGGTCACACGGTCCGTGGTGGTGGTTACCCGGAATCTGAGCGGCACAGCTGTAGTCCACACTAGCGGATGAGGGATGGGGAAGATGACCGAGGTTGAACATGGGGCCCGAAGCTGGCATTGAGTCAACGAAGTTTCCCCCGACGTACACAGGGCTACTTTGTAAATTAGCATTAGCAAAGCTGCCGTTCCCCTGCATGCTGTGGTGCTCGTACTCTGTTCCCGGGTACCTTTTCTGTTGCGGTATGCAGCCACCCAATGGCGCCGTGTAGGCTGCCAAGCCGTACATATTCTGTTGCGGTTTGGCGAATGACGGAGGAGATGGCGCGTCGTAGCTCAGGCTGTTCACGTTTGGAAGCTGACCAGAATATCCAATGTGATTCGAGCCACTTAACGGCGGGCTTCTGTCCGGAGAGTGTCCTAGGGGCGAGTGCATTATGCCTTTAGATTTCTGATCTTTTTTGTACTTCATCCGCCTGTTTTGAAACCAGATCTTTATTTGGCGCTCGGTGAGATTGAGCAGATTAGCCATCTCCACTCTTCTGGGACGGCACAGGTAGCGATTAAAATGAAACTCCTTCTCCAGTTCGACTAGTTGGGCGCTGGTGTAGGCAGTGCGCACTCGCTTCGAGGCAGGGCCAGGTGGACTCTTGTCATCGCAGGTTTCTCCTGAACACAGAGAGCAGAAATGTGCAATGGATTAATTGTGTTACACAGCCTATTACATCACTTAAAGGCCAAAGAGAGACAGCCTATTGTAAACAAAAAGAACTAGGTCATCATAATGATAGTAGCTGTCTGCAAGTGTGGTTATTCATCTTATACTGGGTAGATAAAACCATTTTCTCATGCCACACACACCTGCAGTTGGGCAGTTGGTGCTTTTCTGCTTTGCGTTTTGGCGGGTCTCTTTCATCCATGGGAAAATTTGCTTGGTGATGACTGGGGTGGCAGTGCTGGAGCCAGTGGTGCTGGGAGATTTCTTTTTTTGTGTAGAGTTGGTGTTAGGGCTGGGTGAGCTGGCTGCTAAAGGAGCAGCCTGCTGCTGCTCACTGATACTCTCTGGTTGGCTGTTGCCCTGGCTGGCACTTGGTCGCATACAACTTCCATTGATGTCTCCGTTTTTATGTGCTGGTGGCCGGACTGATGTGGTTTGAATGGGACAGATAGGATTTTGATAGTCATTCTCTATGCTGGAGGATGAGAAGCCCTGGTGTGTAGGACCATATGTATAGGAGTCAGATTTAGGGTACGAATATCCTCCGAAAAGTCCGGCATTGTCATAATAAGTGGCTTTCTGCATTGTGAAGGTTCAAACTAAGAGACCCTGTGAACTCCTGTCCAGTTGCATGGACTTGCCAATCACGTGATTGGAGCTTCCCACAGATTTTCTGCCCTTTGACCTGCTGATAAAGGAAATGAATCGGTGTTAGCGATGCGATTAAATTTGAAACAATCATAAATGGGAGATTCCAAACAGTCATGTGCCGTGGCACTTAAAAAACGCCATTTGCATTATCTTTCGAGTCTAAACATCATGTAGGCTATCCATACCACAGTTTAAAAATGAGATTGAAATAGATTTCTCCAAATTTCTGGTGTCAAATGTCAAGCTTCTAACTTTGTGGATTTAATTCTATGTTGCTTAATATTCAACTTAACATTAATCTCTTATTGTCACCTTTAGTCAAATCTTATTGCTCTAAGGAACATATGGCCTCCTGCCTCTTTGCAAATCATGTTGGAAAAGGGTCTAATTGTACATAGTTTCGCACCATTGTTTTTTAATAACTCTCACTTTTTAAAACGCATAAAAACATCACCATTCACAATATCTAAACAGTAATAGATCTCATGTTATGATCAGCCATCTTTCTCATAAGGCCTTCCTTTCTCTCTCTCTCTCTCTCTCTCTCTCTCTTCCTCTCTCTCTCTCTCTTTATCTTCTCTTGACAAGCCAAACCCCTTCATCTTTTCACTTTCAGAACTTTAGGGAAGAATGACACAAGACGGTTAAAGTTTAACTTATGCTAAAAGTGCCCCATTGAGTGAAACGATACGGCAGCAGGAGGAGAATCAGCATTTCTCTTCAAACAATATCCCATTCTTTTCCGACTCGTTGCTCACTACTAGACATTTTTGGGGTTTTTTCTAGGCTTTCAAATCTCATTCAAGCAATAGAACATAAAACATTCTATAGCTATTAAATATATCCGTATATATTTTAAAGAAATCTCTCCTAACATAACCGGGGAAAATTATACGAGCCGTTGTTTGTCCTTGAATTGTACATCTTTAACATATTTTGAAACTACTTCGAGATTCCGGGTAATAGTTTGATCAGTTCACATTAATGAAGTTGATCGATAGATGTGTGCTAAGTTTGACATAACCGCTGGCAGGGCTCCGTGCACGCTGTCTGATCTTTGTGAACATTATACGAAACTACAATCTTTATGAAGAGATTATATAAAAATCCGAGATATATAGATTATATGAACGCAAAATAACGAACACATTTTGTCCTTTTATCATAACTGATACATGCAAAAAATAATGTTTAGTTTATTATATTCCGAAGAATTTGGAACTCTCTGAAATACCGGGACTCAACCGATTCAAAATTTAAATTAATCTGTATCATTATGACTATCTTCGGATTTAGGCTTGTTTCCCACCAATGTGAGATGTAAGATTAGAATGCGAACAAAATTTGGTTCGTAGCAAATGTTTGTAGCAAAGTCATTCCACAAACTGTGACCCCAATGTGCAAAGCCCCACACTAAACAGTCTTTCTTTCTTTCTTTCTTTCTTTCTTTCTTTCTTTCTTTCTTTCTTTCTTTCTTTCTTTCCTCTTAGTCTTATTCTAAAGATAGGTTTTCACCCAAGTGACTGCAGCTCGTGCTCAATACAGTAGTTATTAGACGGCCTGAAGCTCCGCACGATACATATCAATGCACCTGTCATTGTAGAGCCCGACAAAATTTATGACTGGCCATGCCACAGCCGTAAAAGCCTCACAGAGGGGCGAGAAGAAAAGCACTCCTCAAGACTTGGTACCGTCAGAGGGGTAAAACTCTAAGCGTAGGAGGATGGCTGGGGGCAAGAATGTCCCGCTAAAGCCAGAGCCTTCAGCCCGCCAGTATAAATCCAGCTACTGCAGTAATTCACACTGTTGTCTTGACCGTTCTTTAACTACTTGTAATGGAGCACACTTTTGACCAATTGCGCGGATAGCCGTGGATTTGAGTAAAGGATACTCTAAATTAAGAAGAAAGGATGGGAATATTTGTTTGCTTGCTGGCTTGTTTTGTTTTTCATTGCTTTTGCGTTTCATACTTTGCCTTAAGTTTAAATGTTTCATTTAATGTATGCATAACCTGTGTTATATATTTGAAATTTCTTTGGATAATCGAAGTAAATAACTGTTAAGTTAAATTGTTAATTTGTTGTCAAATCTCAGAGCACCAGAAGAATTTTTAATTTATATAAAAAGCACTTATTCCGATTTCTGTTTTCTGTTTTATGGGCTATGTTGCAAGCTATGAAATAAGATGCACAAGACAGTACAAAGCAGGTTATGTGTAATAAATACTATTGTTTAATTTCAGTGCAAACTTAAATTTATATATATATATATATATATATATATATATATATATATATATATATATATATATATATATATATATATATATTATATAAGACATCTCTTACCGCAGTCTGTGGTTTTCTCTCCTCGCTTTCTCCTCAAGCAATCTTCATCATTTATACGGCGACCTAAAGAATAAAAATGATTTAAAGTGTTGATCGTTTATTCCTTCCAGCTCCCCGTTTAATTTATAAATGCTGTTCTCTGCGTTACCGCAGTGGCAAACACTTTTCATGTACGTTTTCGTTCGTTTGAGTCTTACATTCTGGATGTGAATTCACGGCCATCAGCGATGAGACCACAAATTTATAACATTTTTTTATACGATGTCCCATTTTTAAATGAACGAATTAATTTCCCCCTAGAAGGTTTTGAAAGATGAGAGAGAGAAGGGGGGAAAAAAACCCGACATAAGCGATTTTACACAAAGAGATGCTGGCCAAAATATTTAGCACTCATAAGCCTTTTAGCTGACCTTTGGCTTCCTCTCCAATAACTCACTGATTAATGAACAACGGACGGAAGGGACTCAAGTCACAATGCAATCCACACCACACAACTTTTTCACCGGTGATTTTAAAACCAAGCGCGAGCCTGAAGTCGAGATTTTAATCCTCATCCTCCCAGACAGACGACCTGTTCTGTTTCACTCTGAAAATCCCTTCGAAAACACGAGACGAGGACAGCACCTTTGAAACTAGCCTATGGGATTAATAATACTCTTAATATTATTGTTATTTAGTGATGGAGCGCAACGTTGGCAAATGTAACAAGAGCGCACACAGCCTGTATTTTAAACTTGTGTGTCATGGTCAAAGTCTTATGGGATAAATGTAGGGAACAAGTCAGCCGAACATGGTCTGCCTTTATTTGGCGACCGTGTTTTCGCCCACGCACTCCCACGGTAAGTTTGGTACTCATAATAGAACAATAGGCTGTAAAAATAATGGACTCTGGAAGTCGGTCTGTAAATATACACATTTATTTATCATCTATTACTAATTTGCATGCTATTTCTTTTGTAGAAATGTTAAAGTGACAATCAATTTAGGCCCTAGTCAGTTCTGTAATGGAAATAATAATGTGTGCTTTATTGTCATTTTATTTAAAAAATAATAATAATAATAATAATCCCGTATCATCTCACAAATCGAAAACGAATACGTTCGTGATTGAGCCTCAAAGTATTTGTGAGATGCTGCAAAATGAAGAAGAATGCAAGAACAAAACAGATTTTTTTGTGAAATGCAAATGAAAGAATAACTATAAATAGTCTAATCAAAGGCGCATGTCTGAAAACCTGTTATTTATTTGTAATATCATTCAGTAAATAGCACAAAACGGGATTTGAAGACCAAATTAAATTTGAAAGCAAAAAAGAAATGTAATCCTTGAAGGGAATAGTTTAGACATGATATTATGTCTTCAAACCTAATATTATAAGCCACCATATTAGGTCAGTTTTCAAACATCTAGATTGTCATTGCATGCTTGTGGCAAAACAGTCTTAATTCATTGTTACATCTTAAATGAATTTTTGCTCTTTTGTTGCATGCGAAATATGGTTTCCATTCAAAATGTATTTAATGTATTTGAATCCCACATTAAATTACCATAAATTACAATTTAAAACAGAGAGACTGGTTTAAATACATGGAAACATGGATGTTTAAAAGAATACCCCAACCCACATTTGTCATGTCTAACATCGCATTGACTATAACACAAATTAAAGTGATTAACGATCTCACAATGTATGACACAGATGTTTTATCCTGTGCATGGCTAACTCAGCTACCAGAATATGTAAAATGAAATATCAACTCTAAAAATTTACCTTGCATGCAAAACCTCAAAAATAGACAAGGTCTAATTTAAAGTCTCGCAGTTTTACCTCTCTGTCTTCAAATCGTACTTCCTTAGTTGGTAGGCGATGACATTAATAAAGATCAGCTGCTTTGAATGGAATAAATCATATTTTTTACGCCGGCCTAATGTAAACCCACGCTTAAAGGTTACGTTTTGCCGTGCAATTGCTTACCTGTGATGTCAATTTATTATATAGCCGTGCTTCTTAGTCTCAATATCTCTCAGTACAGCGGCTCGGATATATCCTTCACCCTTTGTCTATAGACAGTACTGTCTTAAAACTGATCTCGCGCTTTTCCAGGCATTTCCATATACCAATGCAGACAGTATTCCCGAAAGAATGGGAGCCACTCACTCAGCTACCAATAAAAAGCCAAGAAGGTCTTCTTATTCCAAAACGAAATATTACTAGCAATCAACTTCCCATTGGAAAAAAATGACCGTTTTACAGAGGCAGGCTCACCGAACGAGTCGACATTAGTATATTTCGGAAAGCTTATCATGACAAATAAAGGCGCTGCCTTAAAATACAAGCATATTTGTTCACGTGATCCGGATCGCAGATTGTCCTGATTGAGACTGCTACTCCAACCAGCTTCACCTCACAAATACATTTTAAAAGCAAGAGCAGGAGCATTCCCTCCAGCCGCACATCATTGTACAATGATTTTGCACAAGATCTCAGCCACGGAATCGGAGTGTGTCATTGAGACGAAAACTATTGCTGTTTATTATGGCCTTGAAACCCACGCATAATAAAAGAACAATAAAAACAAAAACGTGCTAATGAAGCACTAAATATATAAGTTTTTACCTTTATGTTGTCTTTGTTTGGAAGACAAATCAGTGGACAGTTTGCGAATCATTTTGATTTTTTTTTTCTTCACATCACCATGTCTTATTACTTTTTTAAATCTCTTTTATTATGATGATTTTTATTATTTCACGCAGTGTTATGGGCCTGCGGAAGCAGCAACATTCATTTTTCGTCTCGTTTAAGATTCTCAGATTTGCTCGCTGTTTTGAAAAGAAATCCGTTTATTACAGGCTGCAAGAAACCACTGAAATATTGTTTGACTATTATGGTTTGGGCAATGACAGCAATGTATGACCTCGTCAGCCAGAGAGATTCATCAAAATCATCCCAAATTCTATATTGTTCTTCTCAGAAAGCAAAAGTGTGTATAGATCCGTATGAAGTGTACTTTCAATGTCTAGATTTTTACTAGTTGTGAATTAAAATACGTTTGTTTTATTGTGCTTTCTAAAATTCGTTCAATTCTGTCAGCCTTCACTTTTTTCTTTTATTGAATTTAAGAGGTTAAATACAAGGCTGGGTCCAAATGCTTGCTTTATGGTTGTTCTGTATGGATATGTATCTCTGAATGGCAAAGATGGAGATGAAACGATTGGGAACGCGGCCGAGCGCAGGATTGTCCTGAGGAGAGGATGCGAGTCGTCTCCCCTTGCAGCATATGTTCACGGGCTAATAAAAGTGAAAGATTTACAGTCCACGCCCGGCCCCCAACAGCCTCTCACCCTTTCAGGAATTACTGAGCATGATTTACAACGATGCAGATCACCGTCATCCCTCTCCAACAGTTCCAAACACTTTATGGATAGATCTACGATCACAATGCACCATTACTAAAAACGAGAGGGTATTGTGGAGATTCTGACACCAATGAAATGTATTGTTTTCGGATAGATGCCTTTTTGTTGTTATTTGCTGTATTGTTAATGTTTGTCAAGATCCAAAATCCACTTATTCAGGCAATACTTCACGTCAATAACTATGTGATGATTTTCCAGATACACTCCTTCTTTTTATCAAACCAAACTCATAAGTCTCCACAAATGGTCGCCACTAAATCGAGATTATAAATCACAAACAGGCCTTCGTTAAAGCCCTGGCGGCTAAGCAGAAAACACTATCGCACTGGACTTCACATTTTTTATACACAGATGCATCAATATAACATTACATTACTAGTCTGCATTTAATGCTTCAAAAGTAAAAGTGTTGTTACTGAACAGTTTCTATTTATTGACAGGTTTGTGTTAGGAGCTCTTCATGCTGAAGCTATTTAAGAGGAAAAAAAATCACAATGAGCCTGAAGTTGTTTCAGTCTCTCCGCGACTGAATCAAAGGACACCATTTATCAAAATTCTGACAGATATGTTTGTTCGATGTCTCACTGCAAATATTAATCTTAAATGTTTACCTACCGATCTTCCATTGGCTGAAAAGCTGCGCGAATGTGCAGGTTGCGGTGGTGTGAGATACAGGACCGTTTGGATATTATTTTCTTGGATCTCTTCAGTTTTCAAGTCTGATAGAGTCCTCGCGATTAATGACGATGCCGTGTTTCTAGGGGACGTGCTGCATTAATTATTTAGACAATCACGTGGTCAAACAAAAAAGATACTGAACGGAACCATATACCGAATTCTATCTTGGGATGTCGACAGCGCAGTTTGATTTATCTTAAAGGGTTGTCTCGATGGGCGAAGACATTTTCAACGAACAGCTGGAAATCAAAAATGGCCGTTTGAGAAGCATTGTGAGAGCGGCGGCAGGAGTCGGTGCAGTGTCATTGCAAATGGAACCGCGTATGGCTCCCATTTATTCTGTTCAGACATCCAGGTCAATACTCGGAATGCCTTGCCTTACTGAAAGCAAAGACAATGGAGAGATCCCCTGCGTGCTTTCACAAGGCTTTTTAAACAAACGATATATATATATATATATATATATATATATATATATATATATATATATATATATATATATATATATATATATATATATATATATGTTTGACACAGCCCACATATTTGTTAATGTTTTACCTATTCAAGCTGCAATAAAATTCACATTTAGTCCTGGAGGTGTGTTGGTGTTCGTATAATGTCTGTCTCTCTCTCTTACTCAAGTGTCTTTACATTGCCAATGCATTGGTAATATTATTAATTTAATTAAATTACACATACATTTACTCACAAATAATAGCAAATATTCTCTCTCTCTCTCTCTCTCTCTCTCGCTACCTCCCCATCCCCCCACACAAACACGTTTCCATAAACAATGATTTTATACTATACAAACTGTATCTTCTCTCCCCTAACCCTAAACCTACCCATCACAGAAAGCTTTGGTTACACTTTATTTTAAGGTGTCTTTGTTACACTGTAATTATACATTTAAGTACTGAGTAATATTAAGTAACTACATGTACTCACTATAGGGTTAGGATTAGGGTTTGGTTTAGGGTTAGTTGCATGTAATTATTCATCATTTATAGTCATTACTACAAGTAACATATGTAACAATGACACTGTAAAATAAAGTGTTACCGTGAGTGATATTAATTAACTATACATGTACTTACTATAGAGTTATGGTTGGGGTTTGGTTTAGGGTTAGTTTCTTGTAATTATGCACAATTTACTGTTATTGCTATAGTAAGTACATATAGTAACGTGTTACTACGTTACCTTAAAATAAAGTGTTACCAACACTTTCAGCATTTTCACATTTTCAAAAAAAACATCACTTATATGATTTACAAACTGTTTTCCTTGAGGGGACCAAAAATACACACAGAAGGTCAAAATTTACTGCTTTTACTATCCTTGTGTGGGCATTTGGTCCCCGTAACGTATTGTTTACCAGGACTACACACACACACACACACACTAAACTATCAAAATGGGAACATTGTATATACTTATTTTATTGGTTAGCTACTTGGTTATACATACTATAAGCTAGTCATAACCCTCAAACTTAGCAGGAGGTTTTGGGTGAGGTTCTAGGTTTCTATCACTTCTGGGTACAAATTTATCCCCAAAATACACAACAGTGCAGCTAAACGCACACACGCATATTTTCAGCGCTGATGGACAACGCTTTTGACACCGAGTACAAAAACTAAATTGTTTAATATTTAAATGATAAAACACTGCTGTGATTGATAAAAAAAAAGTATTGCTTGCTCATAATTCTCTCTAAAGAGCAGAGGAACCTATATGCCTACACGAATGGATATTTTCCGGTTTATCAATAAAGTTTGACATGATATATTCTGCTTGATGGAGCAAAACACATATGGTGGTTTATTTATGATTTGCAGTTTTATCATGACCGCAATCAGTGTAACATACCACATTGTTCGGTGCAGCATAACCATGTTTTTAATGTGTAAGACTCTGCAGAATCTGATAACGTGCAAATTCGAAAAAGTTACTCGCTGCGTGGTAAATTATCAATGTAAGGCAATCAAATATTACTACAGAAAACACACACACACAAACACACACACATTTTTGGTGCATCTGTGAGCAAAAAGCGTCTGAGAGAACCGGCTGAAGGTCCATCAGGTCACGAGTGTAGAGGTCAGTGCTCGCGGCTCAAAAGCGTCTAATGCAACAGAAACTGTGTCCTCTGGATGAACCTGCCCGCAAGGCTTTTGTTGAACTTCTGTAAAAATACCTTTTCATGCTCACAACGTGAAGTTTTCAGTGTGAAGACTCCTTCGCAGTGCATGTATGCCTCGTGTTTTTGTTTAAGGAGACAAAGACACCACAATGATTGCAGAGCTTCTAAGTTTAATCACTGTTGGAAAACCATTTCCAGATTCGACATCAATCCCTTTTTAAAAAAAAATAACAAAAAGTGCTTGATAAAACGTATTTTTCCTATCTCAAGAGTTTCTAGATTCAACACAATATGACGCAGTTTGGGTGAAACCTCTCTGCATAATATTTATTTAGTTACTGCAAAATATGCCTGTAGAAAATATGCACAATATACAGAAATATATACATATATATATATATATATGAACTTAAAAATTGAATTTGATAATTATGGAACGGATAAGTACGTTCACATAGAACATAAAGCTTTTAACTTTATAATTAATAAATAGAAGGTTCAAACATCTTGAGGGCTAAACGTGTCTAAATGCAAAAATAAAAAGCTGCTTTTCAAGAATTTCAGGTCATGTCTGGAAGACAGATATAATACAGGCTACTGTTCTTTAATTGTAGCTATGCTGTTTACAAAGATGTCGGGCGGGATTTATAGTGAAGTAAGGCATGAATTATTCGTGTCAAAAAAACATTTTTCTGGATTAAATATGACATTTTTAAAAGCTTCAACAAACAATTGTAAAACACCAATAACGAAATTCTTAGAAATTTCACGAACAATGTAAAAATTACTTGACTGAAAGAGTCTTTTAGAAAGTAAACCTTTAATGAGGGGCGCACAGTAAACGAGGTTTCTTCAGTCGACAAATAAATAATTTTCCAGGCAACATTTTTTTTCTTCCTTATCATTAACTAATTTTATTTAGTTTTTATTACTTGCACCCAGTTGACTGAAGTACAAAAAAGAAAAACCCTAAGACATTCGTAATTTATCATACGCCGGACATTTCCTTGCTTTAGTTCCCTTTAATGATTAAGTTAAGATAAATTGACGCGCCATAGGCAAAACAATGCTTTTAAAAAGAGGGAAAGTGGGATTAAAATACAGAGATTTTTTTTAATTGTGAATAGTAAAAGAACCATGCTCTTCAACAAATTTGGCAAGTTTGTGTAAAATAGCGTAAGCTTCCTTAACGTTTTACTGTACCTCGTTGTGGCACGATGCCTCAGTTACAAAAAGGGTTACAATACTGGACATTTCGGTCTGAACGCATAGCAGTTTTCACGCTGCATTAGTCGTAGTGTGTGCTTCTGGTTCTCAGTTTGTTTGTTTTTTGTTTTTTTTGTTTTTTTGGCACTTGTACCCAACATTTGCTACCATGCAATGTCAAATAAAGCATTGTCTATTACATACAGTTCATCTGTACATCTGGAGGGAGGGAGAGAGATATCCACTCATAAAGTTGTGATCTCTGTCTGGCTGTCCTTCTGAGCGTGTTGTGCATGCTGATTTCCAACTGACGCCGATCTTCCTTTCGTGTTCGGGAGTTTGTGGTCTTTTTTCCATTTCATTCTTCTGTTCTGAAACCAGATTTTAATCTGTCGCTCAGAGAGACAGAGGGTGTGCGCGATCTCAATGCGACGCCGTCTTGTTAGATACCTGTTAAAATGAAACTCCTTTTCCAGTTCGAGAACCTGCTGTCTTGTGTAGGCTGTCCGAGAACGTTTGGGTTCAGGTCCTGTGTAATCCGGGTTGACTGAGGGAAACAAAAACACACTTCTGTTAAAAAGAGAGCCCAACTATTTAAGTTAATCGCTTCCTAATGTTCGCAAAAAAAACACCTACTTTGATCGAACAAGTACTCTGAACTCGTTTAATTTCAGTTTATTTAAAAGTTTCTCTTTACTAAATTATTCAGTTCAAAGCTTTGGGCCAAGTGGACTCTCGGTCCTGGCCAACACAGCTAGCGGCCTATTTCCTAAGCAATAAAAATTTATGGCTGGTGTAATTGGCGGCCCCTTCAGAGGAAACCATAAATATTTCACTGAATGATTTTAACTGTGGCTAAAACAGCAGAACAGGACTGGCCTACAAGCAGGCGGCAAAGAGAGTGAATCTTACCCGTAGTAACGTGCACTTTCTTCATCCATGGATAAACTACAGCAGGCTGCTTGGCTGGTATCCCGTTCTGGCTCTTTGTGTTTTGCTGTTGTCCACAAGTCCTCGGTCCGGATATTTGGACCGCAGGACACTGCTCTGTCTGTGCGGGGAAAGGGCTGGCTTGATCCTGCACATGACCCCGCGGCTGCACCGATGATCCCTGGACAGTGTTACAATTGTAGGGCTGTTCAGAGAAGTTTGACCGTGAATAGATTCCGGGATGCTGGAAATCAGTGTCCTGCGACGGACTGTAGTAGCCTGGGCTCTCTTCAGGTATATAGCTGTTCTGAGAATATTCCTCACAAGGAGGAAATTTTGGATCCACATACTTGGAGTTCACCATGTACGAACTCATGGCCATTAATTTCTGAAGGTAGGAAATACTAATTTTTCTCGAGTTGTCTTTTTTTCCTCCCTCCATAAAGCCCTCCTACTTGCTGTCAACTGAATAAAGTTGGGCTACCATGTGACCAGCTTGGCCAATCGAGGTGAAGGGACTTCATCAACTGAGAAGAAGCTGTGCACACCTAGTAGTGAATTTCACAAACTCTACATTATCTCTCAATTAGGATGGTAATATAAAAATTAATTGATTAAATACTCGGTCTGCATGTGCAATATTAAAAAAAAAATCTCTTTGTGTATTGAGACACATGCGAGGATCCCTATTACACATTTGATCATATCATAATAAAAACATGGATTTGCATCACATTTATGTGCATGAAGCCCATTTACTAAATTAATATTCAACTAACCTAAATCAAACTCAACCCAGCGATTTTGAGAGGTAAAAAACAAAACAAGACAAAAGATAAAAAACGGTCCAAGGCACAAAAAGAGGCACATAAAGCCAGCAGACAATTGATGGAGACCGTCTTTGTCATGTAGAGGTCACTCAGAAGTTACTGGAGTCTCATCATTCCAGCGCTTCTCATCCTTTCAGCTCGCTGTATAGCGCGCCCCGGTTCGCCATCAATGCGCCGTGCCAATCAATAATCAAACACCACATAAAAGAGAATAACCGCTGGGCAGTTCTGAAGGTAAGACCAGGGAGCAATAGTACACGGATGGGCAAAGTTCATGCAAACATTCATGCAAAATATTGCTGATGTTATTTATCTGCCTTATAAGAGGAGCGAATTTATTGGCACACATTGAGCATAAAAGAGACTTATTTCAGTGAGAACAGGTAGAAACGCCCTCAGCATCTCCATACACTAACTTCTCGACTGATCAAAGCATTTCGTGACAGTTCAACCACATGACCATATCATATGCGTATCATTTGATGTTCTTCATTGTGGTTCTTCGTTGCCAGCTGCCACTTTCCAACGCACTTTCAAGTACAAAAACATTCACCCAAATAAGAAAAAGTTTTATTCGAAGTTCTTGCATCGACCATATACTCCCCTAGAATCGAATCTGTGACTGTCATTTTTTCACACAAATTCGGTTCTACAGGGTATATATAGACGACGGAATGTTTTCGAAAAATGAACTGATAATAATTAATAATAATTAATAGAAATCTATATACAATGAAGCCGTTATTACAACTCATGTTTCATTAAGTATAATTCATCTGCAAGGTTGCCGTGCCTTGATTTAAAAAGTTTTCTTTCTTTTGATAACATTTAAAATCTTCAAATAGAGGCCCACATCTCCATTTTTCAGACCCTGCGCTCATTTATATGATTAAGGTAACCTAATTTACTTTAATCTACTAATAAAGTTGCTATTTTTTCATTCTGTATCTCTAACAAGACAACAAGCAACTGAAATATTCATCCAGGTAGGATTGAGGGCTTTTGTGCCACATGCTGTCATGGCAGTAAAATTGATCAGGTATCCTTAAAACTGTGCGCTGTGAAGAAGCATATAAAGGAAGGCTAAAGGTCGAGAGGCCAAGCCGAATCATTTACAACACACATCACAAAGTTTCATTATTTTTGGTACGGAGACAGCGGTAGCGGAAAGAGGAGAAAAGTTCATGGATAATACATGACCTCCTCTGATAAGCAGCTCCTGTGGTCATTCGCGCGCTACAGCCAGATACAATAAACCTTGGAAACATTAAAAAATGTAAGAATTAAGAACGCTCAACGTTTTCAAGTTTAGGAATATTTGTTTTTTCGAGAAGTATTGTCTAAAAACAAGCAGATAAAAAACAAATGTAAGTCGTATGAATTTGCATTCAGATATGTAGCTTGATTAATTTCATTTGATGTCTCTTAATTTTGGTACAATATTATGCATTATGCTTTAAGAACTTACAGATGATTACAGCATTTTAGAACAAAAAGGCTAGTGATTTAAAAGAGATGTCAATACTTTCTACTTTTTCCAGGCCGTTCATGCTTTATATTAGCTGTTTAGTATTTTAATTAATTTCTGTGAGCATTTATTTTTTACTAAGAATAACCAGAAAATGTGCGTTTTAATACATGTGTATTTTATTCATTTTCGTTAGACTGCGTGACCCGTGTTTCACCTTGCTTTGCGACTCGTTCAGTCGGGTCAAAGCCGAGTTACTGATGAACAAAAGAACGAGTCACCGTTTTTCTTCACCTATTTTAAATTAAAATATCACCATTTTTGTAAAATTCACATGCATGCACATAAGGTTTTCAATGAAATTAACCTATTTATTAGCCTATTGTAGCCCAGGTTTGTATACAGATTTGTGGATTGAGACGGCCACTCTCTTATTAATCGACATTTTTAAGTTTTATTCTTTAAAAAAAAAATCATTTCCACTCACAAGGGAATTAGCCACAGTTTGGCTATTATCGAATGAAAAATGCAACCCTTTTCAATCCTGTTAATACAAAACATCTTCATTATTCCTCACAGAATGTGCATACATATTTTAAACTTTACATAGGCTATTAGATTTAAGTTTGATTTTAATAAAAATATGATTTAATAAATCATTATTTAACTGAAATTTTAGAGTTGAAAAACAGTGAAGAAATTATGTATTTTATATTTAACTTTATAAACATGCACATAAAATTGCGCATCTCTGCAACTCTGAATTCAGACAACTTGAATCAGGCTTAAATGAACGAATTTAATTCGAATCTACTGTATCAGGGATGAAAATTAATACAAAGTATGAATGGTTTAGGGCCAAAATGTGAGTTTCTTTTGCTTGGGGGCGCTAGAGAGCTTGTCAATAAAACCCTGCTTATTAATAGAGTTCACATATAAGTCACGAAAGCGCGTGTATCGACTAACTGAACTCTCTCAAATGAATCTAATAAGGACAAAACGAGCAACACAACAGCTGCAAATAAGTGACAATAAGTTGCGATTTCAAAGCAAAGCAAAAACCTCACGTTAAATTAGTTTCGTCACATTTATAATTATGTTGTAATCAAGACAACTCTCAATATAGGCAAATGCGTATTTCACACTTAGAAGAAAATCACACTTAATTAGTAGGCTAATGTACTTTCTCATTATTAACAAATAATGAAAAAGTAAAGCAAAATGCTGATGCTTTCGTATTAAAAATGTGCATTGAAACAATAATAATAATAATGTATACAAGCTAAGGCCTGAAAAACAACCGTTCAAAACGCCACATCCGCACCAAAACCGGACTGCTGCATAACATTTACGTCACCTTCATCATCACAAGCTATTTTTCTCTCCTTAGTTATCCAACCACCCCAAACTGTACACCAGACAAGAGGAGTTCACTGAAACGGATTGGAGGCTGACTAGTTTAGAGACCATCATGGCACAACCCAACACGCACAAGTTCAGCGACACAAGCTTACCTCCAGAAGCAGCAGTATCGCGTAAAGCGTATCGACGACTCTGAATATCCATGATCACAACAAGCGTAGAGCCTCTTTCCTCTGCAGCGACACTGGGATCTTTCTAAACCGTCTGAGCGACCTTTCTAATATACAATGTGAATTATATTTTGGCTTGTCAACTCCCTGGCCATAAAACAAAGTTTAATGGTATCACGTGCTTCCCCACAGCCATTCATGACAGCGCGCGGGTGCCATAAATAATCCTGAAAGTTGCACTTATTCAATAATGGCGATTACTCTGATCTCAGGAGGAAATAAAGACACGGGGTTCAATTCGCATTCACTGCACTCAGAGGAAAAAAAGGAGTTTATTTCTTGGATCCTAGTAGACTAATATCTGCTAGCCTATATGTTCCTTGTGGTAATTTTATAATTATTTGGTGTAATATTTCTTAACCAATGTGTTGCTTCGGTTTGCTAGGGTTTTCCCCCCTCTAGGACAAATGAGGTGTTTGTGAAATCTCTGACGCGTGAACTAATGGGTGTATTTTTTCGACTGTAAATTTAAGGTAAAATTACGTTGAAAGGAAAAAAAAATAGGTGCCTTTTCGATTTATGCTAGTCACAAATGGACATTGGGGAAGTTTCTGAGTACTGAATATAATAACATTTTCTGGTAAGAGAAATGTTGTCACCAGTTTTTACGGGATTAAACATTTAATTTGGTATTGACCTGTAATACATAGATTTATAATTATATTTCACAAGTTATTCAAGTGCATGAAATGTATAGGCTTCGTTGCGCTTTATTTTATTACATATGTATATTTTATATATATTTTTTTACATATTATTTATATATTTTATTTTCTTTTATATATATATATATATATATATATATATATATATATATATATATATATATATATACGTAATTATATATAGGCTATAACGTAAAACAATTTATGTCAACACTGAAATAAGTGCACCTGAAAATGATTAAATTATAATTAATAATTAATTAAAATATATTAAATAATTCCTACTATTCTCACACTGTTCCTGAAAGTATTATGTTTCCTTCGTTTTAAAAATTAACATTTCTGTCGGTTAGTAAGAGAACTGTGTGACTGTGGTGTCACATGACTGCAACAACCAATTACAGTCACAGGAAATGACCTCAAGGACAAAGATGCAGAGAGCGGACAAGCAAATCCCAGAGTGTTAGACAACAGCTCCGCCTGCCGACCAAAGCAGGCACTGCCTAGGTGTTCTGTCTTTCTTTTCTTTTCTTTTCCTTTTTTTTTTTTTTTTTTTTTGCACAGCTGCTTATACAGAAATAAAACACTGAACAACTATAAGAATTTTTTATTCTATTTTAGATATAGGCTATGCTTTGTACAACACATCACTGTTCAAATAATGCATCAGCTATATTCTACAGAGCATGTTTATTATTTAATATTTAAGATAATAGGCCTATTCATCGTAATGTGATCTAGGTTTTAAAATTACAAGACTTTAAATGTTGTGGTTTTAAAAGCTAAATGAACGAGAATGGTGGTCAGGGATTTGAGCGGGCTACAATCCAGAGATTGCGTGATTATAAAATCATGGGGGAAATCTTTTAAAATATTCAATTAATTCAAATACTTAAATCTGTAAGAATTCTATATAAACTGCCATTTTATTATTACAATAACCTGTTTGTATGGCAATATATAGATATATTGTTCTGAAGTAGTTGTATTTATGTGTATATAAGAGGCAGCTCATTGCTCTGGTTCGGGTAACTCGTTTAGGCTCCTCTCGCCTTTTTGCCGCATTGCAGAGAGGTTGTAAATACCTCTGCCTGTCAGCTGACTGTGAAATACTGTCTTTGTTCTGCAGAGCCTGTCTCCCTTCCCAAAAAACTGCGCCATTCTCACCATTAAGGGAGGCATATATTAAAATGCACAGTAACTCTATTGCCATGGCAGTTTTAAAAACTTTCAAAATGATTATTTTATATTGTGAAACATTTTCATGCACAGACTAATTGTCTGAATATAATTGTCTGAATATATATATATTTAGACAATTATATATATATATATATATATATATATATATATATATATATATATATATATATATATATATATATATATATATATATATATATTAAGAATTGCTGTGATTCGTTATTTTTATGCACAGATTAAATATCTCCTATATAGATATCTTTAATCCGTGCATAAAAAGACGTGATTCAAGATCTTTTTAAATAAAATGTCTTTTTAAATCTTTCTAATCTTTCTAAATGTGACATTGGCAAAATAAGTGTCAACATTTAAAAATCTCATATAAATTGTGTTAACGACCTGTAAATCCTCGAGTCTGCTTACAATAATCATAAACCTAACTGCTGAACAGTCATCATTACATACACTTTTTCAATTTGTGAAGATTTGCTGCTTTTTACAATACTTTAACTACTGCTAAGAATAATAGAATAATACTAAAAATGTCAGTCATTTGGAAATTATATACAAACATTTCAGTCAAATGAGTAAAAATTATATTTTAAGATCTAGCATTAAAAGAGCACAATAAAAACAGCACTCTTCTAGCTTTCAAGGAAGCGTTTTTTGTTCTATTTAAGTTCTCGTTTAACTGCAAAAACAGTGAGAATGTTTTAATCAGCCTGCCAATGCTGAAGTTATATTCACAAACCAATAACCTGCTGGTCCAGTAGCTTCTGACTGACACGAAATATAAACTTACCCAACGAAGCCCTGTAATCCATGTTTGCCTCCTGTGCCGCTGGTCAATATTATGAAGCTCGTTTCAGATCAGTCGTCCAGTACTGTGTTGCTCTGTTTAGAACCGCAACTCTTGTAGCAGCCGTCTAGCATCTGACAACACACGCAATCGGCCTCGAGTTTGTCTTCTCGCTCTCTAACACACAGAGAGCCATGCACGGCAAAAAAGAGAGGAAATTTATGATAACACTGTGTATTTTGGATTTGGAGCCTTTAAGCCACAGAATGTAGTGGAAAAATCGCTTGGGAAATCAGGAAAAGGGGTCACGAAGACGTTTGCGTCCTGCACATGACCAGTGGCATCCAATGACCGACGAAACAGGCTCATAAAAAGATCTATTACAAAGCTGTAAATTGTCTTCTAACAAAAAAAGGAATCTGGGCTGCCGCAAAGCCTCTAGCTTTTTGCGCATAATGACTGAGCCAGCTGCACTTCCTCAGCAAAGAAAATACAGTCACAGACATCTGCTAAGAGAGAGTGTGTGTGTGCGTGTGTGCGTGTGTGTGTGTGAGAGAGAGAGAGATAGCAAGAGTGAGAGAGAAACAGAGAAATTGCAAACACGCTAAAACGTTCTTAATATACAGTTTAGTAAATGTAAAATAATTCAAATGAATGTTTAATTTAAATTTCTAAATCTGGAAACTGATCAAAAAACATCCTAGTAAAACAAGAATCGATAAAAAGGTATGACAATTATTCGTGCTAGTACTTAATGCTCAAAATGCGCATATTATTAGATAATACGCTGTGAATGCATGTATTTCGACATGAGAGAAACTAAATATCAAATGTCTTTAATATTTCGATTAAATTGGAATAATAGATCATTCGCCTGTAAACAGCAATAATGCACAGTTTTGAATGTGGTTCTCACAATCTGCTTTGAGCAAAACGATGTACACGAACGAACGAACATCGCATCGATTCAGAAATTTGACGGAAACGTTTTAAATCATGATTTGTTGGCGTTTCAAATTCAAACACATTTGCCACAGTTCTTTTTGCTTGTGGACCAAGATGACTGATACTGATGAGCAGTTCTTGCCACCAGATTACCGTAGTTTTATAAATAGCGTTTTTATATTTTATAACTATATGCAAAAAATAAATATATTTCAAAATACCACAAATAATATTTAGGCTGTAGGCCTCGTGAAATTATTAATAAATCACTTCATTGATTGTTGATAATGCTAAATTAAATAACACTCAAAAATATATAATTCACAGAACATTCATTAGCGGCCGGTATTTTATTTATTTATTTTTAACAAATTTAGCTTCTTGGTTCTTGGCTTCTTATATTGGACACATCAGTTAAAAGCATGCCTGCGTGAATAGGCTTCTGAAAATTCAGGAATTAATAAATAAATATCAAATTCATTCACTGTATATGGTATAACTCAACCGGTTGTTTAAAATTTTTAAATTACATTTTTTAATCCAACTGTTTTTTTTTTTTTTCACATTTGACCCAAACATGTGTTGAAACGAGCATTTTTAGAGTGTGGTTACTAACCCTGAACCTACCACTAAACCTAACCTTATCACCATTCTGGAGTAAGTACAATATAAGTACACGTACTGTAAAATAAAGTAAACCCCCATATCTCTTTCAGAAACATTTTAATTCAAGTTTGCATAGAATAGCCTAATGAGAGAGAGAGGTGGTGGTGGGGGGGTGTCTTGAAAGGAAACGCCTTTATAATCAAAGGGAAGTTTCAGTGATCTGAAAGCAGATTTTTATGGCAGACAACCTTGAAGTTTCATCCAAGGGAACATCTGAGACGGAGGCGCGAGCGCTGATTTAGGAACGCTGGTTCCGAGCCAGTATTACCACCGGACGATTTACAGGCTCGGTATTGTAGCGACCCGGCCTCTCCCAGTGTCGTAAAGACCCGCTGTCTTCGAAAGTTATCGTGTGCGTAAAATTTAGAGCGGTCGCAGTGACACGTAATTCCACCAGGATTCGACTGATAACTGGCGCTCTGTGTCGCAGATTTCCCCAGCAGATAAAATTATTGCACCAGAGCTGGCCGTCACCAAACGCCATCACACGCCTACCGTTCAGCATCTTGTGGAAATGTTGATCCGCAGGAGAAAATACTTCGCCCAGTGTGTTATTTGAAGGCTCGACAAAGTGAGAACTGATGGTGTCAGATCATTACTTATTAATGCCAGTGGAATCAGATATGATTGAGAGCTGCTGTTATTGAATGGTGTAGCTTGTTTGGTGAACAGGCCCAGAGCCAAATTCAGCAGTCAGGGTGCTTCTGCACGCCCCAAAACAGCTTGCTTTTAGTTATAGCTCACATGACAGGCAGGGAGGGAGAGGAAGGAAAGGAAAATTAGATTTAGCGTATGTTTTGCTCTTTTGGGGTCTGCGAAAGTCTGTGCTTTTTCGGCGTATGTCTTTACATTTGCGTTTATTAATATACTACTAATAATAATACTAATAGGGTTACACTTTACAATAAGGTTCATTAGTTACACATTAATTATCGTGAACTAATCATGAGCAATACATGTATTTACTAATGAAAATACAGTTGTTCATTGTTTGTTCACAGAGCATTAACTAATATTAACAAGATTTTAATTTTGTATTAGTAAATGTTGAAATTAACATTAACAAAGATTAATAAATGCTGTAGAAGTGCGGTTCATTATTATCTAATTTTATTAACTAATGAACTTTAATGTAAAATGTTACCACTTATACTAATACTAATAATAAAGTAAAAATCAGAAGGTTGTACTATTGATTTGTTGAAATATGAAGTACCGACATTATGCTTTTATATAGCCTACATTAATTCAATATGTAGCTACATTTTAAGACATGACAATACACCAAAACGTTTTTAAAAATAGTTTTTAGTTGTTTTGTAACAGATGCATGATTTGTAGCTATATGCCTATTATTTTATAACACCACAAAACCCGTTTCATAACTGTAAATATCTGTAGGAGTGTTTCTGTTCGTCGTGCGTGAGTGCTTAAAACAAATAATACTGCTTTTGCTATTCATTATAACCTCCATTTTAACTTTTCATTTCTAAATGGCCTGGAGACTGTTCCGATTTTCTTCCTGATGATTCAGTTTGCATCATTGGAAAGGAAAGAATCATTATGTTAAAATAAGCTCGCTTTGTAGTCTAGCATTTGAACTCTTGTTATGGGTCATTATTAATATAATAAACGAGACACATTTGATAGAGAGCTCGGAACCCCCGAAACCGCCATAAAGATTTTTTTTTATCTAAAACAGGCCTATTAATCTAAGCTTACAGTTTTATCTGTTTAGCCATAACTGACCTGAAATATGCACACACAGTGCCCCATACTGAGATACGAACTCCCTATCCAAATTCCTTTGTTCTTGTCCTTTTCTCAACCCAAAGCTAGTTCTATTCAGAACAGACCCTGAAAAGCGTTACGGATGCATACCTAAACCATGCATAAACTTGAAGAGCTGAGCGCATAATTTTATCCCGAAATATTAACTTTTTGGTAGCAAATTTGGACTTAAATAATTTTTTTCCAGTATTGATCTCTGATTAAGCTCCTGTAAGTAAGTGTGCACGACCATCGACAGTCCTTTATTTTCACAGAACAACTATGCCCTCTAGTGGCAATAATGTGCACCCCTGCTTAATGTTGCATTCTTTGAAATAGCGGGATGCATTCATGTTTATCTTTTGTTTTAGACTTGTTTTTGTCGAAGTTTACCTGTTCATAATCTAAAATGAGAGCTGCAACGAATGCATGACTACGTTAGTAATCCCTGTTGTATCCTGGTGTAACATTCGAAATGATTGTTGAGCTTTAAGGTTTGTAGAGTGGAGATGCATTTCGTGAATAAACGTGACTTTCAGTGTACTATAGGGGGTCGATGCCGCTTTAGTCTCACAATCAATACATCGACCAGACGCCCGTAAAAAAGTGTCTACGTTTTTGTGTGCAAGTAACAGACACAAAGAAGCAGTGAGGTTAGTTTCAAAGAGAAGAGCAATAACAGTCCTGTACCATAAACTCATTTAGACCAGACGTCTAGCTCTTCTATAGCTTTATTGGACCCAGTTTCTTCCTGCTCTAAAGCAATTCTTGGCACAGGTTTGACTATACATTGGTGTTCCTCGCAACACCTTTTCGTAATCATAAACCTTTTTTGTTTTTTTGTTTTTTACAGTGCATCTCCATTTTGTGTTTAGGCCATGTCAAAGTCAGTACATAAACAGCGTGCTGTCGAACTTGCATTTTATTTGTAAAAATTGGTCTAAAAAAGAAACATATTTCACAGTAAGTGCACGAGTTGAGTATTGAACAAAGCTTGTCTACACCCAAATTCACTATACAGCACTGAAGACAATTAAGCTTCACTGTGACCAAAATAAAATAGACCAAAAAGGAGTTCGTTTTACTTATATAATTTAGACCTCTTTGATGCATCTAAACACGCCAACGAAGAGAAATACACTAGTTTAGTAAGACATGATGTCCAATTTAAAAAGAAAGAAATTAAAGGCACAGTAAATGATTACACGTGGCTGCATGAGGGGGAAGAGATTTGCATGCATTATGGACAAAGATTTAAAGATCAGCAGATTAAGAACTAACAGATCACGGACCATATCCTAATTTCCTATAAGACATTTGCTTTATGAGTAATGATAAGTGTAAATACTGATGCTGGATTTTACTGTGCAAAAACTGAATACAAAACTGAATTCTCAGTTTCTGAAGAACTACTCCACCAGTGTGCTGGGAAATGATTTCAGGCCTCAAATGTAATTATTTTAGTGAAATACCCACTCATTTCAAGTCACTGAAATAATTATTTTGACTCAGAATATATATATATATATGTATGTAATTAAATAGAAGATATGCCAATTCAATCTTGAGTAACCCCACCAAAAAAGTTGTATCCCAATCCAAGCATATATGTTAAAGGGACGCACGTTAGCTGCTGAGCTGAAGCACGCTTTTCAAGGATCTTTAATGCTCCTCTCTCGGTTCATCTTCTTCATTTTCATTCTTCTGTTTTGAAACCAGATTTTAACCTGCCGCTCTGTTAAATTCAGGATTCGTGCAACTTCATAGCGACGATCCCTCGTTAAATACATGTTATAAAGGAACTCCTTTTCCAGTTCCAGAGTCTGATATTTTGTATAAGGACAACGTTTCTTTCTTGTTGATCTCGCGTGGATCCAGTTTGCCGCAGGGTTGCCTGAAAAGAAAGAAATAGGCTAAAGAAAGCATGTAATAATGTGAAAACAAAACCATTTACATAATCCTAACATCCACAATTGATCAGACGACTCCGATTAAGGTCATGACCACATCAGAAAAGGAGCTCTACGTTAATGTTTAACCATTGAAATATTGTGTAATTGGTGTTAAACATTAGTGTGAATGCAATTATTTCTAAAGTTTTTTGTTTGAATGGCCACTATACCGATGAAGGCAATTTTTCGGCCCGTGTGAAGAGCCCGGACACTTTTATAGGTTTGTAAAACCTCCAGTTTAGGACAGTTCGACAGTTGTAAATCACAGGGCAATTCATTTTACTTACTTGGGTCAAGTTGTTGTTGTTGCTGTTTTTCGTCTTTAGGTTCACCATTGCTCGAAATATCATTTCCAACTCTTTCTTCAGTAGTTTTGTCTACGGATACAGCGCTGCAGCTGTACTCGGGAACCACCGGCGTCTCTGGCTCAAACGCTGCGCTTTCAGTCCTTTTCGGGGGTAAACTTTCAGTCTTTGTACCGCTGTGCCGACTGCTGGAGTGGAACCCCGATAAAGAGATATGGTTCGAGACTGGCTCTATCCAGGAGCGGACGAATCTGTTGTCTGAAAGATGGGTCTGGTGAACGTATGGATGGTAAATCCCGGACACTGCAGCAGCAGATGGTTGATGAACCGAGGACCAGGACGCAGGGAACACGGCTGACTTGGGAGCGAAGCTGCACGAGGAAAAGTCCGCATTCTCCACCACACCTGACGGCCTCGCGGGCGCGGTGTGTGAACCCTGGACATAACGCGCTCCGTACACATCCTCCGTCTCGTGCCCCATAATAGAGTCCACATAATAGCTACTGAGAGCTGAACTAGTCGACATTTTTGGATCCCTTCGAACTCATATAAAACGTTACTCTGAAACCTTGCCTCTGAACAATCATAGTATTTTTGCTGCCTTCATCTTCAGTGATTGGTTGCATGAATCACGTGATCATATTTACTAATACAGAGAGTAAATCAGTCCGCTGATAACGGTATGTTTGATTTTGTACTCTTAAAAAATAAAACGAGTTATTTTCATCTCAACTTGTAGTGATATTCTGCATTTATCATGTTTTACATTTCGTCTGTTTCTTTTTTTTTCTTTCTTTTTTTTTTAACAAGGTCAGATTAATGCACCCATTTATTTCAGTGCCAACACTCACCATTACCTTAACAAACGATTCCGGCAGTGTAAAATCTAGCAAAATTTCGTCATAAGGTATGTCATACTCTAGCCTTGTAAAGTATTTTATAGAGTACCGAGTTGCAAGTCCTCGTAAAATAAATGTAATAACATGCTGTAAAACAACGAACCACCGCAGCCTCACAGATTCTCATATTTTATAAACGATCCTCGCTGCTTTAGTGTTAAGATCTGTAATTCGGTCGTTGTAAGTTTGATGCCCACTGTTGTAAGATTGACACAGGAAGTAACATTTGAATATTTTTGGAACTTTTTCAAAAGAGAGTCATGGTATTTTATGTGTATCAATAAAATTTTTATGAGGTGCATTTGATTATGTATTAATGTTCCCTTAATAAAACAGACTCTTGGCATTTCCAAGTGTCTTGACCTGCATGTTTATCATAAAATAAAATAATAATAATATTGCAATATTTGGATCTTTTTAAGATAATAATGCCAATTATAATGAATAAGGTGGTGAAAAAGCCGTTACAGTATAATCAAAATAATAGAAATTTATAGATATGTAATAGAATAGATAATTTGTGTAAAAAAAGATTAAGTCAAGGGAAATATAAACACAATGAAAATATAAAATGTGTACTAATTCATTGCATATTTCTTAATTTGAGAAAATAATTTGAGTGAGGAACAACATGTTTGTCACTGAGAGCTCAGCCGTTACACTTTTGGTCAAAATTATAATCTGTGTTCCCATCTGTGGCCACACACTTGAACACATCTGAGGATGTGCCTGGAGGTGTATGGCATTGTGTTTGTGTGTGTGCGCTTTAAAGAGAAAATGCAAAACATTCATATTTTAGACGCGTGGAATGAAAATACGAAAATAAGTGTATCTGACCACTTTTAAACAATATATGGTTTATGAATGTATTGGGATGGGATGACGGACCAAATCGTTTTCACCTCTAAGCGTTCGTGTAAGCTCGTGAAGTTCTCTTTTTAAGATTTATTTTGTTGGCATAGAGAAATTAGAGAAACTTTCATTCTTTTTTCATTTTATCAGAAATCCCCACTTAAATATTTTTTGGATTTTATAACAGTGGACTAAATCGCTAATAATTAACACAACTATAGGCTATACGATATTGAATCGTAAAAGTGACCGATAAAATAATAAATTATAAAAATAATAAAGTAAAAAATATACGGTCATGCACGAAAAGTATGAAAATACCGATTAAACTAAAGAAATGGACAAATATAAACTAATTTACAATTATAGGACTATATGTACACGTAGTCCCAATTGTAAATTAGCTACAGTTTGTATTTGTTCATTTATCTTTGAATAAAAAAGGTTTTTTTAATCGTTTGTAATTTATCTTTGCGGGTGTGTGTGTTTGATATGGTCTTGATTAAACTGTGGTTTAGAAACACTATGCTAAATATGACACCAAACACTACTATGACATTATCAATTTATTATATTCAACTGACCACATGCCACAAACATGCACTGATACAGACATATTGAAACATCTATTATACAGAAACCTTAATACGTAATTATTTCAGATAAATGTACGTTTCCATTGGAGAAAGAATGGGAAGTCTTCACTTTCGAATGTGCTTTCATGTCCAAAGTCATGACTTTTTTGGCGCCACTATGTTCCCGCTAAAATGAAACCAGCCTGTTTCTATCATCCTCTTTTATAAATTAAGACCTTGCACCACTTTTATACCCTGTGAAAAATATGAAATTACACAAGGCTTCACATTTCAAATGCAATCAAAGATGTAGCAACAAATGACAAGGATTTAGCAACGATCACAACATTGGAAGGTGAAAGTAGCCAAAACAATGCACACTGCCCTCATGTCATCATTATACAGGAGAACACAGACTGACCGAAATGAGGGGGTAAGTTTTTGATCTGCACTTGTTTGCATGCTCACGAAAAAGTGAGATTGGACGTAAGTTCACGGATGCGATTTTCTCTGCTCATCTTCTTAAGTTTCATCCTGCGGTTTTGGAACCAGATTTTCACTTGTCTGTCAGTGAGGTTGACGCTTTTGCTTATCTCTAGACGGCGCTCCCGAGTCAGGTACATGTTGAATAAAAATTCTTTTTCTAATTCCAAGGTCTGGTGTTTTGTGTATGGACATCTTTTTTTCCTTCCACTCTTTGCGGTCAACCAGTTGCTCGTCGGTGTGTCGTTTTTGGATTCTGCAAAAACAAAAAAGACCAACAGCATCAGCCAAAAACAAACAGGGAAAATTGGACACATGAAAATAAAAATGTTTATTAAAACAGCTGTCATAATTAAACCCATACAGCTCTTTAGAAGTAGCTAGAGTCAAAATATCTATAAGGTCCATGTGGCCTCGTTTGGTCTCCCCACCCAGCTTTACTTGCTATTCAAGTGTTGTGATTTTATAAAATTAATTTTAATGTTTTGTCTCTGTTGTTTACGTTTAGTCAGCACAGGACCTTGGATATTTTATGAGCATAGCTAAATTACCTCATGTTGTAACCAATGCACACACACACAAATATATATATATATATATATATATATATATATATATATATATATATATATATATATATATATATATGCCGTTTTCACATTTTACTTAACCTACTACTGCTCCAGAAATATGAACTGTACCCAGTCAGTATCAAATGAATAGCAATGAATGATTTTATACATGAAAAGAACTGGTGCTGAATGGATAAAGTCGCAAATACATTTCACCAAGGCTGTTCTTATATTGCCCAAAGAAGAATGTCAAGTCACTTGCAACAAAAGGTATTTGATGTTAACGCGCCCTCGCAGCGCCGTTTCCTCTTAGGGCTTTTACTGCAACCTGAGAAAGACTCCCATTAAACATTACGACTTTCGGGTTGTTTGTGTTTTATATTGGGTTTTATGATGCTAGAGCGTTCGCATTACACCAAGACGCGATTAATCCGTTTATTGTACCCACCTTTGGCTTCTCTGTGTGGCAATTCAGGGCTGGAGACGGACGCCTCAGTTGAGCAATTCTTCTCCTCCAGCGTGCTGACTTTGGGCTCTGGACTCTGCGCCGGGGAAGAGCTCCTTGTGTCCCGATCGAGCGGAAGCTTCTTCTCCACCTCGACAAAGGGCGTCGACTGCGCCTTTGGAGTCACCCTGTTCAGCTGCATTAACGTGGTGTTTGGGCTCATCGTCTCGTTGTCATAGTCCGGGTTTTTCGCCGTCGCATAAGTTTGACTTAGTCTAAAATATCCAGGGACCGGAATCTCGGGACTATCAACGGAACATGTTTCGGGGATGAGGTTGGAGTACGCGGGTATCTCAGACGAACTGACCTTTGCTCTCTTGTCGGAGTACATACAACAGTTAGTCTCTTCTTTTATGCTTTGTGAAAATGTGCAGGTGGACATCTGGTTGAGCGGTTGCTCTAATCGGCAGGACCTGCTTGGATCTGCCCAGTTATCATTTTGAGGTATGTACGAGTGGACGTTCATGCCCATGTTTTGGTGGTTTACTTCCCCCCGTTTGCCAAGAGACGGCAGGAGTCCACAGGTTTGCATTCCATAGGTTCCCATTTCTGCAGTGGCTGGCATGTACATGTTACTGCTGGAATAAAAATCTGTTCTGCACGCCCCAATCAAGGAATCTACCAAAAACGTGTTTGCAGCAGGAGAGCTGTTGGGAAAGGACATTTTGGAGAGTTTTTTTTTAAGAAGCAGAGAAGTGTCCTCTGTAAGCTGACATATCTAGCAAAACAATCCCTGTGTAACCCAGCGAGTCTCTCTGCAACCACATGACACTCTCACCAATGAAATTTGAAAATGGCCTTGAGACGCAGGCTCTTCCCCGTCACGTGGGCGCATTGACACATGATTTGAAGTTTCAGACGTGGTCAACAGCGACACCTAGAACAAGGACTTGAAATTGGTTCCAAGACTGTATGAACAACGTTAAATCCATTTAAAGATAACGTATAAAATTAAGACTTGGATTCATGTATGTGCCTGCTGATAAACAAAGCGCATGGAGGAAAATAAATTATAGCATTTAGTCTATTTTGTGTACCTTTCAAATCCAATTCAAGGTCAAGATAAGAAAAGATACTGCAGAAGGAATTTCTCGTATATAGTTCACGAGGCAAAATTCAGACTATGCAGACCAAAATGAACCAGCGGAAGTGGCCCTAAACCCCGCTGACTGCACTCTCGGTGACGAGGGTGGAAAACTAAATTGTGATTCATCCTTTCTGTTTGTATTTATCATGATCGGTTATAATCGACCCAAAGATTTTGCCTGTTCTCCTGATAGACGCAAAAAAAATTCAAATGTTATTACTATGTAATAATTGATGTAATACCTTGTTTGTTGTTTGGTGTTATTTTCTAAATTAAATAAAAGAAACCTTGTAGGCCTGCTTGTTCAATAAAAGCCAGTCAGTGGATTTTATCACGATATCATGTTCATTATCATTATAAAGATGTGAGATATTCGTTTCTATATTAGCAAAATATATATCGCAAGTCAAAGGTTTAAATGACTTTTCTGTTTTGTGTAATTCAAGCAGTTCTTTCTTTCAGCTCTTTGTGGAGTATTATTTTTATTAGTTCTTGTGATATTTGTGTTGTAAAATAGGCCTATATAGCGTTATAAACGCATATTGGCTTTAAAAATACGCGCATCTTCACAAAAACGTGTTATAGGCCTGTGAATCATTGCAAAATTATTGTGGGGGAAACATGTACAGTATAATATTCGCTATTACTAAATATGCAAATACGTTTGCAGAATTTTACAGCATTTATAAAAGATATCATATTATATCCAGAACCGGATACAATGAAAATACTCAAGGGGAATTATATCTTTACATGCCGTTGAATGAATTTTTGGCAGTGTGCTTGTTATTATAGGTGTGTAATCTATTGTCACAAATATATTGTCGTTATCTACATAAAATACTAAAATATCAAATTAGCTATAAGGAGTAATGAATTTGTTTATGGAAATCTTGATTTAGGTAAACACAATGGCGCACGGTGTCTTTACAACATTTTGATAAAGCATAAAGACAAAAAAAGGACAAATGTACGCGCTAAATCAGTGGGTTTCCTACTAAAAAATGGCAAACTGTCAGATCTTACAGAGAGATAAGAAATAAAAAATAAATAAATCAGAATCACTGCAGAGAACTGGCATCTGAAAACACACAAACACTAAACTGTTACACAAATATCATATTAGGCATGGTTAAACATGTCAAATTATTAAACTATTATACTAAATGCGGAATTTATCTCGGTTATGAAAATATATGCGAATACATTTGCTCTAAATAGCGTATGATTACATGTCCGACAGAGATTTTGGTTATTTAATTTGTTGGTTCACCTTTATGTGTAATAAATAAATGAAATGAATACAAAAATAGATCTACAATAAGAGGATGTAGTAGAGACTCGTGCACAGTTTAATACATTTCCTACATAAGACTGTCGCTATCCATGTATCACTGGAGATATTAGGAATATTTATTTTTCTTTTACTAATTTAAATTTACTTTTATTTATACTTTATTTTTCATTGTACACAAGCCTGCCGCCTTCCAGCGCCCTGTTTAAGCTGTAAAATATATAATAAAGCTAAAAGGTGGTCAAACCCTTACAAAATCTGTCTGCATCGGCCGTAATACGATTGATAAATTAAGGAAAACAACAAAAACGACAAATAGTTATAATAATAATAATGATAATAATGGTTCTGTTGATGTATGATCTCTTTATCGAGAGGGACGGTTCCGGAAAAAAGCACGCTAACCTCTGAGATTAGGCAGAAAAGGTTTACTGAAATTGTCTCCTCAACTATGCAGAGGAAGATATCCTCCGTACGCCACTAAAATATTTTTCCCGGGGTTTTAGGTCATTTTGAAATATAATGCAACAAAGTAAATCTAACTGAGAAGAGTTAACAGCAATAATAACACACCGCCATTAACTGTAAACGGGGGTGAAAACAATTAGATTATAGATCACATAACTCCGCTCAAGATCATAGTCATTGTTTTTGAGGACAGCTACACTTGGATTACATACAGCACCAGGTCCGATCATTGCTGTGAGTTCGCCCTCTCGTGGCTTTAAGCAGCATCAACAAAGTGTAAATAAACAAAGGGCTTTGTTAAGATTCCTTATTAATACTGCAAGTGTATTACAAAACACAGAATTCTGTGTTAAATTGTATTTATACTATAAACAAAAATACGGGACATACTGTACATTAGCTTTAGGAAACGCAGATCTATTAAACAAAGTTAGCTTGAGCATTGAGCAAGTCCGCTTCTTTAAAGTATGTCTGCTGATAAGATGACAATTCATTTGTGCACCAACAGTTTTTTGGAAGGTTTTTTTTTTTGCTTCTTTAAGCAAAATCTTAAGAAAACACCACTGAAGGAGTACTCTAAAACGTAAACAGTGTTGATTATATTACTGCATTGTTGCGTTTGCCTAAATCCCCTTTGTGGGAGAAAAAACATTTAGGAGGATTTGATATGGTTGTATTATATAGTTTTATTTTACACAACATTTCACCAGGCTATGCGACGTTTATGTGGAGTTGCCTATTATTTAACCTAGTCCATACGGGGTAATAGTATGGAGGCCTTTGAAGGCAGATCAGTGTGCTTCCAGTGGGAGAGAGGGGATGCAGCGGCCATATTGGGACGTGCTGCACTGCGGCGGCTCTGAGAGGGCGTAGTTTTTCAAAGAGAACCGCAAAAAGGCGCCTTTACCTATTCAAAAAGGTTAAGGGTGACGACCTTGACACTACAGAAGTTCAAATACAATATTTCATTCGACATTTTAAAGTTGTTGACGACATCTAACTTTGTAAACCGGTGTGGTCAAGCCGGATACTGTAAGAGTTCACGTGCTACATTTGACGTAAACAGCTTGTGATGTCTAATGCATAGTAGTTCAATTCGACGAATGAAGGCCTCGTTTGTAACATAACACTTATTATTAAATTTTCACCCCTGTTCACATACTCAGTTCACATCTTTCTAGACAGAAAAAACAACATCTGCACCCTTTGTGTTTCAGGGCAAAGTCACAGTTGAAGTGGATAGAGGGTCCAATAGCCCCAATTTAATTTACTGCCCACATTTTATTGTACTGTCTAGACTGTTCAAGGTTTAGTAAATAGCCTTAGTGTAAAACAACATACAAGGAAAGGAATTAGTCAAAGACTTATAAAGTTAACATTGGAAATGGTTCTCCATCTCACTTTCCTCTGTGATAAACAAAAACAGCATTCGTCTAAAAAAGAATTTACATTTTGAAATGCAACTGTTATTAAATGTTATTTAATAAAAACTAAATAAATGACATTCTGTTGCTCACGTATACGCGCACTATCACACAAGAGGCGTCACAGCAATTGATAGAAATTTGCAAATAACTTGCTGTATTTTTATTTAATACATAGATACATTACATGCTTCAAACGAATAAATGCATACACAGCTCGACCTCAATGTAATTACGTATTGATTTGATGTAACCAAACGTATTTGTTGCTTACGCAAGTGTGTGTTCAATGTATTTCGATGAACAATGCAATAAATAAATACAAATACAAAGCTACTGCATTTCAATGGCATTAACACAGAGTATGAAGAGATTGTCGAGGTACCCATGTTCCTGATAACTGTTAATTTCCCTCATTGCGGATACATTGTTGTAGATAATTTGTGCAGAATTTTAATTGCGGATAAAATTCATTTTTGATAGCAAGTATTTTGCATAGTAAAATACAGGGTTGACGTGAAAATAAGTCATGTGTCCGACGAATGGATGATGTCCCACAATCATGACATATCGTCTTCCGAAGCGGCCATGTATCATGACTTTCAGAACAATGGATTTCCAGTGAAATACTGGAGACGATCTCGGTTCAACTTTTTCTCTTTCATCCTTCGGTTCTGGAACCAAATCTTCACTTGTCGGTCTGTAAGACTGAGCATTCTTGACAACTGCAGACGTTTCTCTTTGTTTATGTACACATTGAAAAAGAATTCTCGTTCAAGTTCTCGGATCTGGTATTTCGAATACGGGCATCTCTTTTTTCTGGACTTTGTTGCACCTACAAAAAGAAACGCAACTTGATTATATCACAATGAATTAGAACTCTAACTCAGTTGCAGATGGAATTAAAAGTTCGAGTCTACTTCTAATGCTTAATGTTTTTCACACAAAACTATTGTTTAATCCACACCATACACATACAAAGACAAAACACTCGGAGAAACGAAAGTATGTATTCACAGGCGATAACACGACACAAACACTGCTACATGAAATATACACATGCACGCAAACGGCCCTCACGCGCAAGCACACACACTTCACGTCCAAACGCACGCACGCGCACATGAGTAACCAGTCGGAGTATTTTCAATTCGATTGATGTGTTTCGCTTTTAAGTTCAAATCATTTGTAATAATGTTGCATAATACTGAAACAAGCAACAGGCTAAAGATTTCTAAAACAGAACAGGCGTTCTGTCTAAGAAATTGATCTTTCTCGGTTCGCATCGCGACGATCATTTCAGTCTTTGTAACAGTTCGTAATGTTTTGTGTCTGTGTGTGTAGCCTATATATATATATATATACATACACACACACACACACACATATATATATATATATATATATATATATATATATATATATATATATATATATATATATATATATATATATGCACACAGCCTACATAATCCGACGAAAAAGGCTTCCCCGTAGTAAATGTTTTTACGACTGCAAACAGAATCTTACAAGCTATATAAAAACTTTTGCATGCTTATAAAGGGGCGCATAAAAGCTAACAGACAAAGTAATAGGGTAGACTGAACCGCAGTTAAACGCGTGAACCTACTTGAGCCGTTGTTCTTCTCTTCATCGCAGGTTGATATTGAGGATTCCTCCTCCATGGTTTCTGTAGGGTCTTGTTTGGTCTGCTCCGCGCTATCTGTAGACACATTACATGCAGCATCTCCGGGGACACTTGTATCTGGCTTTTGCTCGGACTGCTCAGGGTTGGGCTTCTCGGAGTTAGCAGTCTCAAAAAACTGATCAAATCCTTGTGGAAGTACCCCATTTCGGCCGACGTTGGTGAAGAAATTGCACGAGGAGTTAGTACCACCGTGATGGCTATACACGGAATCGTTTTTAAAAATAATTTCCGCTCTGTTTGTTGACTGTAGGAGATCTCGGTGCATTATCTCCTCCGTTGAATAGTACGAAGCGTAATTGCCCCTGTAATGCCATTTGCTCGGATGATCCAGTCCATAGTCCCTGAAAGTCACTTCACGAACAGGTTGGACTTGCGCTATGTTCGAAGAATAGGGAAAATTTACTTGACACGACGTTGTTTGCGGTAAAAACGATGAGACCGACGAGAAATCTGGAACATAGTACGGTAAATACATATTAGATGCACAGTTGCTGCGATCATCGTAGTCGGTCATTGCTCGCTTTAGCCTTAGAGAGGAAAAACCGTCAGCTTGACTGTTAAACTTTGCCCATCTATTGCACCATATGCGCGCGGATAGGACTAGTGAGGAAGAAAAAATCGGAAACGTACGCTGACGTGCAATTCATCTTGATCGATTCTTGAGGTAATTGTGTCATGTGATCCGGTAAAAAAAAAATTACCATATATCAATATCAGTCATTAAGTGAGCGACTCATAGGTAACCGCATGAGGCAGGTCATTGGTTGCCTACATTTTTTTTGAAACTCCCATGTTGATTCCTCCGTGTGTATTACAAGGCATTAGTAAACAATCACAGAAATACTATGTCAAACGTTGTTTGAACTCATACAATAGTTAATTAAACGATCTTCAACACAACGTTAAACAATGCATTTCAAATGTACCGCATTGAGTTGAATTATTCAATTGCTTCTTTTAAAAATAGGTTTCCTAACTGCTTAACCTCACGGCCGAAAGAAAACTTTGACTGTTGAAGCAAAACTGCAATGTTTTTATACTCTCTCTCTCTCCCTCTCTCTATAGCCAGAAATTGAGATTTGCAAGACTTAAGACGAAATACATTGTTAAACACGTTGTATGTGTTATTATCAGAAGTGCTGCATCTTTTTTTTAAACCTGTAATGTGCTATTTTATATTGAAATTTAAAGAACAAATCTTCTTATACCTAATATTAGATACGAGACATGTAGAAAATAATGAAAAAGAGAAAGAAAAAAGGAAAATAAGTGTGGGGAGGGGGAAAAAGATCTGGAAAGATGACAGAAACGTAACGCAGTTCACGAAATATCTGTTGTGATGTCAGCGAAAACAGATTTTCTGTTTATTCTACACAGTCTACAGAAAGCACAAGTTTAGTCACAATGTAAACATTGTACAAGAATGCATTTACAAAAACGACAAAGGGAAATGGAAAATAAATGGAAATAACATTTAGAACTGTACCTTTCTGTTTTAGCCTGAAGTAAAATCTGCATTTAGTCCAGTAGTTATTTATATATTCCAGTAGTAAAGCTTAAAGATTTAAAGACAATTCTTCGACATAGTTATCGTAGGGAAGAGATACACCGATTCACACTGCCAAGTACAAAACAACTGTTCTGGCTTTGAACGTCTGTAGTCTGAGACGATGCAGCCGGCAATCACCAATAACCGTCAGCCAAATCACTTTATGGCACAGACAAAAGGATGTGCTGTGGTGTAGTGTCCTGGGTGGAGGTGAATAGTGACTGCAATATTCCTACCGAGAGACTATGAAAACTACAAATTTACAATTTTATTTTTTTCCAGATATCTGCATTTCTCATATCTGTACTACGAGACAAAAAACTGGCATTGTTAAGCTTATGAAAACAAATAAACAACCAGCGTTCTTATATTGTTTTTGGACAGCCTGGTGTATTTTAAATGTTTTATTTTATTTTATTTTATTTTTAAAAAAATCTGTTTGGTAATAGTTTGGTAATATTTATGGTTTAAATATGGTGACCTAAAGACGTCATTTTAGTTAATTTACTTTAACTTTAATTTAAGCACAGCTCGTGGATTCGAAATGAGCAATTAAATGTGCGCGCTACCATTCCACAAGAAACATCTTATTTAATGTTCATAGATTTAAAATGTAAATAGAAAGTTAGCTGTATCGCGAAGGGAGGGCTTTCTTAATCTTGTGCAATCCATACGACTTTTTTCAATTGTTGCTTCTTTGTTCTTTGTAGAACCCAAAGTGTTAGTGTCCAACAAAACATGAGGCGATTTCCAAAGATTTTTTTTGCCAACAAATAAAACAATCTTCGCAATAATATGAAGCAAACTTTGCTATTTTTTTAAGTGTTAACGCATCAAAAAAGTTATGTCACGTGTTTAGCCTTATATCAGTGCTCAAAAATTCCTTCTTGCAAACATTTTTTTAATGTGCAAAGTATTCTTACTTAGAAAGAAAGTCAATGCAAGAAGGCCACTAACTTGACCTTAACTTTGTATTGGCGCCCCCAGTTTCTCCAGCGGCCGCAGAATGTCTGTCAGAGCGCTCAAGAAAATTACACTCCGCTTCTTTCTTGCTTCTTTAATCTATTAACTGATCACCTTTAAAGGAATTATCAAGACAAATAACTTACATTTTTTATTATTGATTGATTGATTGAATCATTCATTGGTAGAGAATATGTATTTTTAATTAAAATGATGATAATACTTGATATTACTGAAAATACTAATACACATTTGGTGGAAGTGTATAGTGCTGTGCAATCAGTAAGAAGTAAATAAAATGCTAGGTAAATATAAATAAAAAATTATTTATTTGTTTTTATTTACTCATTACTACTACTTTTGTCAAACTACTCGTAATCAGAATTTTCATGTAGGCAATTTCACACCTATAGTATACTATAACTGTACCACATTGTTTATCTATATTGCAGACAAACAGGAAACATGTTGTGGTATAGAATCTGTGCATTAAAAAGGTGGAATTACAAAGCATATAATACATGGGATTATCAATATATCCTTGTATATGCAAAGGTTGTCATGCTGGTATTAAAATATTGGCTATTTTTTCTCGAGTTTTGTATATGCGCATGCAACTAAATATTATACCAATATTTCTTTAACCTGTTCCGTATACTGTCTTTTCAAATGATTCCAATCAACAAGTTCATTTGTAGAACATTTGGCCGCAATTTCTTAAAGGAAACGTAAAAAGAGCTAAAGTGATCACTAATTTTTTAAGTCTACATTTCTGTAAACATACTGTTAAAATTAATGTTTCGTTTACACTTCCCTTTTATATATACACCCTTAATGCATAAACAGTTTCCCTTCAATTTAATTCGATTATAAATAATTAAGAAAATACTAAATAATAGACATTCACAGATCGAATTTGAGCTTGGACTTTATTGGCGCATTTTAGAATTGAGACAGACAAATATTGCACAAGAATGCAGAATTTACAGAACACTTAATAAATATTACACAACACTTTTGATTAAAAACGCAACAAAGGCAAAGTGTACATTTTCAGATCGCAAGATACAAATTAGGTTCTTAAAATTATTAAAAAGGTCGGAACGTCTGAAAATGTAATGACTCCTGTTAGCTGCCCAGTGTAGTTATAAATGATGTCAGAATGTATGTCATGAATACGTGTCTACTCTAAAATCTCTACAAAGCATTGTTTTTAGGCTATATAAAGCAAGCTAACATCACAACTTTGGAATTCTCGCTTTTCCACCAAAAACATACACCAGACACATACATAATGCAGCGAATCAATATGCCTAATAAATATCAATTACAAAATATTCAGCTTGCATATTAAATTACATTCATGGGTGTTGGGGATTAAATCGTTTCCAGATCTGGTGGACATTCAAGAAAAGTCTCTTGTATGAATGATGTCACCACCTAAGAACAAACCCTTACATTGTTGGGGAGAAACAATATCTTAGTATATAGTGAAGGTATGGTCGCGCATCATAAGTCTTTTTTTCTTCATCCTGCGATTCTGAAACCAGATTTTCACTTGCTGATCACTCAGTTCCAATCTGTCCGAAAGCTCCTTGCGTTTCTGTCGGTTTATAAACTCATTTATCAGAAATTCGTTCTCCAGTTCGGCTAACTGTGGCTTCGTGTAAGGTTTTCTCTTTTTTCTTGACCTCACCTGTGAAGGACACCACGGTAGTCCTGTGGAGGAGAGTTAAAAACAAATTAAACAGAACTCTAGTCAACATTCTGTCATGTCACTGAATCAGTATCTTCATCTGAAGACTCTTAAAGTCAACCACAACTCTGTTGACCTCGGTACATTTAAAATGCTATATCGTGTAGTGAGACAGTATCGTTTAAAATATGTCTGAAAACAAACTAGTTCTGAAAAATGGAGTGGCAAATTCAAATGGATGAAATCTGAACAAAGCAAAACATCTCGCACAATAACATAGTAAAATCCACTTAAAATCAATGTGACAATGACTGTGTCAAGGAAGAAGTTGCGTACCATCGGAGAAGGCTGACCTAATAGTCTGGGTGCTCAGTGATGGTTGGACTGGAGCGTTGGAGCTGACACACGGCTTTGAACCATCGGTCACCGGCTGGTCAGAGGAATTCAGTTCAATCTGTGCAACCCTGTTCTGCTGTCGCCTTTCCAAGTTTGAAACTTCGTTGCTGACAGAGCTCTGTTCTCCTGCGTAAGCTGCATTAGGTCGACCTGGCTCCTCTGATTTGTGGCTGACATCTTGGAAGTAGTACCTCCCGGATTCCTCCAGTGAGCCCTTTTTGTGACTGTTGAGGCTAGCGCTCACAGCGGCTGAATTGCTAAAGAACGGCTGAGAGTAGCCACTGTAGGCGCGGCTCTGGGCCGGAGTAGTGCACGAATTTGGAGAACTCCACGGGAGCGAGCACACCTCACTTCTACTGTAGGACATCTGTGGAAGCCCAGATAGATGGACTCCATTGCCTCGCAGGTTTTGGAGGTAAAGGGAGTCGGGAGAATGAAAATTCAAAAGGGGAGCAACATAGCCAGAACTAAGAAGATTGTGCTCGCACATTTCTGACGAGCTCGCCCGAACGCTTCTTAAAACCGTTTTTAGTTACCCCTAAAGAATACGAGCAAGGTAATTGTTGATTTGTTAATGCACCGTCACGTGATATGCAAAGTAATATGTTTAGCCACGCCCATGTGACACGCGCAAAGTCAGAAAGAAAAGCATATAAAATATCCATTTGGCTTTAATTTAGTTTCTTGTCTATTTATTTAAAATATATTTTGCTATACAGTAAAAGTCTTTAATGCGCACACTTCACTATATTTTTGAAATTTGTTGTCCATTGTAAAACAACATATATGAAGAATAGAAGAGAAAACCCTGACAGTTTTATAAAATATCTTGCATAAGCATACAGTATTGCTTAATGGGGCACACATGGGTTGTGGCATGACTTTTAATCAAGTGTTTTAAACTATTCATTAGTAACTTTAAATACATTATAAACCCAGTAAAACGTTGTTAAAAACTTCCTGTAAAGCTGCTTCTAAACAAGGTTTATTGTGAAAAGCGTTGAACAAATATATATTCAATTGTTAACCGACCTGTGGTAGGTTATAATGTGTCTAAAATGCGGTGGAATAACACACACACTATTCATATATTTGTAATGAAAAAAAAAATTACAATGCTGCATTTCTAATGAAATGACCACACAGACTCACAACTTATAATAACTGCCTTGATTAGATCATAGTTTCTGCCTAAAAGAACACATGATGTTAGCTAACTGCATGACTTGTATTATCTCAGGATTTCTGTCATTACTTTAACACAGTCACCTCTGATAACAGATTACTCTGAATTGTAAGGTAGAAACATGCATTTTCCGTAAAGCTGCTTTGAAATGATATTGTGAAAAGCGCTATTCAAATAAATGTGTTTTAAACACGGGGATAAAGCCAAATAGGGCTTATAATGCAAATTAAATAGTCTAGTTTTTAAGCGTATAACTTTAAACGTTAAGCTCACAAACCTTTGTGTGTGTGTGTGTGTGTGTGTGTGTGTGTGTGTAAACGAAAATATTTATATGTATTGATATTTTTATGACCGATATTTAAAATTTTAATCCTTGATACTTTCATTCAATTTAGCTACTAATTCAATAAATATTTCCTTAATGATTGGCTCATATCTAAATTCTTAAAAATATTTTGGGTAAAACATTTAAGTCGATTATTTACATTGAGATGCCGAGCTATCCGTGCAATGAATTAAACTTAGATGTCGTCGGATAATCTTTGTTGCTGGTTTCTTAAATTGTAGATCAAGATATTCAAGTCATATTTTATTTTACCTCCAAAAGTTTGTCCAGATGATCTAAAACACGTTTTAAAGATAGTGCACATATGCACGTACAGGGAAAATGGCTATTGTAAAAAGGCAATTTCCGGAAAGAGTGGCAACAGTACAACCTCCCTCTTTTTACGAGTCCAGTAAATTCATGAAAACCTTTTAAATGGGATTGCTTTAGACCGTTTCAGATTCTGTTGAGTGTTGACAACAGAACTCTCACCCGTTCAAACTTAAAGAATGTTTACATGAAAAGGATAGTACATCAGTAGTTCAAGGTCAAAGTCCAGACGCAGATTTACCAAAAACAAGTCCAAGTGCATTTAATTAGACAGCCACAGTCTAATAGTTAACATAGTCTAATCCATTTAAAATTTGTCCTAAATAACCAGGCAGATACTTTGATGAAAAAGCGTGGTTTTTAACAGCTGAAATCAGCATGACAGAACTATAAACATTTGCCGTCGTTTGCCAACCCTTTGTCCGAATTCGCCAAACAGTTTGCCATGTAAAACAGTTAGGAATGGTCAGTAGTGTGTTGAGAGTTCTCAGGGAAATGTTTTTTGACCAGACGAAATGGTGAATGCCACGTTTTTCCCAATTGTGACAGATTAACTTTACATTACTCTTTTAAATGGTCATAACTGTTGAAATCTCAAAAAGCTATATTTTCAACACAAAAGATTAATTGTTGAATTATAAATGATCTTATTGCAATGCACATGCTGACCAATAGATGGCGACGCAGCTTCATGAATTTTGTGGTATTTTTCGTGAGCCCTATATTGCAGTCAAGGTTTAGTCTGACAATGTGTCTCAAGGTCACTGAGAAGACCCAGTTTCAAAAGAAGATAATTAAGATCTTCTTAAAAAATTAAAGGCAACAGTTTGTTTTTTGTATTTTTCTGCCAAGATGCATCTTATTTTGCTTTTCGAAGAAGAAAAAAAACCCCAACAACAACAACCGATAATTCATTTTCAATCAATAAAATAACCATCTTAATTTGTGGGCTGCTCAATCAAATCTAAATATCGTGCTTAATAATAGCATATTTTGCTCTTCTGGACACCATTGTGCAAAGTACACCAATTGGAAGTCTCAACAGTTGAAAAATTCATGAATATCAAAATATCAATCATCTACTGAGAGTCATTAATTATACTCCGGCCTAAAAAAAAGGATAGGTCTAATACTGTCAAACACTTTCAAGTTAATAACGCGGCATAGACTGGGAAAGCGCTTTTGCGTTAACTCAATGACAAACAAAAAATGCATGCCTTACGAACATTAACCATGGTTTGTCATAATAAAACTATGCCAAAAAAACCAACCAACCAAACAAAACAAACAACATCAAAAAACACACTCACTATTTATATAACCACAACAAAACCAGAGTTAAACTATGGGAAAAACCAGCAAAACATGGTTAGCTCGTGGTTACCATGGAATAACAAGACCCATTTTTTTTTAATTATTATCCGTAGTAAACCCATAAATTAAAAAAAATATATAAATTAATTATCGAAAGACTGCGGCTTTCATGATATTAACGCTTTACTTTGTGCAACGGGAAAACCAGGTCGTACTTCAAATCAACACAATGTGTTCACGATATTATGATTCTATCTGCAGTAGAACAATATCATTATACTTGTAGAGACATAAAGAGGACAACGACAAACAAATGATGTTCATCACCTAATCGAACAAATGTCGCCCAACTTTACACATGAAACTAGTTTTTTTGTTTTGTTTTTAGTTTATTTACGTCAGTGTTACATTCTAGATTCCCCCATAAAACTCTGGTAATATAAACAACGATACACAATCTGCACTCAATATATAAAGAATATAAAGTTTTGAAAGCTTGGAAAGAACAATGGTCTGCTGCTACAGAATGACAAAAATGGTTTAACAAAATTTAAGTAAAAAAACAAAACTTTTTTTTTTTTTTTTTAATCTGAAACTACTGAAATAAATTGACCATATCAACACTCTTCCAGCAAACCTGGACATCTGAACTGCGACTTTGAGACCTCTAAATATTTAAACAAGATAAATAGACAAATACCCCTCACTTAAGTGAACAAATTAAGCGCTTATCTATACGTAAATCACCAGTTTTACGAATTAATCTTTAACAGGATTAAAATTCTTTTAAGTCTTCAGGTCTCTTCTTATCCTTGACTCGACGGTTTTGAAACCATATAGTCACTTGTCTTTCAGACAGGCTGGTAGAAGCAGCGATCCGCCGTCTCTTCTCCTTGGTAATGAACTTAGTGTTGGTGTATTCACGCTCGAGCTCTTCCAGCTGCAGTTTTGTGTAAGGAACCCGTTTCTTTCTCCCGCGCTGACAGACTGAACCCGCTGTTCCCTCTGAGGAAATAATCACTTTAAATCAAGCAAATTTCTGTTACAAGGCCTTTTTATTTTTCTAAATGAGCAAAGGCGTTCTTTTAAAACATTTTAATTTCTCTATTCTGATTAATTTCAGTTTACCGTATGAATCTGTTATGGTTTCAAGGATTCGTTTAATTATCTTGATCCTGACAAGATTTTGACATTTAAGAGGGCGATGGCAAACACGTTTAGTTTGTACCGTGAAAGATAAGAAATAACGTTTTTGTTTGTTTGTTTGTTTGTTTTTTAAATCGAGGGTCAATGAACACAAGATGAGAAAATCTCTTGATCCTTGATCAGAGATTTTGTACGTGATTTGTGCCTCTTTAATGTGTCCAGAAAAAAAGCTCTTTATTCTCAACTAATGAAGAAAGGCGAGGAGTGATTCACAGAACACAACTCAAGTCTTACCTGCTAGTGATGGTTTCCAGATATGCGGGCTCTGCGTCTGGTCTCTGGAGCAATAAAGTTGACTGCTGCAATTGTTTGACCAGTCCCATGGCTGGTGGTCCTCCATTGTCAAATAAGTCTCATGTCTGGGAAATCCGGTCAATGCTCTATGAACTACAGGTAAATCGATATATGGGGTTCTTGAGTAGGAATAACCTTGGTAAAGAGCGAACTCCTTAAACCAGCTGGAGGCATCAGCATAATCCCCGGGTTTACTGGCATACTGTCCATTCGCATTTGGTTTCACCACAGGCGGAAGCACAGCGTTCTGTGCAACTTTGCAGCCACAACAACTGTTTCCGAAATTATATCCATAAGTGACTGAGGAACTTGTGCCAGTATGGGGTGGAAAAGAAACGTAAGGCGCAAGAGAATCGGAGCTTATAGAAGTCGGTCGTTCCGCTGAAGAGAACACGGGAGTTCCTGACGCAGACCGGCTTGAGTGAGCCCCGAAGGCAGACGGGTAAAAACTTCTAAACTCCTCATCTAACCCCCCAAGTACTTCCATATTTACTTGCAGACCGTGTTGGGTATATGATTTGTATTTTAACTCATCGTCTGTTATGGATCCAAACCCAAGAAAATTGTTAGCGGGGAGAACAATCTCCGTTGACAGTTAAGGTTTTATGTTTATTTTCCGGACAAATTACATAGGTCAGATAACTAGTACCTGATTGGATAGTTGTCACCATGTGACATGCAAATATCCAAGATGAACTTGGACTACACCACGATGTAGTGTTCAGCTGTCTATGAGTAAGCCTGGTTTAAGTAGGTATTTTAAAAGCGTTAGATAACTTTTCATTTTTTTTGTTCTGCGTTAATTTGATATAATTTAAGTTAAAATCTAATGCTTAGTTACACAACAGTAGTGGAAATGTCTCATATTAGACCTGCATAAACAGTCTGTCTAAATTAGGCAACCAAATTAAAATAACTTTTCTATCGCGATACATTTTAAAATTTCTGTTTATTCTTGTGAATTTTCAGCATCATTACTTCAGTCTTCAGTGTCACATGCTCCTCAAGAAACATTTCTGATTATTATCGATGTTGAAAACAGTTGTGCTGCTTTATTTTATTTATTTATTTATTTGGAACCCATAATACATTTTTTTCGGGATTCTTTAATAAATAAATTCAAAAGAACAGCATTTAATAAATGTCTTTACTTGATCAATTTAATGTGTCTTCGCTGAATAAAAGCATTGATTTCTTTCAAAATACGTATTGATCTTAGCGATAGGTGCGATAGGCAATCTGCTGTAATATCTTTTAATCACTAGATGGTTCTGTGATTTAATGTAGAGCAAACAAAGTAAGGCGTGCCACGGATCCGTCAACAATTTATATTTCAAAGAAAACAAAGAATTATTAGCATTTTCATACCTGCAGGGCTCCAAGTGTTTAGTGTTTAGGGATAACTTTGTGGAGCGCCCTTGAGTGTCAGTGAGGAAGACGTCGAGTGTGCTGCGCAACAAATAGGCCATTTTGTTTCCCAAACTGCAATAGTGCGACTTTGTGGTTGTCCTACACTTTAGTATTCAATTCCTCAAGAACACTCATAGACCTACTATTGCTCCTATACGATTTACTTAAGTTTACCATTGCTTTGGGGATTTTGTGAGAGGGCCCCATTGTGAAACACCTGTGAGCTACTCAAAAGCACAATTAGAGCCGGAAGGGAAACCAGACAACCTGCAGTTTTTTCTGTAGTGCCCTCACAAGAAGCTTGTATGTTGACATACCACAGCAGTAAAGCTAGCAGTAAAAGTAAGAACGATGGAACATACCTTTCACAATGCTTTGAACCTTTCTCTGCGATTGCGTTCCATTCCAATCTGATGTGGGATTTTCGTAGGTTAAAAAATGTCTCACAATAAATGCTGCCCGATACTTGAACAGTGACGTTTTCACCCCAAACAAAACAAAAACCCCGGTGTAGGCCTAATTACAATTCTTAAGCATTTTAACATTTCCGCTTTGAAGTGCTGAATAATGTTTTTATGTTGGCTAACTCGACGACAAAAATGCAAGACATAGGCTTAACAGAGAATCAGGCTTTAGACATAATTTCGCTGAACATCTCTTCACTGATCTTTGAATTAACGGTTTATTAAAGCCTGGCGACTGACAGTCCCACAGGAGGAACAGGCAAATAAAAGCTGGCTCAATAAAAACTACGGTGAACTAAATATACAAACCGCTCACACCGAACGCGTTTGTAAAATGCGAGTACAATAATGGAAAGGAGCGCTTGGTCTCTAACTTTGAAAAAGCAGATAATGTGCGCACTAACCCATTGTTTACATAGAAAACAATCTTTTCTCTTTTTTAATCACCACTAGGCTAGAATAATTTATATTTAAATTGATTTTAAACTACATTATTTGACGTGAATCTTCAAAAAGATCAGGGGCTAATCACAATTAGCAAATTTCAAGTGGACGATATAGGCCATCTCTTTGTTATCTTCTGTGCTTCTGAAATGTGTCTGAAATCCGCGTTTTTATTATTATTATTATTATTGAGAAATTGCGCTGCATTATGCTGTTACTTTAACTTAAAACTTTAGCTAATGCGGCCTAACTGATTCCTCTCCTGTCAACACAAGTGTTTATGCATATACACAACATAGACGTTTAAACCTTTGATAATATTTTTTTAGGTTTTTAGTTTATATTTTATTTTATGTGACACCGAGTAAGAAAACAAAAACAAAACGAGAATCATCCTGTAGGCACACATAAAGCAGCCTCTCAAAACAGCTCTGATTTCTTTTTCGCGGCTTGTTGTGCTGAAACGGTCAAATGCACAAAAAATATTGTCACAATGTCCATCTTGCCAAGTACTCACATGAACTTAGTAGGTTATATGTCCTACCTCAACATAAACATTCAGAAAGAAAAGGCACATGTAACAGAATAGGCTTGTTCAACTTAGCTGATTGCAACTGGTTGTGATATGTGCTTCTTCTTCTTCTTCTTCTTCTTCTTCTTTATTATTATTATTATTATTATTATTATTTTTATGGCGGTTTGTATACAACTTCAAGGTGCATTACCGCCACCCGCTGGTTAGGAGTGTGACTCAAGACCGCAAAAACCTGCGTATTTATATATAGCCTCTGCAGAAGAAGATAAACGCCCACTTCTACATTGTTAACACCATCGTAGCCCCGCCCACTGATTTGCGCATGACAAGTAGTAGGTAAATAACAGACATGATGCTAACACTGGATCAAGCAACTAAGCGCTAAACATGCCTTTGAAGAGTTACAGTGTTGTGCATTGCCAGGTTGTGGGGGGGAAAAAACAATAGCTACATTGGATTTGCAGAGAGCCTGAAGTTAAAAAACTATGCTGCACCTTCTTGATTTTGTGACCCGACAGGAGTGGTGCAATAGTGGTGCAGTAAAAAAGGTTTTTACTGTGTCACTATTGCAGATCGTTTGATGTGTACGGATTATGTGTACATGTCTAACCAAAGTCACAAGTGACCAGTGATTTCTGGTATGTAATGATTCATGTAGGCCTACATTCAGATGTTCTTCATTGTCAGTTGTTCAAAATCATTGTCAATAAATCAAACCAGTGACTAAATGGTCAATTTCACATTGTTTCTCTTAGTAGGATGAAAATAATCTGTTATTTAAACTGTTATTAAATTATAAAATGAAAGCTATCAAAGAACGTTGCATTTACAATCGCTGCAGCTGTCAATCAAACAGTGCAAATTTATCAGTGACTGAGTTCTGGACTCTCGCCAAAGCTCCTGCTAAAATCAACAAATCTCTTATTTACATTGTGTTTCCACTGTTAGTTATGATGAAAACATTCGTTGGAGTGCAGAAATCGAGTTACTAAGACAAGATCACTGCATTCATGCACTCAACATGTCTGTGACCAGCTACTTGCTCATCACTGCGACCTTTCATGCCACAATCTAAACCCTTTTCGCGTTTTGTAAACCATGAGTACTGTAGTCATAACTGTAATAGTAAAAACGTGCCAAAAGTTTTCGAGAGAGTTCGACAAGTAATACTTTGCTGTTTTCATATACAAAGATGCCAGCTAATCATAGCAGAGGGCATTTACTCTGAAGTGCTATTGAGATGAGGAGATCAGTTATAAAATCCACTCCAGCTGTGGCCAGGGGTGACGAGTAATGGACAGAGGCATAAGTTTCCAAGGTGGAAGAGTACATTGGGATTTGCAGGACTTGTCTTGCAGGAGCAAGATGGTTTGGTAAATGCCTGGGTGACCAGAAAAGTGAAAAGAGTCCATTTGAGTGAGTCTGATTGATTGAGGGGTCCATTCAGGCACCATGTGAAGCAGGCTCTGCAACGAAGACTTCCAGAAGTATATTGTCCAGAGTCCATTGGATGGGGATCATGATGGCTGAGGAAGGAAGGATGGACTTGGGCTTAGAATGGAGTGAGGTGCATAAAGATATGAGAGGACATCTGCATTGGACCCTGGAAGTAACCGTGAAATCAAATTGCTTGGAGAAAAGAGCCCATCGGGCCAGGGTTTGGGGCAGATAAATATCTGTTTGCAATCTGCACAAGCAATTGAAAATGATCTTTGTTCATGATATTTATTCTCTTCTAGTGACGTGCAGTTCAACTAGATACGTCTCCAGCTGTTGGGTAGCTGCACTTTTTTGTAGTTCTGGTGTGGATCGGGTGCTTTTCTGTAGAATCTCATGAAACATGTCAGAAAGGGAAGGAGTGTGTGCCTCACCACTTGTATGTGACCGTTTCTCTGGCACTGTTGCAATGCAGCAATGAGGGTTGGTGTCTTGAAAGCTTTTGTTTACAATATCCAACAGTTTTTTATTTTTATTTTATTTTTTAGCTGTTTTACACCATGGTCTGTTTGCACTTCTTATCCTAGCAGATGTTCCATGCTGCAATCAAGGGAATAACTTCAACAACAGATGCATTAGCTAAGCTTATTTCCTTGGTTAACTCTTTGAATGGAGACACTATTTTCAGTTAACATCCACTGATTTGCCCTCAACGTTGCCGGCAGATTGTAATCAGTCACATATGCAGCTAAGACTGACTTTTGGTCAAGAAGACTTTCCAACATGTAATAAGAGTTGTTCCAACAAGTGGCTACATCTTGCTGCAGTCATTTGTGTGGCTTTCCAAACTGTATTTGCAAAGTTTTTAATTGGGAATAAGCAAACAGAAAATGCTTAATTACCCACAAGCTTTACTGTTGCTGCACTGACTCAACACTCCCTCATTCACAGCCAACTTCAGCATGTGTCATGCAAGATATGCTCTTGTGTCTACTGTCCTCCATAGCCTTTGCCATGTTCCAATATCCACCTAGAAAAACCCCATGCTGTAGACTTCCACACTCTGCTTGCCTCATTTGACCAAAGTGAGTTTCTACTGCATCTTGGATCCTTACTCTTAACGTCATCTAGTCTCCTTACAGGTCAACTTTTACGTAACCTATGCTCACTCTCACCCTCCTGCCTATCCATTATAGTTTTATTCTCAATTCTTCTCCCTAATTAGTTCTCATCACTTGATGCTACAGACACTTTTTTTCCTCCACTCTTGACATCTTGTTTAAACAACTTTTGCCCCTTCTCATCCAGGTCATCCCACACTAGCCCCTCTGCCCCCTGGCTATCTGATGTTCGCCACAAGCATTGTTCTAAACTCAAGGCTGCAGAGAGGGAGTGGCGCAAATCTAAAGATCCGACTGACCTTTGTTTTTATCAGTCACTCATCTCCTCCTTCTCTGCTAATGTCTCCACTGGTAAAATGACATACTCCGAGACAAGAGCAGCTTCCAAATCATCAATACTCATCTTGCTGTACCTGTCTCCTGCGTTTGACACATTTAACCATCAGATCCTCCAGTCAGCTCTCATGACAAAGGGCATCTCAGGAATCACACTCAAGAGGTTCAAGTCTTACCTCTCAGGTAGGTCCTTCAAGGTGTCTTGGAGGGTCGCAACATCTAGCTACTGGGGTGCCTCAGGGCTCAGTGCTTGGATCACTTCTCTTTTCCATCTACATGTCATCACTACGATCTGTCATTCCAAAAAATATGGCTTTTCTCATCATTGCTATGCTGACACATAACTCTACATATCATTCTAGCCGGATGATCCGGTGGTAGCTGCTCGCATCTCACCTGACCTTACAGACATTGCTTGCTGGATGAAGAACCATCATCTTCAACTTAATTTTGACAAGGCAGAACTGCTTGTGGTTTTGGCCATCCCAACACTTCATCACAACTTCTCCATTCAGCTAGGCTCATCAACCATAATCTTCCTATCACTGCTCCTTGTCCAAGCTCTTGTTCTATCCAGGCTGGACTATTGTACTCTCTTTGCAGGTCTTCCAGCATGTATTGTCTAACTTCCGCAACTGATCCAAAATGCGGGAGCGAGAGTGCTGTTTAATGAGCTGAAGAGAGCACGACACACCTCTCTCTCTCATCAATTTGCACTGGTTGCCAATAGCCGATTGTATCAAATTTGGAACTGTGATGCTTGCCTCTAGAAAAGCCACTGGCTCTGCAAAACAGTACCCTTCACAATGCCATTCATTAAATCATCTGATTACCTAATATTTGTCCAACACAACATTCATCAATACAACTGTTTTCCACACTCAAAAACACCACATCAAATATCAAAGACAAAAAAAAAACTTAATACAAAAAAGGAGTAAAATCCAAGTCCTCATTCAATCCTGGATATACATTAGCCTTTAATTTATAAATCCAAAACATCTCTTTTTGATAAAGCTTAAGTTCTTTATTTCTTTTCCAAATAGTATTATTCACATGATCAATACCTTGTATTCTAAGGATAGCTGGATTACTCTTATGCATTAATTAAAAAAAAAAAATGGCATATGATATTCTTCATTACTCCTCCTGATGGCATATTATTTTCAGCCAATCGATTCAGTAATCATATTTTTGTTCCCCTGATATAAAACACCTTACATTAAGGACATTCCACTGTATAACCAACAGTTTGACAATTAATAAAATGTTTAATAGAATACATCTTGTTTATATTTATGTCTAAAAACATTTTACCTTGTACAACATTATGACAAAGATAGCATTTTGAATAATTTCAAACTTATACCCCCTGTTTAAATATTGTTTTTCTAGACACTTTGCTTTATCTTTGAAATCTTGTTCTTTATCACAAATCTATCTATTATCTCACGTAATCTTTGAAATTGCCCAAAAGGTACATTATTCATCAATTTGGGTGGGGAAAACTTTTAACATTGTGAATTGCATTTCTGTGAGCCTTGATGGGCCTCATGAATGGGACCTGGGGATCGAATGACTGAGGCGGAGCTTGCGACCTGGGAGATCCCTGCAAAGCAGCCCATGGTGACATCGCAGGCCTAGAAGTGTGAGTTGATGACACCAGATCATCTGATATATTCCTTGGAGTGGATACTGGGGCTGGTATAAAAGTGGAAGCTGCCTCCTCTGGAAGTGAATGAGCCAGTGGTCCTCAGCTGGCTCCGGACAGTCCAAACCATGGGACCTGAGGGTAGGCTCCAGCCTCGGGATGGAAACAGCATCAGGCTTTAGCTCCGGAACGGACACATTGGCTGGCTCTAGCTCTGTGTACGGTGATGTGTGCTCAGTGATGTGTGCATTTGCTCATGCTCTATATCTGTGGTGGGGTCGGGTGTCTTACTCAACTTGTAAGCCACTTTAAAACAAGCCTCCATGGTTACTAAAAAAAAAAAATTAACACTGCGGTATACAGGGAAGGGAGATGAGGCTTAGATAGATTAAAGGGATACAAAAAAGAGGCTTAAATGGATCCAAAAATGAAACATTTGTCATCATTTGCTTACTCTCAAGTTGTTTCAAACCTGTATCTGAACACAAAAGTTTGCCAATGTTTGGCATCATTGACTTCCATAGTAATTTTTTTTTTCATATTATGGAAGTCAATGGTGCCCCACAACTGTTTGGTTCCCCATATTCTTCCCTTGGGCTAAGCAAAACAAAGAAACTCATACTGGTTTGGACCAACTTGAGGGTGAGTAAATGATGAGAGAATTTTTATTTTTGGGGTTGACTACTTTAAGAGATACTCTAATGTAGTGCATTATTCTAGGGAACAGTCATTTTGTAGTGGTGTCCGAGACCATAATGGATACTGTCGATTGCGCTCTTTCAATCCCATAATGCACCACAATAATAGTGTGCAACCAACGTACACATAGCTAGAAAATACCTTCCAATCATAGTGAACTGTAGTTCTGACCACACAACTTTGAGTGCGAAGGTTTGTTTTTTATGGCTTCAGTATTCTATAGATTCTTTTGGGTAACGCACCCCAGTTACATTTCCTAATGAGAATGGATCTTAAATCAAGATCATGATCCATGTGTGTGATTACGATTGTAGCTTCTTTTTTTTTGTTTCCCATATATGCACTCAACACAAATGCATTGCGAAGTGCTGAAATGTCAGTCAGCTTTAATGTTATATCTAATTGTGTGCTATCTAATAATAATCAATCCAATTTACTAAATACAAATAATAATTATGTTTTATTATTATTTTGTGTGCATCGATCTATTACTTATACACATTGCTTTGTCTGATTTCAGTCTAATTCACCTGGATGGAGATACAAGCTTCCAGGATCAGTGGAGACTTGGAGGTTAGATTGCCCTGACTGATCCTGGCAATGACAAGAACACTGAGTAGTGAGTTCCACAGTGTTGTTAGTACTAGCCATGGAGTTTACATTAAAGATGTGCTGACATATAGGCCTACCCATCAAGAGGTGGTCTGCTCTTTATTTCCCCAAAGGAATGGCATGCTGAGCATGGGTCTCAGAGGAAGAAATAGGTGCTGTTGAAGAGGAAGAAGATGCAATAAGAAAATGTTTTGGCAAGCATTTTCATGTATGGTGGCAAGTCATTGAAAAGTTTGAAATTGAAACGAGCGAGAAATGTTGACAAGGAGCAGCTAAATCTTCTACCTCTGGGCAATTACCCATTAAAAAATAAAATAAAATAAAATAAAATAAAATAAAATAAAACGCCAACCAGTGGAGAGTCTGCTGGCAAAAAAAAGAATGTGACAGAGCTCGTAATAAAACCAGAATCAACATTGGCTTGGCTTTTCGGAGATGGAGAGAAATGCTAAATGAGGACTTTTTGAGAGATTAGTAGTGTTGTAGTACTCCAGACCATTGTCTTGAGACCATTTTTTGAAGGTCTTGTCTTGGTATCGGCTACATTTGGTCTCGGTCTTGTCTTGGTCTCAAACTAAAAGGATTTTATTTCAAGAACGGTCAAGATCACAACTGCAGGGATATCGCTAAATTGCCGTTGCATTGTCTGATTTCTTTTTTAACATCATTAATTTGATTGAATGTAAAACTTGCTTCAAATGCAATCAATAACTTATTTCTAATTTCATTTATTTTGTTACTTTTGTGCCTGGTCAGAAATCAGCAAGGGATTGTGTCAAAAATGTCACCAAAATTAATACAAATGCCCACAACATTCAAGATATGATTGCTAAAAGGTACTTGTAAAATCTAGATATTTATATTATAACATATGATATAATTATGCAGTATCACAAGAAAGAGAGCTGTTTTCACAAATATGAGCACAATTGCAGACGTGATATAGATTTTTTTAAACAAATGTTCCCTAAACAATTTCATTTGTAAAACAGTAATCTCAACATTATTTATGTATTATATTTTTGTGATTGTACCAATTCAGATGCAGCTTGTTCCTCCTCTGTGTAAAGATGAATTTAGTTAGTGATTTGATTTGATTGTTTGATTGGGAACAGCTCTATATAGTGTCTAATTATTCTAATTATAATTACTGGTTAAAAATAAGACATTTCTCAAGAGGTAAATGCGGATCTTGTCTTGGTCTCAACACACACTGTTCCACCGTTAACAATATACTTGAACGATTTACCATCTCCGAAACCAGTTGGCTCTCGAGCTGTTAGAAGCTTATTTCTTGTGAAAATGACATGTAAACTTAAATAGATCATATACCCTTAGGCACAATAAGCAAGCTAACGTTCAGTTCATTCTATATTTTCATTCCATTTGAATTTGCATTTATATACTTTATATATTTTAACTTCATTCATCATGCAGCGCCATTTTTGTGGACTGCGCATGAGCAAAAATGCGTAAAGGAACCCCGGAGCAGCCTATGACGTACGAGGGAACCCGCGATGTATCAAACATCAAATAAAGCAAAACGGAAGGGAACACAAACAGTGAAGTAATTAGCACGATCTGCACGTGACGTGATTATTGACTGTCCTACAGGAGGAGCGCTTGCGAGAAACAGTTGCTTTAATAATTCTCTGTACTCCTTTTTTGGGCGCAAAACACAAATCATTTGAAAAGTCAATGGAATCCAGTTTTGAATCCCACGAACTTTCGATTTATAAGCAAAAACTTAAACTTTAAATATTTTTCATTACATAGGCTACAGATATGGAACACGTGTTAATGTTGACAGAACTAATTTAATTTTAGGTATGAACTGTCTTCGAGACATGACGGGATAGGCAGCACCGTTAATATTAAAGACACGGTCACATATTTCCCTATTTACGTGCAATTTGTTAAGTAGCCCAAAGGCCACTATATAACGTTTTAATTAACTAACATTATTAATCATGTAAATTCAAAGACTCTTGAGTATAGTTTTAATAAAGACCAATATTTTTTTATTCACGAATCTAATGGCTTTGAAATACCAACTAACAAATACATTAAAATCTAATTATTTGTGTCCTTAACAAGCAAGCAAATATATGCGATTTTCTTTCTATCAAATACATTTTGTAGAGGCATATGATTTACACCAGAACTTCAGAAGCTAGAGTACATTTTATTTTTTGTCCCTTTTGCCAATTTCAGCCTCTAAACAAAATAGGAAAGAAAGTGACCTATAGGCTCTGATTGACGGACGTTTTTACGTTTTGCGTCCAGCAGAGATTAAGAACGATATGTGTAGGCCTGTATCCTCTGGTGTTAAAGGAATGTATATTTAACAGTGATCTGAACATGGCATTAGATATCACAATTGATAAAAGGCTACACTAAATGGACAGCTTGGTTGTTGTGTAAGAACTGTGCTTAAAGAGCTGTTTGAACTAAATGGGAAGGCGTTGAACGCTCACTGATTTCAAGCTGTTGTATTATCCGCTGAAAAACTGGCGAGGGCGCCAAAGGACGCGAAAACAGTTCAGTGCGCCTCTGTCACGCTCGCTCTCTTCTTGAAGTGGATAACTTAACCTCGCCTTAAAGAGCCGCTCACATCCCCACGTTAACACTTCATTTGAGAGCACAGACTATAGTTCCAGGATCACATATTAAAACGTATTAATGCTTTCTTTCTTTCTTTCTTTTTTTTTTTTTTTTACAGCGTTTGAGAGATATGCTGACATATTGTGAGAAACGGAATAAAGTGAAATACCCTTTTGCATATTAGATTTATTTTGTGTAAAGGCATGACCATCGATCTTGATTGGCGTTGATCATAATTTTATTAAGATATGTATATTATAATTATACAGTAATGAACAGTAAATTTCCATATATATATATATATATATATATATATATATATATATATATATATATATATATATATACACACACACACAAAAGAATTAAAAGGTTTTTAAGGTCCCGTCTTACCAACACACTTTTGGTTCAGTCTTTCATGCATTTTAAACATGGGTTTAATAAACGAAACTGTCATTGACCGTCATTTATTTTCCAGGCTTTGTGGTAAATGAGGATTTATCATTTGACGAAAATATTGTAGGCTGTATCTCGTGATTTCAGCAGCTGAGATACATAAAACAAGAACGTTTCGAAAGCGTGTAGCAATAAAAAAAATAATAAACAATTCTACCAAAAATGATTAAAAACTCCTATGTAATAATATGGATGAGTTTGGGTGAAATAAGCTATAAGAAAACCGCATCGTTTAAATAATGCCACAAAAATGTAATGTGACTACATCGTTATTTTATAACGAACAACAATATTCGCAACGGGATCTTCTAATTGGATGCAAAAATCTTTAACTAATGCCTCTCATTCGAAAACGTCTGTGTGAAATAATCGACAGAGAAAGAAAAAAGAAACAGAGCTCAGAGAGAGAGAGAGCGAGTGGGAGAGCCAGAACAGAAGGAAGGAACAATAGAGAATCAAAGCATAATGATATTCCTAAATGAAGAGGGAAATGTTGCCGCGCTCATTTTATTAATCAGACTGTCAATTTCACCCCAGAGGCCAACCCCAGGAGCCATCTAAAACAGACTCCGATCAGAAGCTGCTCTCCTCACTTCTCCTCTCTCTCTCCACCTGGATATACGCGTCTGGCCGATCAAGGGCCGACTCTATCAACCGATGACAGTCTCTCTCCTATTTATTTGCTTATAAACCTGTTACAATAAATGATCATTCGAGCCGCGTCACGCGCACCTTTAACGACGAAGGCGCAAACCACTTTTTGATGAATGACTTTCTGGACCAGAGAGGATGCGCGGGTCATTTTGAGCAGTCATTCGTTGCCCGCACTGGCATTCCTCTGTTTTTTGCTTCCAGCTCATAAAGGTGTTATATTATTTAGAGGCGGCAGCTGAGCTGAATGCGGATTAGATCCGCCACCAGTCATCGGAGCACCAGCCCTGGGACTTTGGATTTTTTTCCCTGCACGACTTCATGATGGAGAGGATAAGAAAAGAAATGATTCTGATGGAAAGGGGACTACACAGTCCAGTGGCAGGAAAGAGGCTCTCCAACCTCTCTGACTCGGCCGGGAACGCGGTGCTTGAGGCCCTGGAAAATTCTCAGCACGCCGGTCGCCTCAGCCCGAGAATAACTTCCGCCTCGCTGCATGGCGGTCTCGGGGATATTCCCAGCAAAGGCAAGTTCGAAATAGACAGCTTATTTGGAAACCACCACAGCGACAATACCTCGTCCACAGAAGTATCGTCCTCCGAAAGCAGGAAGAAAATAAACCTGTATCCTGAAGTTTCTCCTGACTCCGATATGAACAGCGATGTGGAAGTGGGCTGCGCGTCTCATCGCTCACCGGGCAGCATCAGCCAACAGAAGGAAAACAATAGCAAAGGTAAACAGTCTGCATGGAAACTTTGCTTTTGTGCTTTATGCATTTGTTCAAATGCTAATGTGAGTTCGTATTACAAGGGAGCTCGAATTATTGTATGTGATTTTTATATTTTATTTCATAGTAGCATTTTTTTTCTTCAAAAGTCTGAGTGCTAGCACGTCTGCCTTTAACGAATTAAATTGTCTGTGATTGCGTGTACATTTTGCTGTGTTCAATTATTTTGTTTTTAATTGCTTCATTTTTGGTTTAAAATAATTGCATCTATTCTGTGACAAATAAAGTTAAATGCAATCCCAACAAGTTCCCGTTGAATTGAGTTGCTAAATGCATCGCATATTATATACGTTTTTGTATATTTTATTTTAATGTCAAAATTAGCGTGATAAAAAAAAACACGTTTGTCTTTTATTTCTTTCATTATCCGATTTAGGTTTTTCGGACAGTAATTCGGGAACCTCCAACACAAGTTCATCATCTCTATCGAATCTCAACGGTAATTCCATGGGTAACTCCAGCAGCTCGAGCTCGGATCAAGTGAGGAGGTATCGGACTGCGTTTACCCGGGAACAAATTGGAAGATTGGAGAAAGAATTTTACAGGGAAAACTACGTCTCGAGACCCAGGAGATGTGAATTGGCCGCAGCGTTAAATTTACCCGAAACGACAATAAAGGTATTGGTCTGATTTGGTTGACCTTTTCCACAGTAGATGTGTTCTTGCTAATTTATAATGTTCATAAAATATTAGCCTTTTACACAGCCTGTAGCACAGATGTTCAGGAGTAGATTAATACACACACACACACACACGCATTGCATTCTAAAAGATTACTTAATTCTCGTTTACAAAAAATAGAATGTGGGAAGTACACATGAGGCTGTCTGTAAAAATATAATCGCTTTTATTTTGTTTGATGCAGCCTCTAAACCAAAGGGGTTGCATTTACAAAATGATTCTTAAATGCCACAAATCCTCCTGCTTTATTTTAGATGCTTGGGTCCTGAGGAGGTTTTTGCCAGTTAATTGTTTTGTTCTCGCTTGTCACCGCTGCTCATCCCTAATTGTTACCTGTGTGTTTTTGTGGATGCGTGTAGGTGTGGTTTCAGAATCGACGAATGAAGGACAAGCGGCAGCGGCTTGCCATGTCCTGGCCACATCCCGCCGATCCCAGCTTCTACACCTATATGATGACGCATGCGGCCGCCACCGGAAGTCTGCCTTACCCTTTTCATTCCCACATGCCACTACACTATTACCCCCATGTCGGTGTCACGGCAGCAGCTGCTGCGGCAGCCGCCTCAGGAGCCGCTTCTTCACCTTTTGCTACCTCTATTCGTCCCCTTGATACATTCCGTGCGCTTTCTCATCCGTATTCGCGCCCGGAGCTGTTGTGTAGTTTCCGACATCCAGGACTATACCAGTCTCCCGCAGGTTTAAACAGCTCCGCGGCGGCGTCGGCGGCAGCGGCGGCGGCGGCGGCCGCTGCAGCGGTCAGTGCGCCTTCAGCTGCGGGGCCATGCTCGTGTCTCAGCTGCCACAGCAGTCAGGCCGCCAGCGCCCTGGGCTCCAGGAGCACCAGCTCTGATTTCACCTGCACGGCTACCGGGCAGAGGTCTGAGAGCGGATTTTTGCCATACTCGGCAGCGGTTCTCAGCAAAACTGCGGTGCCCTCACCGGACCAGAGAGAAGAAAGCGCGCTCAATAGATAGCTTAGTACGGGCATACACTCTTTTATTTGAAGCACATGTAATTATTATTATTATTATTATTATTATTGATGTTATTTTTAAATTAAGGGACAGCATTTCCATTCCAGTAAGGCCTCAGAATCATAAATATATATATTTAAAATAAGCTAAGGCCTTTTTAACTTGTTACAACACAGTAGAATAATGAACATTTAATTTTACTTCTCATTTTTAATTATTGTTATTATAACTGTATGCAAATATCGTTTTCTATTAGTATGGACCACATCGCGCAGTAAAGAGAATATACACTGGTTGTGCCACTTTAGCATCGGTTAAGGGACCAGGCGCAAGAGAATGATGCTATTCTGAAAGTGTTGCTGCTCGAGGGACTCTCTCCCTGATCTAGGAGTGTGTCGCATAAAACCTGCACTACTGCTACAATGTCAATTCTGCTGTTAATAATGTGAAGATTATGACGAAAATTGCCAATCATGTACCTTGATGGACCTCCTTTGAATGTGGAAATGTAAGAAAGTTCCCCGTTCTGAGACTCGCTGTCAAAGCATAACAACCCGCTGTGGGAAGTCATTAGACAAGATAGATAAAAGACCTTGAGCATTTCGCATTGTTCTTGGTGTGTAGATTGTACAGTATTAAACGTGGTATTCGTTACCTGAGAATTTTTTTATTTAAAAAGAAAAAGAAAAAAAGAAGATCCCCTTTCCACCGAGTCCTATTTCCAATCTTCTTATTGGAAGGTTGGCCGGCCTGGGTAGGCTTTTCTCTCAGAGACGTTCCGCTGATGCGAGCAGTCTCATTAAATCCGAACCGATATTTCCATAATACTCCCAGTAGAGACTCTTCACTCACAATATAATGGGATTATCCACACAACCCCAAACTTCAGACAAATTGCTCATGCATTTCTGTCTGCATACATATTTTTTGTCACTGTGCGGAATTCTGCCTCACATGAAACCATTTTAAAAATAACAAAATGGCACTTGTACAGATCAAACGGTGAGATTTTTCGCCATAACACGTATAGTCACGTTTGTATTAAAATCAAAAACCGAAATTATTAACGGCATAGATAGGCCTACCCTTTTTTACATTTTTTTTTTATTACGAAAATATAATTTATGTGACTGGCTGGATGTTTATTTAATGTTTTAATCTGACATTAGTTCACCAGACAACAGAACAAATCGAAAGCGAAGAAATATTAGGCCTCAAAAATGATGTTGCAAGCCAAAATGATCATTGTAAATAAAACATTGCTGTTACATTTTCAAATGAAGATTTAAAAAAAAAAAAAAATGTTAGTGAGTTGGTGCGCGGGGCTGTTTGCCGTCTGTTCAATAAATGACAATACTAAAATCCCAGTGTTTTGCTCCTCTCCCAAGGGATCTGCCGTGATACACGACTCTGTACATTACGTCTCTGTATTTATTGCCGACTGTATGAATTTTCATATTTTCACTTGAGAAAAATGTGCAATATAAAAATGTATATTATGTTATTTATTGATGGTGTTGTTCTTGGAAAATAAATATTTAAAACGCAATTTTTTAACATCGTTATTATCATTATGCACGGTGCAAATCAAATTAGCAGAAGTCGAGCAAAAGCAAACGATGTGGCACAATTCTCAAATGTCCACTTGTTTAATTCGCTTCGATTTCTGATTTGGGTTTTTTGCTCTGATTCTAAACACTTCGATTCAGATTATTGTAAGTAAATTTTGAAAATGGTAACGGAGATTTTTCTTCTTCCTTTTGAAATCAATATTTCAACGGGGGGAAAAATACCCAATAGTGTGAAGCGGAGTTCCTAACACATTTTTTTTTCTTTCTTCTTCCTCTCCTTGGTGAGAAAGAGAGTCTGGCATTAATTAAAACGACACTAAAACTATGGGGAATATGGAGTCTGCGATCACGGGTCATTCCGGCCCTATAATTTACCATTATTTTTACATTACCTCTAAATGATACAAGCTGATACTGTCGTTAATTGCAGCCTGGTTAAATATATACCGGAATATTCCCGAGGGACTTTGAGATAAGTTGCTTTCTTTTTGAACGTCCCCATTAAAGAAATGGGATTAGAGGCGCAGCAAGAGTGTGATGTATCGCCATGTTTCGTTATGCTCTTTACCAAGGCGAGGGTTACAACCCATACAACAAAGGCATTGAGATAGATGGAGAGGCAAACTGGAGAAGACAGAGGGCAGAAAAACACTGGCCACAATAACGCCATCAGTTTTGTATCCAATGTGCAAAGACTGAAAAAAGAATTCATCATAAAATGCTGCAAACTGTCTGTCACCTCAGCCGAATTGCTTCTGACAAGAAAATAAATCTGCGGCTTGTTTAATATATTTTATTTTTTCTTTATTTCGGTGCTAATAGAAAACCCAAATTAAATGTCCACAGCCAAGATAGAAATGCAAAGATCGATGATCCTCCCGCTACTGTCCAATCACGCCCATTTAATTGACTGTATTTTCTGGGTAATTGAACTGCTTGTTGTAAATTGAAGATTTTATAGAAACGACATAAAAACTGCATTTACTGACATTCATCGCATCTTTGACATTGATTATCTGATCAGCGCGTGTCATGCTAACCTCCAATTCTTCATTACACACTGTTTATGAGCTGTTGCAGAACAACTCGCTTGTTCCACTGTGATTGATTGCCTTATTAACGCGTGTTCTTGTAAGTGTGACCGAACTGATTACGATGCATATGTTTAGAATAATGTTTCATTTAGCTGACTGCGAGTAATGCGAGGTGACAGCTGCTGCGGGGAGGACAAAATCCGAACTACAGGGAGCACGTGGGGCCAAAAGACTGTTGTTTTAAGGTGGAACTTCACAAATGCGACTCGCGGGCGAGCTGAATATCTGCACTGAAATTGCTACGGTATTGTTGTTGTGCCCGGTCAATAGCGATGCCTTACACAGAGAGGTCATAGTTTTAGTCAAATAAACGGAAGAATTTGGCAAAGCCTACCCAGAGATGTCAAATCCAAACTAATATAGTAACGATTATACCGCCGAATAAATGAAATCTGCTCTGCTCCGAATGATAGGCTATAGGCTAGCGTACAAAAACAAACAAACAAATAAACAAACAAACACAGTTTGGTGCTTCGCAATTCTGCTTAATTATATCGGATGTAACTGAACGTGATTTAAATAATAATATCGCGGTAAACCGAGTTTATTGAGTCTGCGGTCGCAAGTCTTCAGCAAAGCTTTATTAGCTATTTGCTTTGTTTTTGATGTCACCATTAAAGAAAACCGAGGGAACAGAAGGGAAAAGGTTCGCACCGGCTGTGATGAGGAGATTTATGCATCACTTGAAACTATGGCCACCCTTGTTTGTCTCAAATGAACGCTTCTGTTCAAATGTTGCTTTCATATATTATGTGACATTAATTTAACTATAGCTCATTAAGACAGAATGAAATGGTTAAATTAACTTATCAACCCATAATGATGATGAATGGGGTAGTAATTCAGATACAAGCTGGGCAATTTGCAAGTCTGCACATTTTGATGGTGCTCAAATAACATTTTGAATAGCAGGTCATCCCCTCAATCAACTGCATAAGCACGTGAAGGCTCTCCCTTTCCCCCTCTCTCTCTCTAAAAAGGAACATGTTTTTCATGCATATGTATTAAAACGTGTTCGCAATTATCCTTGAAAATTGCCTTCACTTGCTTTAACGGCTGAGCTGTCTCTTTGCTGCCAATGAGAAGGTCTGGTCTGCAGGAGAAACTGGGGTCAAAACATGATAGTTTACTAAAATAACACGCTAATTATATCATATTTCACCAATGTATATTTCTAGTGTACTCCGTTTTAGTGGGAAAAATAACATTTTCACCTCAGCATGGACACGACAACGTGCATTTATGACAAGTGCACCTATACATCACAACATTAATGTCACCTGGCAGATTCTGGAGCGGATCTGAACTCGTCTGATGATGTGCAGAAAACGCTCACGCCTATTGCTTTCCGCGTTTAAATCTGACAGGCAGTTGTAAGTATAGCAAACACAGTTGGTTACTGTCAACGCATAGTATATCAGCACCATTCATTCATTCCGTATTACTTTGAATTAATTAACCATAAATTTAACCCATTGTCAATTTCATTTCAACAGACGCGCATAAACGCCTGATAAATATACAAGGCCTATCTACTGACGAGCGTCATTACAGCGACGTGCAGCGCGCCACTATAACCTTTTTTTTTTATCGAAATAATAAATGAGGATTGCTTTTAATTATTTGCGATGAAATGAACTGGGAGTTCTTGCATGGGAGCGAATTGATCAGATAAGGTATAGCGCGCAACCCTCGTATAGGCGCGCGCACTGAGTCTTAAATGGCTGCGCATCATTTAGCCTACCTGAAATGACGTCACACCTCGCTGATTAATCTTTCCAAGAAATAATGTAAATATATATATATATATATGTAAAATGTATTGTGCCCCTGATTATATTAAACGGGTGGTGATATTGTTGCACTGCAATGCTCTTGACAGCTGTTACTCGACGAGAAGCGCAGCAGCTTTGCGCGCTAGTTCACGAGGCGCGTGTCGGTCATCTTACTGAAACAGCCTCTTGGTTTAAATGAGTCCCACCGACAGTGGTCAATGATATGTATGTAAACACTCACGCATAGCTCACCAATATTCACAATATATGATCCGTTTAACAGATTTCCAGAGGAGGTTGAAAGTAAAATGACCAAATGCTTTATGTAACACAATTTAAATCAATATTCATACCGAAAACAAACAGACCCCTTATAAGAGCTAATATTGATATTGAATCTGAGATGTCTGAATAAGCTCTAATTGGTCTCACCACATAAATGAAGGCTTTACAAAGTGTATTGGGTTGAGTAAAACTAAAGCAAACTGTATATTTGAACTAGTACTCAGTAATAAGCAATAGAAATGGCAGAGAATTACAATGAACTTCTGGGTTGAATGCATGCACAATATGCATCTTTCAAAGAAAGGACTAATTGTGTGGTTAAACCCTACAAAATCATTGTCATTTTTGGTCCCTTATTAGGAAAACAGCGTACATATCATATAATGGTGCAGAAAGTTTTGTTCTGTGATGGTTGGGTTAGGGTTAGGGGATAGAATATACAGTATAAAAACCATTATGTCTAAAGTCCCCATAAAACATGGACACCCAACATATGGAAAATGGAAAACAATGCAATACAAAACACATTTTTCACAGAAGGTATTTTAATAATTTTGGTAACTAAAAGTTTTTGTTTTTAACTGACTTCTATTGAGTGAAATCACAGATTTGAGTCCATTGTGTCCAACACTGAAAACATATTTACTCCTTTTTGCCATTTGAGAAGGCTGATATCAGGATATATTTCCCTATACATTTTGGTCCAGTGACATAGATGCATATGTTTTGAAGTAGTTACAATAACTTATGGGAGATATATTATTGCTGCACAGACGAGCAGCTTCACTCAGGGATTGTTACTTTATGATGAAGTGCACACTTGATTCAATAACACAGTGTTGTGAGAGTTATGCATTTATAAGTACTGTTGCTGTCCGTGGTGCTGATCTTCACTGCTCCAGCTGAGGCAGTGTGGTCGCTCTAACACTCAGAATTCATGCTGAATGCCTCATCCTTTCTCCATTATGAGTCCAAAGGCGCAGCACCAACCATATGAAGCAGTGACAGTTTTCTCACAAAATATTTGCTGTTCTTTTTAACAGTCTTGCAATGGTCTTAGAATGTCCAACTAATGATAATATCTCCTCATTTAGTTTATAAAACGCATGGGATAATATATCTTTTGAGATATTATATGCTGAATTAATTACAAATACTGGGATACTGCATGGCTAAATCAATGAGACAACAACAAAGTTGTTATTGGTTTTATATATATATATATATATATATATATATATATATATATATATATATATATATATATATATATATATATATATATAATTTAGACATTAGATCAACCAATAATCCCATATTATTATTATTATCCTTCATTGGTAAAGTGATGTTCATTCTAATTCTGTTTTAATAATTCAAAAAATACATTTCTGTTGTTCTATAAGCAGCTGACACTAATTTATTTTATTGAAGTTAAAAAAAATATTATTTAACATCACTGAAACAAACAAAAAAACATTAGGTTACACTAAAAAAAATCTAAATTTAAAGAAAGGGTTATAGGTATAACAGTTTCTTAAGGTTACTGTAACAATTGCAGGTTGTCACTTTTGCAGTGTGCTGAACAAAAGCCTAAATCTAAAAATGTGCCAGCTTCTTAATATGCTCGTGCTGCTCCTCTACAATGACGTCAGATTTTCTCCTCGTCACGCTATACTGCACCTGAACTAAGATCACCATCACTATTATTTATTCATGTTAAAGTGATTTTAGTGATGTGATGTTTGAAATTGCAATGAATGGAATTGACTAGGCTGGTAATATTTAGGCTATATTATCATAAAAAAACAACCAGCTTACTTCATGTGGACTATATGTTTCAGCACATCATGCAGACCTTTCAAGTTCTGTTTTTCTGAGCCTGCTATAAAAAACAGTAAGACATATAAAGTATAGACTTTCTGAACTGTTCAGTGACCGTTTTCGTCGTCAGATGTGAACCTATAAACATGCCAGTTTACGTGTACAGGTAATAGTCAATATGACAATAATAAATCTCTGTAATGTAGGGCAGAAAGCCTGAATATCTATAAGTAGCAACATGTGCTCTCATTTCCTTCACCCTTAATAGCATAAAAGCATCTGCATGGAGAAGCTTCTTTTTTAACGGGTTATACTGATTAGACATTATTTATTTATTTATTATTTTATATATTTGCGAATTGATTATATAATCATTTTAATGTCTCGGTTTTCAGTAAATTAGCTTTTTTGAATGCAACATTTCTATAAGCACTTCCTTTAAAACAGCTTTTAATTCATGTTTAACACGATTTATTGTTTACAAATACAATTACAGCAGGTTTGTCATATTAATATTAATATTATAATAATATAATATTATTTCGTATTTTGTATAATTACTTCAATCAAAACCCAGAATATAAGCCAAAACATATTTATTTTCATGTAATAAAATCCTTTGTTTCCGTAGTCTAGTGAACTCTCCGGAAGTACGGCGTGAAGTGCATTCCATTTTCCCGCGCTTTGAGAGAGCGAATGCGCTTGATCACGTGACAGAGCGGTGAAGGAGAGGAAGTCCGTGCCGCGTGGGTTTGTGGGAACAGTTTGATGACGTCTACCGTTGAAGTATAGGAATAATAACGCAGGTCACTACTGGATTTCGTGTTTACGGGTAAGGCGTCTTAAGTTATCTTTTGTCAGTTTTCGGCGTGCTTATGCACTTAAAAGCTGCTTAATTGCGCGTGCATGAAAGAGAACACAACATGTCGGCGGTGTCAGCTGCCAGTAGCGAGTTAGACTGACTTAAACAACTGAATCTTCTTTATTAAAGTATTCCTGCTGTTCTAGTTGAAGGAAGCATCATCAGTCGGCGAGTTTATTCCTTGATAACACATTTAAAGCGCAATGTTTCAGTTAACAGAATAAGATTAGTAACTCGTGAAGTTTTTAGCGTTGTTATAAGTATAATGTGTGAATCTATTTGAAAGAGTTGCTGAAAAAAGCTGAAAAGATTTTTTTCATGGGTTTTCGAGCTTGAAATGCACTACTCTGACGTTGAAAGGGTGAGGCTGAATGAAGTTATAAATAAAGTGACTTTGATGGGTCCTTCTAGTAGTTTGCAAGTACTATATCCCCTCTGATTCATACACTCCCCACGTCTGAGCGACTGAAGGCCCTTCCCTCCGAGCGCTCGAGGACTGAAGTTTAAAATAGAGGAGTGTCTTGTTACTTTCCAGAGCCTGCAGATTTTGTGTGAGCTGGGGTGATATCTGATATCACTGAGCATCTAACCCTGCTTGTGCGAGATACAGTGGGTTCATGAAGCTTGTGCTCATTTAAGCTACAATTCCTGTAAGTCATCAGAAAACAAAATAAATGGCATTGATTGTAAAGGGAGAGAGAGAGAGAGTGCATATGCAATTTTCAAGCAAAGCATTTGAAAAAAAAGTTTGGTTTTAAAAGACTAAATTATGACAAAGTATTGAACAGTAGTGGATCATTTTGTTGATGGTTAATGTAATTGTCTACACCTGTGTTTCTCAATTCATATTTTTGTTCACCCGAAAATCTAAATTCTGTCATTTACTCACCGTCATGTTGTTCCATCCAAACCTATAAGACTTTTATGTCTCTTGGAACACAAATGAAGATATTTTTAATGAAATCTGAGAGATTTTTACCCCTTGTGACAGTCTACACAACTACCACTTTGACACTATAAAAAAATTCAAAGGTAACGTAAAACTAATCTATATGAATTGACCGGTTTAGTCCAAATTTTCTGAAGAGACTTGACTTGGCTTTTATTCACGTATAAACATTCATCAATACACATGTTGTGGTAAACAGAAGCTCAAGCATGTTTGATTGATGTGCAAGAACCAATGAAATTCATTCTTGTTACGCAGAATGTTTGAGCTTCTGTGAGAACCAATGAGGTTCATTCTCTTGTCATTCTCGTGTTCATTACTACACAGCACGAGTGAGGTTTGCTCTCGCGTAGCAAGCGGGTTCGGTTGAGCTTCTGTTTGTGCGCTGATTAGCTGGTAATACCATATATCACGATAATGAACGTGCACGATATTATCGTGGGCACTTCAAAATATCGTGAATAATCATTTATTGCGAGTTATGCTGACTTTTAGAACGCACTTTACCCATCAACAGTTTAAAATTCTGTGTACTGTCAAAGATCAATGTAAACGAGCCCAACACGCGTGAGCAGCGCATGACTGAACAAATGAAGATGCGCTGAATGAAAATGCACATTCAGCCATTCAGATTTTTGATAGTCACATGCCTAGCGCTGATCAGTGTAATCTGAATAAAAGCCTAAATTAATTTGTTCATCATATAAAGCGTTTGTGTCTCCTGAGAAAATGTTGACTAAACCTTTCAATTTTATGATTTCTTTATGGACTTTTTGAAGCATCAAAGTGTCAGTTACATAGACTGTCAAAGGAGGGACAGAAATCTCTCAGATTTCATTAAAAAGGTCTTAATTAGTGTTTCCGAAGATGAACGAAAGTCTTAAGGGTTTGGAACGACATGAGGGTGAGTAATTAATAACAGAATTTTTATTTTTGGGTGAACAAATCCTTTAAGTGTTCAAATATTTGTAGATGAAAACCTACTGAGTCTGTATAATTCGTTCTCTAATCCTCATCACCTCAAGTGTAAAACATCTATCATGATCTTGATTGAATAACTTTATTGTTATTGCTGAAAGAAGCAGTTTCCTTTTATTGTGAACAGGTGTCCGGCTTTGGCGTGGAGTAACAAGAGTAACGGCTAAGTGAGAAGGACTGCCCTCACAAGATGGGCGCTGTGGTGTCTCGGTGGAGGGTAAATGTGCTTCAGTCACTCAAACTTGTAGGATGTTTCCTGCTGTTTGATTTCAACTGTTGTCTCTCTTGAATGCTACAAAGTCTCACTAATATATGTGTAGATTAAGACTGATATTATTGTACTAAGGTATGTAAGAATCTAAATATAGAAACTTTTGTAACTCCTACCAATTTTAAACTGGGCCAAGTTTGTTGTATTCTTTATTCTTTCACAGGCCAAGCCATCCACCGTAGAGGTCTTGGAGGGTCTTGATAAGGTATAAAACTTTTTTGCCATCACTTATTCTGCCTGTTGTGCTATTGAAGGTGCTCTTATTCAATAAAAACCAAAGGAAGATGTGAGAGTCTTCCCTATTGTGTCGTATAAACAAGTGAAACTGCTTCTCAAACAAGAACAAATTTAGGGCAGGACTTGGGGAATTGATTGGATGGATATGGTTTGTTATTGGTGGATCTCATGTGAGTGACAGGTTGCTCCACCCTCATCAGAAAATATGTCTCTATAAGAGGGAGGGGAATGTATTTTGATTAAAGATTACGAGGCACATGAATTAAAAAAAATGTGCTCAGATAATACTGCAACATTCCATTATATATCAACTTTGATTTCAAACTCGTGTTAATTCCAGTGAGTGCAGGTATTTTATTTTCCTCTGGGAATTTTTTTTTTTTTTTTTTTAATTCAAGTGATGGCTCATAGAATAACACCACTTTACAGACAGACACACGTGTCTGCAACAGTACAGGCTCTGTGTGTAACTGTCATTAGATATTTTAGGATGGGGTTATGCAGTACTGCCTCACTGAGAGAGGTCTGTTCAGTTGGCATTTCTCAGGGCTTAACTGAGTTTTATACGAGTAACTTTGTTTACATTTATTGTTTAGAAGCCAAAGACATGTGATTTGTCCTAAACAAGTTTGACTCGAATTGTGTTAAGAAAAGATCTGTGCACAGTTAAATCAATTCTGTGACTTTTGATCAGATCAAGTTCTCTCAAGTTCTGCTTTGGGTTTGTAGGTCATGGAGATTTGGTTAAGTTTTAATAAGCATGTTTTCACAAATTCATATTTTTGTAGTTTACACGGAGACAACATCTTTTTCAAAAACTTCACTTCTGAAACCAGTTTTCAAAGGTTTGTGTTTTCAGGCCCCTGAAATGGTTAAAGTTTTCCGTTTTTAGTTGAAAACGGTGATGTGTAAATGGCCCCAAAGTCTTAATTCACCCTTACACAAATTAAGGCCTTTTAAAAGGTCTTTAATCGGAGCAGAATGTCTTAAATTCATAGTCATGGCATTAAATGTTGCATGCATTGCAAAAAATATATTCTCTGTATTTGTCACTTGTTTTCCAGTACAAATATCTTAAATCAAGATATATTTACTTAAGATGCAATTGTAAACTGAAGTCTTGAACAAAATTAAGTGAGTTTATGCTCAAAATGAGTGCAAATATCCGTCAGTGAGTTATGAAAACTTCTTAGAAGTTGATTTTTCTGAGCCCATTATTATAAATTAATATTGGCAGATATTTGTTCTTGTTTTAATCATGAATCATTTAATTTTAAAAACAAGACTTGATTTTGTGTCTACAGTAAATGCATCTTTAAGAATCATTGTACAGTTGCCCTGGAAAACAAAAACTAAAAGTCAAAACTACTAAAAACATTGCTTCTGTGCTGTGTGATCAGAAGGTACAGTAAAAGAGATTTCTGTAATCTAGTGGTTGAGAGCAGAGTGATTCAAGCTACTATTTTTGTAAATTGAATCAAAAAGTAATGTGTATCTGTTGTAAGTTGTATTACAACAGATATACATCTTAACTTTCTGTGCTTGGTCTTAAAAAGGTCTTAAATTTCTCTTTATAAAACCTGCAGTAATACTTTACTAGGAAAGCATAAATGTAATTAAATATGAATGATGCTTCAAATCTAAGCAGTATTTGCTGTTTGAATGAGACTAATTACATGTTTTTTAAATGGTCGCTCCCAGGATATCCAGACCCTTGAGGAATACCGGGAGAAGAACCAAAAGCAGCGAAAGTTATGGGTGTACAGACTGCTGTTGTACTCAGCCCTGCTCTACATGATCGCCTGTACAGTCGTCTACGTCTGGTACATCCCAGAGCAGATGATAGGAAAAGTAATAGTGGCGTCACCATTCTTGATCTTTCCTCTGTTGTAAGTACTTTGGGTTCAGTTGTCCAGTTCAGACCATCAGTGGAATTATAGTAAATTCTTTTCATTTATTTCTTATTCAAAGAGTAAATTTTCTAATGCTGATGAAACTATACATGAGTTGCTTTTCCTTTCTGCAGAGTTTGGCTCCTGAGGAAACTGCTGATTGTTTTATACAACAAGCGAACGGAGAGAAACAGTAAGAATTTACCTGTGAACCCAATGGCAAAATCTGGATTTGAACCTGATTTTATTTGATCTCATTATGAGGTCAGTCTGTAATGATGACACCGTAGTATTAAGGCCCATTCACACAAGAACGAAAACTATATATAATTATGATATAAACTACTATAATTCTGCGCGCGCTGCAGTTTTGATGTCTGTTGCTTTAAATATTTGAACTCTTTAAAGCAGGATGGATTCTGATTGACCGTCAGTGTTTTTATCATTCAACAGCTGGAAAAAATGGTTGATTATTATTATTTTTGGACAGTATTGAAATCATGATTATTTAACACTATTGTTGGTGGGCATCTTTATTTCATGAAATGATGAATTTTTTTTTTAAATATCAGTGAAATTTCACAATTATTGATACCATGGCAAAAACGAATACTAGGTTAACTAATGTAAGAAAAAGGCGCTCAAAACAATTACACAAGACAAGTAAACAGTCAGCAAGACTGAGTAAGAACAAAGAAACTAATTATAAACAAAACCGAGAAATAAAGTGTTTTAAGTTTGTCAGGAAGATGTACTAACAGTGGTATTAAGTAATGGCCTACAAAAAAAACCCCTGAATGTTCAAATGTAGAATAACACTACATAGTCTTACTGTTCACATTAAATGTAGATTAATCCTTATTAAAGCTACTTAAGTTATTAGGTCAGTGAGTAATTTCTTTCTCATATGTTTGATGGACAAGCAGGAATATTAGGCTGCTGTCACTTTAAGAGCCAATGCGCGGATCCAGTATACTGTTACACACGTTTTCTTTCTCAACTGTGTGTTTACTTAATACATAACCCTCTGTGTTTACATGAATACTCTCCAAAAAGACATTTTGACATTTTTGTGTGTGCGCATTTAGCTCAGACGTCCAGTGCACAAACAACTCCTGGGGAACTTTTTAGTTGTTTTGTCTCTTTTGTGGCTTAATGCACTTATAATATCACCGTTTAATATCAAACACATTTTAGCAACAGTAGACTGCAGTTCTCAACACACTAATTTGCCTGATTTAGATGTAAAAATTGAGCTTTTAGAAAAGCGCGCCAGGTAGGCGGGACGGAAAGCGGAAGCGACACAATAATCGCTTTACCTCGATTATCTTTTTTTCATAATCGTTAGAGTCCGAAAGCGAAAATCAACTAGGATTAATCGCACAGTTCTACTTTATCGTTATCATTATAGTTATTTGCCTTGGTGTGAGCAGGTCTTTTATCCTATGTTTTTTCATATCTATGTGTTTGTTTGTTTTTTGCATCTTAGATGACAAATTAGAAGAGCTGAAAGCAGAGAAAAAGAAAATAGTGAGTAATCAGTTGCAGTGTTTTTCTTTGAATGTGTAGTTAATTTTGGGCTAGTTTGTCTGTTTTCACACCTGTATAGAGCACTTCAGAGGCTTGAGTGCAGGCCCTCTCATAAATGTCAGGATTTTTTGTTAATATGAGCGATGAGCTAGTAATTTCACCCAGTCAGACATGTTCTCCCGTCCTGTATGAGTTAGTTAGCCCGATACTTATGTTAGCACAACCGTCCTGTTTTCCTTTCATCATATTGCGTCTCTCTGCTGTCAGTGAGAGAAAGAGATCATTTCTGCTCTTAATAAATAATCTGAAATCAATGAAGACAGCGGGTAATTGGCACAAAGACTTTACTTGGTAAAGTGCTTAGCTAACGACTTGTCTTTAAATTAATAGTGTTTAGTGATGGGAGGAAATAAATCTGAGAAATTGCTTGTCATCCACTGTCATGTCTAATAACTTTCAATAATTACAGCTGATGGATTTTCGCACTCCCCATTATCGCAGTAGGGCTTGTAATTATTCTATTCATTAAAGTTAAATAATTAGCACTATTTGCTCTTTCCCTGAAATGAAGTTTTAAAATTAAACCAAACACAAGACGGTGAGAAAACAGACTGGGTTTTCTTCTGCCGTTCAACCCCCAAATAAACAGCGGGTTTAGCTGCTCTATCCGAAGTGGACCGATGTCATAAATTGAAATGGATTTTGAAATTCTTACCAATGTATGTTTTCAGTTTTCATTCACTTAGTCAAATGGCATCTCTGTTTGACGTAATTGTGGTGATGTGATTGTGATATTTTTTCACACAGCTTGAACGGGTAATGGAAACGGAAACCTATAAAAACGCCAAGCTGATTCTGGAACGGTTTGACCCAGACTCTAAGAAAAAGCTGGTAAGCACCTTATTCTTAAGTATGCAAATAAATATATTAGTACATATGTGGCGGATTAATATTTTGGTTTTGTTTTCTCTGAAGGAGTTAGAAGCTCAACCCATTGTCCCAGCGGCAACCCCAAGACAAGGCCAAGGTGAGCAAACAAGTCCTTTCCCCCTCGAAAGTCAACAGCTTTCTTGCATTTTACTGTGGGAATCATGTTATTTTTTTCTCAGAGCTCCGTCAGAGACTTGTGTCCCCTCGTCCTGCTGGACGTCCACCTCTGGTTCCTGTAACTGCCCCCGCAGTCCCCCCTACTCCACTGTCTGCCCCGGGTGGGCCGCCAGAAAAAGGTCTGTCTACCTCAACCCCACATGGTCTGATCAGGAGGCCTGGGACCCCGGCTTTCTCTCCTTCCCCAGGGATGGGTGAGTCTCATGTCCTCACTCAATGTCTTATTGCCTTTGGTTGGTATAAATGGGATGGTAATGGTGGTTCAACAGAAACCTGTATTTTTTTTTTTTTTTAAAGGAACAAAACATTGAGTGACAACCAGTCATAGTCATAACCCAACGAGTGGTCGATGCTCATATTTTTCTTGTATTGTGACCTATTTTATTTTCTGAATATTAAACTACCATAAATATTGTTTCTGAAGAGTGTACTGTTCACTGCTTGTGGGTTTTCTTAAAGGCTAAATGGGTAACACTTTAGTTTGGGGACCAATTCTCACTCTTAACTAGTTGCTTATTAGTGTCAACCTCAGACATCACGCCCAAACCCTCTCTTTGAAGAAGAAAGCCGTCGTGTTTACAACTGTGACAATGAGTGCTTGCCAGGATCAACTAAACGCTGGATTTTCAAAAGTATGTGAAGTTTGTGACTCCACTGGTGCAATTAACTTGCATAATGTTCTTGAATGAATAATTTATTAGATGCACACCAGTCTGTTATGATATGGACATCAATTTTACATTTTCACGCCCCTAAACAAAGCCAACTTCGATTGGTTGCGTTACATGTCAGTTAAACGTCCTCTTGGGCTGTCCTTGGCCAAAGAAAGCTTGGATAGAGTCCAGACCCTCTGTCATCCGTCTGAAAGTCTGGCGACAGAAGACTAGTTGCTTATTAAATTTAGGCCGTTTATTAGTATTTATAAAGCAGATATTAATGCCTTACTGTGGATGACCATATTCTACATCCCTTAATTCTACCCAATACATTGATCAAACCGGAGTCGACACTGATGGAGAGACTCGGGAAGAAGTTACAACTTTTAGAATGAAACTGTTTCTGAATGGTTAGCGGATACATTTTTGTAGTTGATCTGGAGTTGATTCAACTCATCGACCTGCATGTGCCATCATGTTAATCTTTTGCACAAATCCAGCGTTGAATTGACCCTCGTTTATGAAGCAGTCCGGTGTAAAATGACAGCATCAACAACACTCTACTGCATCAACTCTTCCTCTCCTCTAAAGCACTGAACTTTGAGCATTGTAACTTTGCAGATGTTGTTTCTGCTCAAACAGCAACGTTACACACTAACTAAAGTTAAAAAACTGAAATCGTAATCAACCACCACTTTAAAGTAGTGAGCTAAATGGTGCAAACTGCTCCGTAATTCTGAACATAACCCTTGCAAATTAATAAAACCATAAGAAGCTGCTTCTAGAAACGATCTGAATTCTAATAAAATATGCTGTAATCTTTACTAAAATTCTCATTTCATTCACTTGAGGTAATTTGGAGTTTGAGAATTGAACCAGAAATGGAGATCTTATGGAGTTCAGTGTTGTTATTGTCGATTAATACTAAAATAATTTTAAAAAATTTCAATAATTAAAAAAGTAAAAATTAAATGGTGAAATAAATTACAAAAACTTAAATGAAAACTAAACTAAGCTGTTAAATATAAAATAAAAGCTAATAAAATAAAAATATATAGCTAAAAATTGCTTCTATCATTTTATGTATTATATAAAATATAAAAAAATTAAATTACAACAATTATCATTTAAATGAAAGCTTTAAAAAAAATTAATAAATGCTATATTAGTATATAAATAATATTAAAATAACACTAGATCATTCTGTTTTATCTTTTTATTTATATATATATATATATTATTGGGTTTTTTTTTTCTTTTTGATCTCCGGTCGTGTACAAACCTCTGTTAGCGGTGACTGACAGGTGACACGGGCCCTACTGTGTTGGTCACGTGAGTTTTGCTGCTTGTGAAAGGATCTGGGCCCTGTTCAAGCAAACACCTTTAGGAAGAAATTGGAAGTGAAAAGCACCTTGGCCCACTGCGGCGTCTCCATATGCTGGTAAATGAGTAAGCAGCAGGGATTCCTGACTATGCCAAGTCTGGCAGAAATGACCAGTCTTCTCGCTATGATTGCTCTTGATGTTAAATTATATTAATTATGAGTGTGGATCACAGCGGGCATGAGGAGGGAGGTCCATATCAGTGTCGTTATTAAAAGCTGTCCCTCTTATCATTCATCATCGGCCATGCAGCACTGAGCCACAGATACCGCCACACGACTGACACGTGTGTGTGTGTGTGTGTGTGTGTGTTTGTGTTTGTGTGTTCGTTCGCAGGAATGCACCCTCCAGGTCCTCCGCTGGCCAGACCCATCCTCCCCAGAGAGCGAGGTGCCATGGACAGGGTCATTGAGTACCTAGTGGGTGATGGACCTCAGAACAGGTGAATGGTCTATCTTGAAATCATGATTTATATCTTTACTCTGAGCAAAATCAAGGTGTGATATGATTTCCCAAAAAGAACGATCACCATATAATGCAGACAAGTTCAGCTTCCGTTCAGCTAAGCCCAAAGAATACAGATCATTTTAGCTGAACTTTCTGAATTAAAATGGCACACATCTAAAATTTTTAGGTAAGAGAACCTGGAATGTATTTCAGCTTGTACTATGTTTACATGTGGACCAATAATGCCTTTTTTTAATATAATTATCAAAGAATGGACTTAATCGCAATTAGAGGTTTACATGACACACATGCACAAATTATGCATTTTTTTTTTTTTTTTTTTTTTTTTTTACAATAATCATAGTCATAGTTTGGTGGCCATTTTATCATTTAAAAAAATCACTGTCACTATTGCACTATTGAAAACAGTTTTCAATATTGATGAAAATCATAAATGTTTCTTGATCATCAAATCATCATATTAGAATAATTTCTCAAGGATCATGTGACACTGAAGAATGATGCTGAAAATTTAGCTTTGATCACAGGAATAAATTAGTTTAACATATATTCATAGAACAGTTATTTTCAATATCTCTATATAGCTATCTTTCAATATTAATGATTTATACTGTACTTTTGATCAGATGAATTGCCTTGGTGAGAAAAATAAATCTCAATGTCATTTGTTCTCTTATCCTTAGAGATAATGTCGATACCAACATGACACAATTTAAAAAAAAAAAAAAAAAGCTTTATTCAGTTTGAATAATTTCTCTTTTTATTGCAGATATGCTCTGATATGCCAGCAGTGTTTGTCTCATAATGGTATGGCTTTAAAGGAGGAGTTTGAATATGTTGGTAAGTTTGACTGACGTTTAACTGTTCAGTATGTCACTGAGCGCTGCCCCCCCCCCCATCGTTAATGTGCTGCATGTTTATTTTCATACTCGTGTGTCTAAGGATCATTTCTGATAACTTGTTTTTTGTTTTGTTTTTTTATCTCCAATGTTTTAGCATTCAGATGTGCCTACTGTTATTTCCTGAACCCGGCCCGGAAGACACGTCCCCAGGCCCCGCGTCTCCCAGAATTCACAGCAGAAACCAAGATGAGTCAAGACCCCCCTGCTGTTGCCATGGAGACAGACCTGTCTAGCTCTCCACCTGCCCCAGGTACCAGATCTCCACCAGAGTTCACCTGAGCAGCAGGAGGAGGTGATGTTTAGATGCTCCTGATATTCTGAGAAGCGTGAGGACTTATGCACAGTATTAACGATTTTTGATTTGAGAAGGGGTGGGTTTGTTTACTGCAGGTTTATTGTGTGTGTGTGTGTGAGTCCCTGCTGCTCGTGCCCTCTGAGAGGACATTTGCTGATGTACTGAGAGCAGATCTGTGAGGTGATTAAAGGCTTTAGAGTCTTATATTCCCCCCCACAGTGCTGCCTAGTTAGTAGGGCTTTACCCTGTGTATCTACCTGACACACACACACACACACTTCTGTCTTTCTCTCTCTCCTGTTATTATGTGCTCAGTCAATGGCAAGTGATGACTGATGATACTGTGTGTGTGTGTGTGTGTGTGTGTGTGTGCTTTGTTTCTAATATGTGTGTTCATTCTGGAATTTTGTTATATCTGCATTTATTTTATGAATGTAAAACATTTTATTTTAATGATTTTTTCATTTGAACCTTTTTCCTCACCCTTTCTGTAGGGTTGACAAGTGAATATTCTTGTCTTTATATGAACAGTACTTTCATTTCCGTATTTTAATAATTTTGTACTTTTTACATTTCCTGGCATATAATATAAAAAAATTAGGCCATTCTACAGAATTGGTTCAAAGTCAGAGTTAAAAAGTCTTAGTCTTAAAGTTCTTAGTTCTTAATATTATAATATTTTATAATATTTGAAGTGTAATTTCTGAGATTCATTGTATTTTAGGTTAGGGTTCGGGACCGCCACCTCCATATTAAAAGTACTCTATAAATGATGATTTTATAAGTATTAAGCTTACTGATATCTGAGCTTGAGCAGCAAATAAGCATATTTGAATTATTTCTGAAGGGTCGTGTGACACTGAAGACTGAAATGATGCTGAAATTTCAAATTTGACATCCCAAATATTTAAAATATATATTTTTAATTATAAAGAATTTCCCCAAGCTTAAACTGTATTACGTTCACTTTTTTTTTTCATGCACTAAATTTTTTTTTATTTAACTTGGTTACCGTTTATGGTTTTCCACTCTCTCTCTGATTGGTCATATGTTCTTATGTGGTTTGTCGTCATAACCATAGAGAGGAAATCGTTTGGGTGGACATGGCTGAAGCTTTGATTCGTGAATCTTAGGTTGATGAATTATTTTAAAACCACAAGGAAAATCAAGTCAAATCAAAATCAATGATATGCCTCTTTTTGGAGTGAAATAGAATTGACTAACCCTCACTGGTTTTGTTTGTTCATCAGAGGGTAAAGCAGCCAGTCCAGAGCATGTGAAAGCAGAAGCTGGAGAGCAGCACACAGAAGACAATCCTATAGAAGAGAAGAAGCCGGCAGATCCAGATCCACACACTGACCTCCCCGACAAATCAGATGGCGAGCACGATGTGTCCGCCATGGAAGTAGAATAGAGTGAGAGAGAATTTGCCAATATAATCTGAAATCTGTTCATCTTGTGTGTGTGTGTGCATGTGGGTTTGATTTTCTTATTCTTTACCTTTAGTTTATTTGTAACATTTTGTTTTAATTTCTACATGTTATATTGCAGTATTACTTAATACATTAGTAAGGCTAAGCTATGTAAAAATAAGTTAAGGGGTCAGGGATTTTTGTGAGGGTTATTTTTCGAGAAAAATTGTTTCTGCAATAACTGGTTACATTGCTGAGGTTAATAGGAATACAATATTTTGTGTTTGTTTACATGTTATGTGAATGAAACCTGTATGTTAAAGCAGAATGTTCAGCACATAACTGTTTGTTATTCTTTTAGTTGGCAAGAAAAGCAGCTATTGACACTCATTTTCTTTCATGCTCCATATAAGTACTGTTTTGTGACCTGAATGTATTTAATATTCTTATTTACAATTTGTAATAATGCAAAAATGTCATTCAAAAGAATATTTATGATATTTATAGTTATTAATATCCTCTCAGTGCCTGTTATTAAAGTGTAGCAGACATTAGGTGCTGTGCAGGGAGAGATTAGTCCCATGTTTACATGTGTTCAGATACCGCCATAGGAATGTCTGGATATTTATTACGGCATAAAAACAGCCCTTCGTGTTCTCAGCCTCATGTGCCTTTTATGTTTGACCTCTTTCAAGATTTAAAAAGCAGATGACTTGTCAAATAATTGTCAAGAATAGCATTTTGTGCGGAAGTAGTGCTGTTTTTATTTTTGTCTACAAGCAATATGAGAAATAAAGTTTTAAAACAGTATGCTGATGCAGTTTTTTTTTTCTAAGGCAAAGAATTCTTACTTTTTTTATTATTATTATTTTACTATTATTATATAATATTGCCTATTATGGAGTGTCTACTTACACCAAGTACAAATAGCCCAACTAGTTAGCAGTGGCTGTTGTCTGAATGAGCCAGAGAAAATAGCAAAATAAATCCTGGCGATAACAGAATCAGTGGAGCTCGGCCGATGGCACTACTTTTTGTGGCGCCGACCAGAATTCGAATCCGAATCCTTTTTTCGAACTCAAACTCCTCGCATACTGACGGACCCCGGACATGACATGCAGGGGGTGAAATAGTAAATCGTGCGCACGATTTAGCCTAATTCGTTCCCTAGACTTGTAAATCATGCGGATTTTTTTTCTCTTCATGTGCGGGGCTCCATACATACTAGCTCAGAGAGGCGTTTATTTAAAATAAAAATTAAAGGTGCACCATTTAACTTTTTTTGTTCAAAATTAATTTATATGAGTCAATTTAATGGTGTATTTTCTTTTAAAATGTGATTTTGTCTTACCCTGATTCACCATGGTAAGTCGAAGTATTTATATTTTAGACTGGTCGGGAAGGTTTACGCGGGAACTTGCGTTCATGCGTCACTCGCTCGTGCGTGAACGGCTTAGTTGTGACAACGAGCGAGAAAGGTTGACACGCCATCTCGAATCTCCGGAGAAACACCGATTTTAAACAAACGCCGAACAGAGGAGAGTCTGCTGGCGAAAAGAGCGTGACAGAGCTCCAACAAAACAAGAATCAGGCTTGACTTTCGGAGATGGCGGGAACTGAGGGATTTGAAATGTACAAGCGATGCTGAGATAGCGTTTTCATTTCTCAAGTGAGTAGGTATTTTATTGTACAAATAAGTAGCTCTAACGGAATCACTGTAAAGTATTATCTCTGAGGGGTCATTAGGATAATGGGGGCAGTAGGATAACCATATTCATCCGCACAGTCAACCAGAGCCCGAAGCACAACCAAAACAACGTTCTTCCGCAAAATGCGTGCAGTTTAGTTTTAACCACTAGAGGGCCAAAAGTTACATAATATTTAAGAAAATATTCCTAAAGTGGAAATCCAGAACAGTGTTAGCTAAATTATGAGTTGTTTAACGGTAGGAGTGTATGGGAGGGATTTAGGGACAGGGACAAGTAAAGTACCAATAAAGCAGCATCCATTTTTAAAAAAATATAATCATTGACACTGAATAATATATTATCATTACATACTGTTTTATAGTGTATTACAATAAACTGAGGAGCAAATAATTTCTTCCACTATTTGCACTATATATAAATGGCATCTAAAAACTATGTACACTTAGTGCACAGAAAATACTTTTTGTTGCTATTTACACTTAATGCACATAGCCTTTTTAAAATGATTATTTTGTAGTTTTTCTGTTGAACGCAGAATCGCACAAATTTCAGTTTCTTTCCATTTTTAATCTCCATTATTCTGGTGTTCTGGGGTTGAGAGCGAAGTGGTCATGGTTACGCTGGTAGATATGTGTAGTTATTGGCTGTAGCAAGTGTTATTTGTGTGGAGAGATTGCCGGTCAGTGGATATGCCACTTGAATGGTTAAGTGACCCTGCTCAAGTGAGCGCGAGAGAACATCTGTGTGTGCTCGACTGAAATAGGCTGTTAGCGGCCTGCGGTATCGCCCTGCCCGCGGCCCGTCCGCCCTGACATGGAGAGACATTGAGAAGAATGTGTTAAAACACAGTCCATTTTCATTAGGGAGCCTATTTTAGCTTGTGATCATTTTATTTTAGCTCATTGATCATTTCAGACAGTATTAGATAATGGGAGTGACACACAAGCCCAACTGAGCTTGATTACTTGACCCTCTTCATTTGCAACAAGAGCGCTATCTCTGCCCCTTGACACGCACACATTCCCTCTCTCAGGTCAGTCTCTCGCATTTGTCTTTGGGATTTTATAATGCATGTTTACAGATACGTGACCCCCTGAGCGCAGCAATGCATCACTGTCAGCAGGACAGTGGCACCTGATTCCCATACACCGCGCTTCTCTCTGACCTCTGACAGCACCCTGGCGCTCCAGAAAAAATAACCCGTCAATAGGACATTTGAACCTTTCCCAGCAAATATGATGTAGATCAAGTGTTGGTGAATTACTCGTGAGGTGGGCGCTCAGTAGCCCACCCCCGTTTCATTTCGGAGTCAAACTCCTCACTACATCATGTTGCGAAAGACGACATTTATTTTCTTTGACGTCTTTGCTAGTGCACTGTCAGTAAAATCATTTTGTGTGTTTTGAATTCCCATCCATTTAAAGAGTTTGCGAGCCGCGCGCTCAAAGAAGCTTTTTCGTGCTTGCGGCACAATCACTTTTTTATTGAGGACTTCTCTCGGGCAGATGGAGTGATTAGATATGAATCCATCTTGATACTCGCCTCACTCGTAGAAAGATTCACTTTTCCAGTACTTCAAACTCATTTTTTCTTACCATCTCTCCCTCGCTTGATGCATCTGTTCAGTTAAGAATAATACACCCTCAAAATAGTCATACGGCTGTTGCGTGAAATTAAGAGGGGAAGTATCTGGTTTTTCAGAGATTTTCAAGAGATGTTGCGCGGCACACTCTCTTTTCATCAGAGGCCTGCTTCATACCACAGTTGGTTGGTTATATAGAGAATCCCAGTATAAGTGGAGAGAAATGATAGCGAAGGATGCATATTTTCTGCTCTGCTTTATGCAGCCGGTTTTCGTCCACACAGGAAGGAGATTCTCCATCTGCCCTCTGCTATCAGCGACCTACTAATTGATTTTCAAGGATGACAAACGAGCCGCTGGTTTGCTGAGCAGAGGCAATTCCGACCCGGTCCTGTCGGGCCAAACCGGCATTCTCGGAGTACAACCCTCTCCGATTCACCTCGCACGTCTCTCGACTCAGATTTACACTGATCTTTTATTTATTCCCTGAAAATATGGCAGATAAGAAACATAAGTGTTCTTGATATTGTGTTTTGTCATATCGAGCAGCCAAAGATTGAAATCCTAAGAAACAATTTTCTGTTGAAATGAAAGAGCTTGGCCTTGTGAACCCTGGAGGAAAATAACCTCGCTGTTCCAGGCAGAATATATATAACAGAAGAACTGAATAAGTTAAATAGACAAGAGCACGAGCCATGTCACTTTTCCATTTACTGCCCTTTGGGGTGAGCGCTTCAAAATCCTTTTTAAAAAGAAGACTCCTCGCAGATGCCAGACAAAACTGAGCGTGGCTCGCAATTTAGACCCTTGCCGCTTCCTTATAAGGAGAATGATACGGACCATAATGAGTTGAATGTCACAAAAGCAATTAACATGTCCGGGTATTAGAGTTCACCATGAGATGATGACAACTGTATCATTATCAAAGTCATCATACCACCGTCGGCGTGAGGGACACATTAAAATCAAATTAAAGAGTCGCATCGGGTGCGGCGCCATGGCCCGAACGACGAGATGCTCCATGAGCAGTTGAATTCTGGCAATTAGCTTTTGGCTCTGTGATTCTTAAATGCCACAAGACAAAGTTGAGTGGCGTGAATTCATTTCACGAAAAGGTCATGAGGTGCCAAAAATATGTTGATTTGAACGGAATTACCATTTAAATCACAAAACACATTTCGCCCTCCATCCCCGGCGCACTGGAGCCTGCCATAAATTGTTAGACAGGAACAATAAGCTTCTCTGGAGCAGAAAAGTCATTAAACCTCGCTGGAGCTCAAATGGAGACTCTTCTAAAACGTTTTTAGAGGCATCATGGTGCAGAGAAATGCCAGGCCTATCGTCGCTCGCATATTCTTCAGCGTTTTTCACCTCTGAAAGGGCAATTTTTTTTACTTTAAATCTGACAATATAGGTCTATGAGTGCTTCTAACTTACCGTTACATATTTAGAGATGACTGATACTGTCGTCTCACATGTAGAAGTAGCTTGACCTTTCCATTCTGATAAAACAGTGTCCTGACCAATGTGGGGGTTTCAATGGAAAAATCTAATTTTGGCCCCCGAGTTGTAAGAAAGTACTTTCTCAGAAAAAGAGACATCATTTTGTAGGCACTAAAATGCAGTCCATTCTGAGGTCTGATGACATATTTTTACTGTCGTTTAATGTGGAATCAATATGTTTGCTATAAACGCCTTACTTTTTCTTTGCAATGCACGTGCAAAACTCATTTTTCTAAATGCAAGAAATTACTTTAAAAGGATAGTTCACCCAAAAATGATAATTCTCCCATGATTTACTCACCCTCAAGCCATCCTAGGTGTTTATGACTTTCTTCATTCAGATGAACACAATCAGAGATTTATTTAAAAATATCCTTGCTCTTCCAAGCTTTATAATGGGAGTGAATGGAGGGCGTGATTTTGAAGCCCAAAAAAATGCATCCATCCATCATAAAAATAATCCATACAGCTAAAGAGGGGTTACTAAAGGCCTTCTGAAGAGAAGCGTTGGGTTTTTGTACGTTTTTTGTTAGAAAAATATCTATATTTAAAGCTTTTTTAACTACAATAATTAGCTTCCGGCAGACACCTGTGCGCATCGTTTTACAGCGGAAAAGTAACCTCCTTCCCACGCAGAAGTACAGAGGAGAGAGCCGGTCATGAATTAGAAGTCTAAAACGAGAAATTTTAAAAGAGAAATATTGGAGGATTTTGATATAAGAGAAGAGGAGCTTGAGGTTGTTTAAAATATGGCGTCTAAGCTTACGATACTCCTACATCCTGCGTCATACGCTGCGTCGCGGGTTACTCTTGTGGCACAAGTTGACTTGTGCAGTATTGCGTACGGTCATCTGGCAGAAGCTAGTTATTTTAGATTATAAAGTTTTAAATATGGATATTTTTCTTAAAAAATCCATTGCTTTGCTTCAAAAGGGCTTTATTAACCCCCTGGAGCTGTATAGATTATATTTATGATGGATGGATGTGCTTTTTTTGGCTTCAAATGCGGGTCCCCCATTCACTACCATTATAAACCTTGGAGGACTAAGGATATTTTTAAATATATCTCCAATTGTATTATTCTGAAATAAGATAGTTTGGCTTGAGGGTGAGTAAATCATTTTTGGGTGAACTGTCCTTTTAAATGTTGTCCTCATATACTAAACACTAGGAGTTAAATAGAAATAGTGTGTTGCATATTTTGCAAGCATTGAGCAATGCTAACAGAAGGCACCTTGTTTTTTATAGTTAAAAAATGAAACACGACTGCAGAGCGTTTGAACACCCGTTTAAGAAGAGGAACTGAAATGATACGGCAGTTTGTAGTCTGTTGCCGTCTCAAAGTGGGAGTTAAAATACTGCCTGACCTTCATATAATTTAGCCCTCATACTAGATCCATCCCATAACATCTGACACATGGATTTACGGTGAGTTGATGTTTTAGGAGAAACGCTATTGGAAATCGATGTAACGGCAAATAGACTTACCAAACCCACTGATTCCCACAAGTGCTCGATAATTATGGTAATTACATAGCTTTCACGTGAAGCAACATGCAATACAGTGCCTTCAGAGGAGAGCGACTGCATCCCATGACCCTTTCACCAGCGATATACGGTCTGTTTTCTCGCCGACGGGGGCGAGAGGGGGGGCCGCGGTTAATGCTGGCGTAGCTAGCATGTACCCCTATCTCTATCTCATGTGGAAATCATACAAAGCATCCTGCAGCCCGCAGCCTCATTTTATGGGCTCATCCATTACCACTCTGTCATTGTTAATTGTCTTCTTTTTACCTCTGCAGGATTCTCCAAATTGGTGCTATCGAATGTGACAGGGGGAAGAGCATTAACCATCTGACAAGATGATATCTGCGTTCAATTTCCTTTTCTGCGCTGATATATACCTGCAGCACATCATTTTCCTCTCTGTCATAAAGAGAGCAATAAATCAGGGGTGCTTATGGAGGCACAGCAGAAAACAGGGCCGGCAGATTTGTGTCCCCAGCGCTGGCTATTAGGACGCCATTACCGCCACGTTCTGCTCCTTCAAACAAAAATGATCAAGCTTAATGCCACTGAGATTAGGGAGATTAAGAGGGAAAGAGAACGGCCTGGATCGTCTCCTCCAAACAATCTGCGCTAAACTCGATAAAAGAAACGCCGTCTTCTCCCTTCTCCTCTCGTTGACACTATTATCCATCTGTTTGGACGAAATTGCTGTATCATGGTATAAATCTGAGATACAAGTGACACATCCTCTAAAATAAAAGGGAACATTAACTGCTCTATCTTCCCCAGGCCCTGGGAGCTGCCGGCTGTAAGCTCACTCAAGTGTGGTGGCAGTTATGCTGGGTTTTACTGGACTACAGACAATTATCCTTTACTCCTCTACTCTCCCAAGACAAACGGCCAGGGCTTCATCTTAAATGATTGCAAATAGATTTTCCAAAATGTCTGTTGCTAGATTGCTGCCATAGATTATTTCACTTAAATGGGTAGAAGTTGAATAACATTTCTAAAAATTAAAAAAAAAGAGGAGAGCCTATAAATCAGTCACAATATATTAAATAGCAGAATTGTAAAGCATGTGTAATGTAATATAATATAGCCTATATACAGTTTTGGGTCGTAACTGATTACATGTAATCTGAATTACGTAATCCGATAAAAAAAAAAAAAGCACTTGTAATTAGATTATATTACATTTTAAAATACTCCACTTTTGTATTGATTATGTTATTCTCAGAATGGCATTGATTCTACTTCTTTGTCACATTTAAAATCTTCTTTTACTAGTCATGTGACTATCACTGAAAACTAAAACATTGCTCAACATTCTTATTTGAATTTTTACTCTGTGAGTCATTTTACCACACTGTAAAAAGTGAAATTGTCACCTTAAAGAGCTGTTTTTTACTTGATTTAACCCATGAAAATGAATTTTGTTGGTATAAACCAATGTATTTTGGTTGATTCAGTTCATTCAATATTAAATTATATTTTTGGACTTTAATAAAACCAGACAGTGCATGTATTACTGTCTCTGGAAGGCGTTTGTCTTTCAAACACATTAGGTCATGACCACATCAGGTCATTTCATGTTTATATGCAATGCAGGGATTCCCCAACTTTTTTGTCAGATGAACCCTTTTCCCCTAATATATTTACTTGAATTAAGCCCTTAGATTTTAAATTAATAAGTTAGGTCAACAAAAAATTAACTTAACAATAATAATAAAATGAAGTTCACATGACATGCACATAAACAAATATTTCAACAAATATCTTTTTTAGCAAATTTGTTTTTATTTTAAAATTAATTATTTTAATTTAATTTCTATGTGATAAATGAGCTGTCAAATGTAATCAAAGTACTAAAAAGTAAACTAGATTACTAACTACAATTTTGTAGTTTGTAATCTGTAACTGCTAACTACAGTTTGTAAGTAATCTACCCATATATAAAGTGCAATATGCATGTTCATAATCCTGCCATAGCTTGAAAACAAAACTGATGGGAACAATATGTCAACAGATGATAGATCTCGCAAGATCTCTTTGAGATCTTTAAAAAGAGGTTCTTAAATAAATTTTAACTCGTAATGCATAAAAACTACATGTTAAAGGGTTAGTTCACCCAAAAATGTAATTTCTGTCATTAATTCCTCAGCCTCATGTCGTTCTGCACCCATAAGATCTTCGTTCATCTTCAGAACACAAATGAAGATATTTTTGATGAAATCCGATGGTTCAGTGAGTCTCTATTGACAGCAAGATAATTACACTTTCAGATGCCCAGAAAGACACTAAAACATATTTAAAACAGTTAATGCGAGTACAGTGATTCAACCTTAATATTATAAAGAGACAAGAATACTTTATGTGCGCCAAAAAACCCCAAATAACGACTTTTCAACAATATCTAGTGATGGGCGATTTCAAAACACTGCATCATGAAGCTTTACGAAACTTTTGTTTCGAATCAGTGGTTCGGAGCGCCAAAGTGCTTCCCTCACAATCCACATCTTTCTCATTGTGGATATGCTTATGACATTGGCTGCACAGAATAATAAACACCCTCATCCTGTTCATCTGGACACTTCCATTTGAGAGCATCAGTTTCAGTGGATGCACAGCTGAGAACAAGCCCCTATAGTGCTGTTCATTGATGGTGTTCAAATTGTGCTGCTAATCTGTGCAAAACTGGTATTTACAGGAGTATTTTCTGTGTGTCTTTCTTTTAAAGTTTTCTATTGTTTACCAAAACTGGTCTGAAGAAAGAATAACATCCGTCCTCTTCAGTATTCCTCGCACTGCAGTTCCTATATAAACACAAAAATATAGTCTAGACCGTTTTCTTCAGTGAAGACAGTGACTCATATAGTGATGTAGGTAAGAATCTATTACTGGACTTCAGTCTCTCTCTCTCACACACACAACATAAGCACACAGATTTTGATGGTGGTAAATGTTGGGCCTTATAAAAACACATCCAGCTCAAACCGAGAGAGAAAATTACAGCTCTGAGCTCCGATTCAGCATAAGACTCATGTACATTTATTGTATTTGTTCTAGGCCTAAAACAGCTCGCCATGCATGACTCCATCCATCTCTGTTTGTAGTGCAATAGATTTGCACAAGATGAGATGAAGATATGCAAAAAAACAATTTGACACAAACGTGCAGAAATTGTGCTGAATTGTAACAATGACTAAATTGAAGCACTGCTTGACTGGTTTTCATTTCCTAAATATAGGAATTACGTCTGTTCATGGCTCTTCATCAAAAGTTTGACATCCCTTGTGTTTTGCATTTCTCTGTACCGGATGCTGAGATGTTCTGCGCAGAGACGATAATCTCTCTTAATTTTTAGGGTGGCGCGAGGTTAACCCAGAGATGAATGACTGACGCATGATTGAGGGTAAAGAGGAGTGTGTTCACTGCTGTGGGCGTTAGTATTGATTCTCTGCTTTCAATTAGCACTCTCATCTACATATTCACCTTAATATTCAGCGTACATAAGCATTCTGTAGCATTCTTTACATTCCGAGAGTAATGTGAGGGCATATCCATCAGTTTCCTGCCAGTGTCAGCACTGACTGACTAGAAGGCATAGGATGTTCTCCATGCTCCACACCACAGAGATACGATTTTACGCAAAATAATAATAATAAAAAAAAACTTTCAAAAGGTGTAGCAAGGAATAGGCAAAACTGAAAATCATTATGAAAACCTAAAAGTTTGGATTTCTGATTTTCTTATAAGACAAAAATACCGCAAACAATAACCTACAAAACTGTCGCACCAATTGACCATTCGCAAAGACCTGCCCCCTTTAGTTACTGTCACTCTCACGCCACACATCATGTTCTCATGCAGTGAAAAATACATTGCGGAGCAAAGAGGACACTGACAACACGTCGACAGACAAGACAGAGCAGGTTACTTTTGATATGAAACAGTTTCATATTTAATATATCGTAATTTTTTAAAGAAGTTTAAAAAATAAATAGCGTATAGTGTCTCTTTAATGTGTCGTGACAGATCGCTGTAGCTCCTTCAAGCGGCTCGTGAACCGATCATCTCTTCATACTAGTTCATTTATAGCATCAAATAAACATGAATGAACATCAGAAGGAATGTTGTTTCAAGCGCAGAAAGACGCGAGTACACACAATTTTTCAAGTTCACCAACATTAATCTACTAACTCCCCTGACTGCTTTGTCGGACAAAATTCGGGGTTATGATTGGTCAGATCGCCTATCAATCAAACTGTTTGCAAAGGGTCAACTGTGTCAGGTTCAAATGAGATTTGAGAGCTACTCTACAGCAGAGGGGATGATTTCAAGCGTCTTCATAAAAAGCTATAGCATGTCTTCAGAAGACTTCACTCTAAAAATACGCTGGGTAAAAAATAACCCAAGTTGATTTAAATATGGACAAACCCAGCGTTTGGGTTGTTTTGACCCAGTGGTTGTGATAAATGTTTGCCCAACCTGCTGGGTAGTTTTATTTAAAAACATTAACATTAACATAAATAAATGTTAATTTCCAACATACTTTGGGTTCATTTTAAGCAAGGTTTATACATTTTCAACCCAACTTGGGTTGTTTTTAACCCAGCATTTTTTAGAGTGTACAAATTAATAAAAATAAACCGACATTGTTTATTAAAATGTAAAGATACATAGACAATTGCAATATGCATTAATAATATTATTATATGTGCAAATGAGCAACTGCTTCATGACAATTGCGTCATTGAAATTAATTCATTAATTATATACGATTTCCTGGAAAAAAATGTTAATGCGTACCCTTCTGAATCACAAAGTGATATTTGTGGGTGTTCTGTAGGTGGAATTTTAGAAATTGTCGTACAGTACATTCACATTTATCATTCTATGCACTTCTTTTTACATGAAGATGAGTTTTCATAGTGCTTTTATTCTGCTTCTGTGTTCCATTTTTGTCTTCTGGCAACTTGACAACCCCTGGTAACTCGTGAAATGGGAAAGAGCAGCATTAACATTCTTCCAAATCTCTCTTTTTGTGCTAAGCATAAGAAAGTCAGTCACTCTTAAAAATAGAGATTTCAAAAGGCGGGTTTTTGCTGTGATGCCATAAGAAGAACCATTTTGGGTTCCACAAAGAACCTTTCAGTGAACAGCACCATTTTTCTCTTAGTGTGAAGAACATTCGGAAAATCCAAAGAACCTTTTTTCACTATAAAGAATCTTTTGTGGAATGTAAAGTTTCCATGAATGTTCTTCATATGCCTATAAAGATCCTTTATTTTTAAGTGTATTCCTTTAAAGCCACTACAGAATACTCAAACTGTTTGGTTCATTGCTAAATAAGGCTATTTCGCATGTGCCAGCACATCTGCTGCGTTACTTCATTTGAGGAATGCTTGCATGCAGCTCATAATGTTTTGTTTTTAGGTTGACTTTTTATATTTTCTTCACGGACAAAAATGCTGGGGTGTCTGAAAGCAGTCTGTAAGTCATCATTACTGCTGAGCTGGGCATGGACCGCTGCTCTGGGTGAGGAGGGAGCTGATGAACTGAGACCACAACACAACTCCTCAATGCTGCGCTCATTTCACCTCTTATACGATCTGTTATCCACAAGGCCGGTGCTCAGGTAACCAGCGCCTAGTAAAAACACTACGCTCCCATCACTTGTGGCCTTGACACCTAATGTGGCAGCACAAAGAGCCATCTTCACTGTAAAAATGAGCTAACCGCTCAAAAGACACAATGGAAGTCTAAAACATCCTCTTTTATTGTGGGCTAAACATCTCCCTTGGGCCTGGCAGTTGGGCGTTATGAGAAATCGGAGGCTGAGGAAGCCATTGTCCCGCAGTTATAGTTCATTATTATAGTGGTGCTCCGACTGAAGAGGAAACATATGCCAGTCACAGTCATCTAATTAGCTCAATAATCCTTCAATGGGCACAGGCTAAATACTGTAGTCCTGGAGGAGGTAAACATTCGCTACTGTAACACTAATGGCACAGGAGATCCGCCAGGTACTGCTTTACAGGCTTATTCCCTATGGCCCGGCATAATTAATAGCTTTACAGTCTTCAAGGCCATAATGCTCATCAGTTATTAATTAGAAAGTCATTTTACTGAATAAATAACGCTGATGATTGATGATGGAAGTTGTAATTGGGCTCTGTGAGAGAGTCTCGCGGGAGAAGTCTCGCAGAGAAACACAATCACAGTTGAGGAGTTCCAGAACGCTGGACCAGACACAAGGGGAGTTCGCCGTTCTGTTGAGACCAGGCTAAACGCCACAAATGAGGCTTTGATAAAGCCAAACCGCATTCATCAGGGTTTCTCTGACCTCAGTGGAAACGAAACTCTAGTACTGATTATTACGGTTCTTAAAAGTGTAATATTTGATGGAGAAAGTTATGGATCTATGCTTTCTGAAAAGACTACTTTGTTGGCTTTAGGGCTGCATGATTGTGTACTTAGTGGCCTTGTGTACTTAAGATTATCCCAAATGTTTCCAACAATCCAGAGAAATTTTGAAAAATGCATTAAAAAGTGCTATTTTTCAATGTGACGGCCCATGTCAATATTACCCTCGATTTCCTTGATTTTCCATGGAAACAACAAAGACATTTGAATATATATTGTGGTTTATTACAGAGGTAAGCAACTTTTTGGATACATTTATCGACAGAAAACTAATCATTGTAGCCCAACACGGTTAGTCTTATTGTTTGAATCTCCTGTTTTCTTGATTTAGTACCATGTTTTTACCTCAGAGACAACATTGTTCTGTCAAGTGGCTAACAGGATAATCAGAGATAGCTTTATTTGTTGTAACAGTAATACAGTATTTTCTCCATTTTTCTTTGTAAAATGTCCCAGGCTCTCGGCCGCCCTGCTTCACAGTAACGTTAATAATACTAAATACATTAGCTCACGAACATGATGTCTGCATGAGTCCCGTCGGATTGCTTCCCATTGGCTGTGCAGGTGTGCAGAACTCCCATGATTCCACACTCATGTCATCAAGCTGCGCCTTTGTTATTGTTTTGAATAAGCGACCTCTAGCAGCCAAACTTACATACTTTACCTTTAAGGTCACATTTATCGTTTCTCTGCAAAATGTCACATGCAAAATCCAATAGGAATCTGTGTTTTCAGCAGTTTAGCTTGAGGGCGCGAAAGTTCCCCATGCAGATTTCACTCATATTCAAGTTGGTACACAAATTTGCTGCGCTGACCAACAGAAATCTGCCTCATTTGACTTCGGTAGCACTTTATTTTACAGTCCTGTTCCACATGTACATACTGTGTACTTATTATAGTAATTGCAATAACTGTGTAATAACTATGTAGTAACCCTGAACCTACCCCGAAACCTAACCCTAACCAATGTAGTTACCTTATATTACCCAGTACTTTCTTACTTAAGTACACTGTAAGTACATGTAAGTGCACGTATTGTAAATTAAAGTGCAACTGTGACTTCTTTGTGAGCTACATCACGACGCTATTGACAATCCTTTTTTGCCTTTCTCTAAAATATCACTAATGTAACAGCACCTTTACCTTTACATATATATATATATATATATATATATATATATATATATAAAACCAAGAATAGGTTTTAACCCTAACCCTAACCCTAACATTTAGTGCATCAAAAATGATGATGGTTACATTTTGGTCGCAATTGACCCTTCGCAAAGACTCGCCCCCTTTAGTTACTGTTGCTATGTCCGACAAGCCATGCGCTCTCACGCCACACATCATGTTCTCACGGAGTGAAAATACATCCCAGAGCAAAGTGAACTCTGACAGCGAATGAAACAGTTTCATATTTACAATATTGTAAATTTTTAAAGAAGTTAAACAATAAATAGTGTCTCTTTAATGTGTGGTGACAGATCGCTGTAGCTCCTTCAAGCGGCTCGTGAACCGATCATCTCTTCATACTAGTTCATTTATAGCATCAAATAAACATGAATGAACATCAGAAGGAATGTTGTTTCAAGCGTGGAAAGACGTGAGTACACACAATTTTTCAAGTTCACTAACGTTAATCTAGTAACTCCCCGGACTGCTTTGTCAGACAAAATGGCGAATTCGGGGGGTTATGATTGGTCAGATCGCCTGTCATTCAAACTGTTTGCGAAGGGTCAATTAATTAGTCTATTTTATAATCTTAATTATTTTTTCAATTGATTGTGCAGCCATAATAGACAAATCTTTTTCATACAGTGTTGTTCATGTAAAGATCAAGGTCGCTTTTTAATGTCGTGCAGGTAATGCGCATAATCACGCAGGGGACAGTAGAGGACGGCTGAGATGTGATTGCTTGGCGCTTCACTGCCGGTCGGATGGACTGATGGTCTTCGAGTAGAGCTGGCTTTAGGAGAGCACAGGTAAGAGGTGATCCTCGAACCATTTCATCTACACTCTTCTCGCATCAATATTTGCAACAAAAGCCTGCGGAAACAACAATGGCATTACGGTACTGTATACTTAATCGCAGAAACTGCATGGTTGCTAAGTTACTAAGTCCCTTGAGGCCGCCGCAGTCTTTTTAAATGACGGAGAGGAGCAGTGAAAACTCCAGCCCTCTATGCTTCACTATCGATTTTACACCGGAGATCCCAGCACTGATGATAGGCTTCTGATATATTTTCCTGCTGCAGCCGGTCCCTCTGAGCTTTGCAAGAAAAATACCTGTCAATATGCTCCTATTATGATCTCTTGATCTGTGGCGATAAAAACTTTAAGCGTCGGCCCTTATTGGAGAATAATGGGTCGGACTATTCAATATCAAGTGCTGTTGCGATTCAGGATTTTTCACAGTATTGTTTTGCCAGAGCGAAGCCTAACCCTTGGTGGAATGCTGCAGGCCTCATTAGTTTGATTGACTTGCCGCGGAGCACGATGGGCTGTGACATCACTGGGCTCCATAGTAAATAGCGTCTGATGGGCCGGTCTCGTCGCTGCCTCTCTGGCGTGTCACAGACTGCCTCTGCCCCCAGCAGACTGCCCCGCCACTCTCGACGCCCTATTAGCAATTTATAATGGCGATCAAAAAGTAGTCAGCAGCGAATCAAGACAACTGTCTCCACGCTGCACTAATTGGCCTGTGTTCTTTTCTGATAAATGGCTTTGAGGTCCCTTGGATTTCGACGCCTCTAATGGCCTACGATAACTAGATTTACTAACAGATACCGGGTCAAGGAACAGGGATGGGGTGCAAAAAATGTTAATTAATATCAATAATGGCCAATTATGAGTTTGACAGAGGGATCTGTGCATTTGCTCTGGTGACTCCAGGCCGGGTTGAAGGGAAACACTGCGAAATTAGCATAACAGTATATGCCCACTCCACGGAGGAGCTCAGCAAACATCTGCTGTGTTAGAAATTCAAATCCGCTCCCTGTTAGCAGCGCTGGATGTAGCTGCATAATCAGCCATTCTTCTTAGGCCATTTTGACGGTGCTAACAATGCCCTGGTGACCGGGGGCCCCTCCCCTCTGGGCCCTCCAATCAGATCGGCCCCATGCAGACCCGGCTGTAACCGCGACAACGGAGGAGTCAAAGAGCACTTCGGGGACTGGCTTTGTGCGGCAGACACTAATCCTTTTCACCCGTTTCTCCGCCTAGCACTTAAACAGACAGGCTTTAATCAAATTTAAACATGCATTTGGAGGCTGAATGGGGTGTAAATGACATATTAATTGACAGGCTTTTCTGTAGAGCCTCTGCTGACTAAACACTTCTACGCTCTTTTTGTGTAATTAATCACCAGAGCTGGATTATGCGCTATTAAACTCTATGTTCAGTGTCAGCGGTGGATAAATAAAGGAGTCCGATATCACCAGCGGAGTTCTTCAATACAAGCAAAGTCCTCATATTTATTATTAGTCTTGTAAACCACAGAGGGCCCGTGACCGCATTATCCGCATGCATATCAAAATTTTGCTCACAAACCCAAATATTGTCGTTTTCTGAGCGTCTGGTTAATCTATTGTAACGCAGCAGCAGTGTGACCGTATTGACCAAATTGGACCATATGACAAGCGGTGTACATGTCAGAGTCTAGGAGGAGTGGTAGGTCCCAGAGGAGTGCCTTTAAAGAGCTGATAGAGCGGCCCAGCTGTGGGAAACCTGCTCCTCCGCACCCCCACACGCTCGGCTCCGCTCGGAGGACTAGCGTACCGCTAACACTGGAGCATGCTGATCTTTTAAGGGGGACCTGAAGTGTTTTTGATGGAACGACAATATTGTCTTTAACCTAATACACTCTTAGAAGAAAAGGAGAACTTTTAAAGGTTCCGTCAGGCGCTTCATATATAGAACATTTTTTGGGATTCCCATCACGGATCATTTTATGGATTTAGTTTGAATTCATTTTTATTTTTAATAAAATTTTATGAAGTAAACATAAATTAAAAGAACCCATGAAAATATTATGCAATCATTTAAGTAATTTCTCCTATATAGAACCTCACTGAACCTTTTTTTCTAAGAATGTATCGTGAACAGCTTCAGTATAACCAGTTTATTCATGATGATCTATTTTAGCATATAGATTTTAGCATATAAGATAGAAATACAGTGATTTTTAAACAATAGTTGAGTTAAATGAAACTACCCAGCACGCTGGGCAAACATTTAACCCAACCGCTGGGTTAAAACAACCCTATTACCGGGTTTGTCCATTTTCAACCCAACTTTTTTAGAGTGTACTTTTTGTAAGTTACCACAGATACAAGTCAAGCCAGTTTTATTTGAATGCACTTTTCACAATAAACATTATTTCAAAGCGGCTTTACAGAAAATCATGATGTTAATGTTTATAATATCATAATATCTTTTTGTCTTATAGTCACATTTAGGAGATTAGAGCTAGGTGAAAAAATAGTTTAGATTTTTCAACAATATAAACAATCAAGCTGTTGAGATTTGCTGTATAGTATGTATCGTGACATGTGAATATTCTGAATTGTTGATATCCAACTTAATATAAAAAGCTGAGCGATAATATAGTTTAAATTTTACGATAATAAGGCATTCGAGATTTCCTATATTAGTATATATCACTTCACGTGAGTGTCCTGCGAATAAAGTTGGACATACTTCAATGCTTTTCTGTCTAAAGTGGTGGAGAGTTAAAAAAAAATCCTCTACTTCCTTCTGTAGTGAGAATATGCATTGTTTGCTAAACCCATCTACTCTGTTCTACAAAACTTTGTACTTTATTATGTCAGGGAGAAGTTGAGAAGTTGAGTTGAGAATTTACTTTGATATGGAAAGCACTGTTGCCAAATATACTTTCTGAATCTATCCACAGAATAAAGTGGAAATAAATTACCTTGATATGCGTGTGATCCAGTTTAAGAGTGTTTCAGGGTTTTGAATACAATGTGCCTCAAACTAAGCACAAGATTTGAAAGATTTGCATCAATACATTCTCAAAATAGGAAATATGAAGAGGAAACATTTGTTAATCAGCCTCTCTTTTTTGAGAAAAAAAATCTCAGCCTTTTTTTAATGCTATAGAACAACGTTTTTGCTCTTAAATAGTGGTGGTTTCTCAGGAAGGCATCATTTTTTTAACCCCTGAAGGAAGGACAGAAGAGTTGTGTTATTTTTCTAAGCCATCATACATGATTTTCACTAGTGGACAACAAAACATGCCAAAAAGAACGCTAGCAAACATATAGCAACCTCCAAGAATGCCCTAGCATCTGAATTTCTTAATTTCAACCATGACAACTCTCAGAATATTTTAAACAGCATTTTACTGATAGGAATAGAATGTACATAGGCTTTTTCTTAGCGGACTATATCTGCTATGTTGTTGCTGCTGGCACGAGTGAAGGCTACTGCTGAAACATGCACATATATACAGTGAATAGGACACAAGCTCCTGCAATGAAAGTAGGGAGAACCCCTTAGGAGCTTTAGGCAGGTGGTGCTGGGGAAGGTGGAGGGCTAGGAAAATTCCCATGGCGCGCAGCACTGAGTTGAGCCAGTTCAGGATGGAAATAAATGTTATGTAGATAAAAACGAACAGATAGATTGGCCAAAGCTTTAAATGTGGACCTATTATGACCCTTTTTACAAGACGTAATATAAGTCTCTGGTGTCTCTAGAATGTGTCTGTGAAGTTTCAGCTCAAAATACCCCACAGCTCAATTATTATACCAAATGCCCATTTTTGAGTGGAAGGAAAAATATGCTGTTTTCATGCATGTATCTTTAAATGCAAATGAGCTGCTGCTCCCCGCCCCACTTTCCAGAAGAGGGCGGAGCCTACAGCTTGTGAATCGTATACTCTGCCAAAAATTAACAAAAAATCTGTTTGGTTTTGATTATCATCTCTATCGTGGCTACGCTCACATGACATTGCAGTTCGTTGTCATCATGAAAGTGTATTATAGAAATTGCATGTGTATATTAGATGTGTATTATTATAACAGAAAACAGAAAAATTAATAATAAAACTATAGTAATTCACAACCAAATTTGCATCAGTTTGTTTCCGACTTTTATTTCAGAGTGGCTTTCTGTTTAGTTTGTGTATGTTGCAGAATTTATTGCTAAACTGTTATTTGATTATCCTTTCCTCTCTCTCTTTGTATCTTCCTTTCCTGTTCAACGAACTCGGCCTCTACACATTCTAATTAATCTTAATAAAAAGACAGGATGAAAAGAGGTAGGGTGTCCTTTCGCTGTAGCAGAGTCAGAGGTCATGCTTCCTGTCAGAGGTATCGCCCTGTAGAATCAGATCAGTATCACCCTCTCTGACCATTACACTGTGTTTAACTGCCACTACGACTTTAGCGTGCACACACACACACACACGTGCACGCACACACACACATTTATGTTTGTGTGTGACCTCCTTCCCAGCACACGGAGCGTGTAGTGTGTGGAGGTGGTGTGTCATGTCTGAACAGGGCCAGGAGGTCTTCGTGGTTGTAGCGGCCTGATCTGGGATCAGCCCAGCAGGGGAGAGCTGCTCCATCGAACGGACAAGCCTCGGTTCCCCTGGAGGGCAAAGCTGACAACACATATCTGCATATCTACCAGCCCTCTCTCTGTGCAGCCCAAATCACCCTGACACATCTCGTTTATGAAGGACGTTCCAGGCCGCTGCGACGGTTTAGGTCAGTATGAAGAACATAAAGGTGTAGTTTGTCTAGGGTGATCTGGTGGGGTGAAAGGTCAGCTGAGCTGGTGTAGGGTTTGCATGCCTACTCATTTTTAGAGTCAACTTTGCTGTGTCTGGCACGTCCGATGCAAAGAAGCAGAGTGTTTTAGTGAAGAGAACCTCCATGCAGCCGAAATAAAACATGCATATCTCCATTTACATGAACGGATTGCATTGTTATAAACGGTGAAGTCATGATCCACTTACTTATAGTTTCTCTTAGCCTTTGGGTGACATTTGATTATTTTCAGACCATCTCAGATGTCTGAATCGCCAGCATGATCATTTAAAATATGTGTTGTGAATGCTAAGCAACAGTTTTTGCATTATTTTAAAGAAACATTTTTTCATGTACAGGTCAATTTTGAGATTTTAGGATATTTGGCTCTTCATAACATGTTGTTTTAGACTAGTGGAAAGAAATGATCCAAAATACACTTGTGTTTATTTTATTGCACTTGATCTATGTGTATTTGAATTACAATACATATCTTTAAAGGCTGATTTCTCTAAATTAGGATTTTCTCCTGAAATCTGTGTTCACACTTGTAGTTCAGTTCTCTTGGTTCTTTTGGTCCGGGCCAAAACATACCGTTTTACATTTAGTTAACACAGAATGCATTTTTATATTCCACTTTGCTACTTTTCCATTGTTTTTCAATGTAAACAATTGCTAAACGGACGTCTTTAACCGTTCTGCTCGCCTTATAGCAGCACATATATACACTCTGCAGCGCGTTACGGCTCCGACACGGCCACCGGAGTCAATTCGCGCCTTCAATCAATCAATCAATCAAATTTTATTTGTATAGCGCCTTACAACAGCCAAAAGGTGCACAAGGCGCTTTCCAGTAAAAGAATGGGCTTGTCTAGTCAATGCTTGTGTTTGCACCAGCCGCGCCGTGACACATTTCAGAAGCGGCTTGCCGCACTGCTTCGCTAAAGATAGGTAGCAAGTCTATTTTTTACGAACATCGCGTCCAAGCCGCGCAGCTCAAATACAAAATAAAGTCAAAACAAAAACTACCGCTCATTTTCAAATCACTAGTGATTTGAATCTTGGTGATGAATCTTTTAATCCTTGTTGTCCATAACTGGACTTTTAAGTGTATTAACTTCATCTGTAGGCTACAGCAAAACAAAGTAGGGCATAACAATAAACACAATTAAACCAAAATATAACCATTTAGCCATTAAAAACAGAAAAAATCAAGGAAAACAACTTTGGACAGGCAAATTTTGTGATCTCACGAATCAAGTCGCTGAAATGCTCCTGTTGTGAGTTGTCACCCCGTAGAGGACGGAACAAAACCTCGCCAGAGCTGTAATGCGCCGCAGACGTATGCAGTGTAAATAACACAGCATTCTAAAAATGCAGTGCTCAAGTTAAAAGAAGTTCAACTTTTAAAAAACACATCAAGACTTTCCACTTTTTTTCTTCCACTGACCTGTATCTTGCACTGACATGCATCTTAGCATCAAAAATGCATTCTGTGTGAACCAGCCCTAACGCCGGTTTCACACCGTGCTTGAACAGCGCATACTTTTTCAGAATGCATGTTAACCAACGTGTGTATTAACATTGGGAGCAGGAGCATCACGTGAGCAGCAATGAAGAGGGGGTTTCTGCGGCCGAGTCTATTTTTGCTGCGCTTTTGACACTCAATTAAAGTGAAAGCACACTTTTGATGGACAAAATAAATATGATTTCACACAAAAAAAGTGCTCAAAATGCACAGACTAAGCATGTCAATATATATATATTTGTCATATGTAGAAACCTTCTCAAAAATATCTTCTTTTGTGTTCCATAGAAGAAAGACAGTCTTGTTTGGAACAAGTACATGACAGAATTTTATCTTCTTCTTTTTTTTTCCACAACAAGTCAACATGAACCAATAACCTAGTTAGTGTAACCCCTATATGATACTGTAGAGCTGATCAGGAGTAAAGTGTAAATCAAAGGAGAATTATCAATTAATGGAATAATTATACCCGAGTCCTGCGTGACAGAAACACCACCCACAAAAGAGAGGAAGTTGCTTGTTATAACACTTTAAGGAATTTATATTTCTCTGCCAGATCAAGGCCTGCTTTGTAAACACAACATTTATCAAATCAAATATTTCCTTTCTCCATCAGCGATTAAACAGCACCAGCACAAAACAACAGCAGCGGTTCAGCATATGTCTGTGTGCATTACTGCATTGCACGGCGTCTCTGTGTGGTATAGTTGACTGGCGCCACCATGTTGGCGTGTATGTAGATGACTGTGTGTCTGTTCGGCACGTCGCCGTCCCCACGGCCTAGTGTGTATAAATTTGCTGTCTGCTCTCCGTTTCTCTTTCGTAATTCACTGCATTTGGGTTGTTCGGAAGCCCTCCTCTCTGGTCTCAGAACAATCGGAGTGGAGACAATAGCTGTGTGCTGATGGAGCCGTACAACAGCCATCTGCACCAGCAGCTGCTGCCCTGCATCTGTACAATATGCTGCATCGCAAGCCTAATCTGCATAATAACAACAGGGCTTATCCCAGTCTAGTTCATAATCACTACCAATCCATGCACTTCATTCCCGCACTTTAGCTGGTCAAAAAGACACGTGCACACTCGCGTACACAATACAGTTAAATGAAGAGATACGAAGGACGGGATCAGATCATGTGTAAAGACTCCTATCCATCTGCATCAGTGTTGACTATGGCAACACTAATCACTTACCTATGTTTAAGCTCAGCTCTGTTAATGTAAATGGTAACACTTTAGTTTAGGGTCCAATTCTTACTATTAACTAATTGCTTATTAGCGGTATTTTACGAGGATATTGGCTGTTTATTAGTACTTATAAAGCAGATATTAATGCCTTATTCTGCATGACCATATTCTACATCCCTTAATTCTACTCAATACCTAAACTACCTTGCTAACTATTAAAGGGTTAGTTCACTCAAAAATGTAATTTCTGTCATTAATTCCTCAGCCTCATGTCGTTCTACACCTGTAAGACCTTCATTCACCTTTAGAACACAAATGAAGATATTTTTGATGAAATCCGATGGTTCAGTGAGTCTCTATTGACGGCAAGATAATTTACACTTTCAGATGCCCAGAAAGACACTAAAACACATTTAAAACAGTTCATGTGAGTACAGTAATTCAACCTTAATATTAGAAAGAGACAAGAATACTTTTTGTGCGCCAAAAAACAAAATAACGACTTTTCAACAATATCTAGTGATGGCTGATTTCAAAACACTGCATCATAAGGCTTTACGAATCTTTTTTTTCGGATCTTACAGGTGTAGAACGACATGAGGGGAGTAATTAATGACTGAAATTTTTGGGTGAACTAACGCTTTAATAAGCAGTAATTAGGAGTTTATCAAAGCAAAAGTCATTGTTAATAGTGAGAATTTGACCCTAAACTAAAGCGTGAACATAGAAATGTACCTTTCGTGATAATAAGTTACTATTCCCAACGACTAACAACATCGGAAGAAGAAAACACTACTGTTTTATATCTCATAAACAGAACAAATGCAAAAGTCGTGCTTGCGAAGTTATTTATTTAAGTATCAGTGAAATAGTAATAAAAAAGAGATATCTTTTTGTAGCGAAACATTTTACTGTTATGTGTTTGTATTTAGGATGCTTCTAGTTTAATGATTAATAAAACTATTATTATTTGAATAATTTTTGGTGAATGAGAACAAAAGCATTTAGTTATTGGGATTAATCAAAATCATGATTAATAAATCATCAAAACATTTAGTAATATTTATATTGACCCCTTAATGTCAGCATGAAAGTAAAGTCTTTTCATCCCTATTGTGACGCATATTTAAGTGAAACTGCTTCTCGAACAAGAACAAATGTAGGGTGGGGCTTGATTTTATGCATCGGGAATTGATTGGATGCTTGTGGTTTGCTATTGGTGGATCTCATGTGATTGACAGGTTGCCCCGCACTCTTCATCAGAGAAGAGAAGAGATGTTGTTGCAAGAGGGAGGGGAAGTTATTCTGATTCAAGATTATGAGGCACTTGAATTAAAATAACAATGACGACGTGCACAGATAAATCGCTTATAATAAGTAACGTAACATTTTGTTTACTGTATTTTAGAAGATTGTAGATTCCAAGTAGCTTCCCGGACCCTGATCTGTATTAAGTATGTTTTGAGAAGCTCTTCCCAGAATACGACACAAACCCTCCTCCTGCCAGTCTCTCTACTGAAGTTTCATTATACCCGCTGCATCTCTCGGATAGAAAGAGTTCATGTGGTGTAATGCAGGGGTGCTGATTTCGCCCGAAGCTACAGATTTATGCTACACTCAATTTCATCTTTTCATGAATACCATGATCAGGACACTCCGGGTTATCGTGCCGCATGTGCGTGTCTGTTAGACTGTGTTGCCTTTACACTTTACACAGTTGAAAATCAGAAAAGGCTCTGACAATTTTCTGCCAATGGACAATGTCTGACAAGTTTACGCATATTTTTCAACTCTAATGCGCAACGACAATGCAATGCAACATTCAAAATACGGTTAAAGCACCTTGTTTTTAAAGAATTCTCTGAAGTATCTGCAGTTTGAATGGCAACAGAACTCCTTTAAACCTTTAAACAACCTCGGCTTAGGTTTTTATACACACCACGATCAATGCGGCCTGTAATGCCCAACACAGCCTCTCTTCCAAGAGCTTGATGCCATAACCTCATGACTTTATGCATGTTCATCTTATAATAAACATCACAGGTAGGATTATAAATCTTCAGGGCTTCGTGAAGTGAATCTACAGCAGGTGTTATGTGTTGCGCACAGGGCTGAAACACTTTCAGACATATTCCTTCAAATGTTAAGAGTAATGTCAGTCAATATGAGTTTTTCAATATGGGCTCCTGATCTTAAAGTTAAAACTGCATTGAATGTCGTCATCTGACATGTGATCTGTATTAGTTCAGACATGATTTTAAATCATATTTATTTTGTAGTCCTTTATAAATGACGTCCAAAAACATGTGTAACATGAGTGAATGAGTACGGAAATGTTCAGGAAATGTTGAAAATAGAAATGATTATGACTCAAGTCTGTTTTCAATTATCAACATAACAACATTTTTTTTCCAGGATTTTTCTCCATATAGTGGACTTCACTGGGGTTCAACGGGTTGAAGGTCCAAATGTCAGTTTCAGTGCAGCTTCAAAGATCTCTACATGGTCTGGAATAAGAGTCTTATTTAGAGAAACAAATGGTGATTTTCTAAAAACAATAAAAATGTATGTACTTTTTAACCACAAATGCTCATCTTGCACTGCTCTATGATGCTCCACGCATTACGTAATTACATTGTAAAAGTCACATGTGATGTAGGCGGAAGTACTGATCTAGTGTTTACAAAGCAAACATGCAAAGAATAAGTCAAATGGCCCTTACAAAAAATAAATAAATAAAACAACAATGACGGACGATTTTGAAGTTTGGAGAAAATTAAATGTTGTACCACTACTGTGGTACCTCCGCCTATGTCAATAATTCCATAATTCCTCGTCTGGGATCATGTAGAGATCTTTGAAGCTGCACTGAAACTGACATTTGGACCTTCAACCCGTTGAACCCCAGTGAAGTCCACTATATGGAGAAAAATCCTGGAATGTTTTCCTCATAAACCTTCATTTCTTTTCGACTAAAGAAAGAAAGAAAGAAAGACATAAACATCTTGGATGACATGGGAGTGAGTAAATCATCAGGAAATTTTAAATCATGAGTGAACTAATCCTTTAAAGCACAAGCCTACAGAGCCTGAAACATATAAACAGACATAAACTGTCACAGTTTTAACTGTAACAGTGCAATAGAACGATAATATTCAACATCTTTGTGCACATTTCCCATCAATAAAGCGTCGAGCAAAGTGCCACTGATAATAAATAATTTTGCACTACAACCTTTGAATAAATGACACAGTGTAATGATCACTCATCATGGTTTTGACTATAATCCTCCGTGTGTGTTTGTGGGATTCAGGCGCTCTGTTCATCTGTACTGTGATTGAACTGAAGGATGAAACACCTGCCTGGATCACAGTCACAGACACTGAGTTCTGCACTGAGCCTCATCAAACATGCACCTTCATTTGCATAATTACAAAGAGCATCCAAATGACTTCTGGAGTTTGGATCAGTCCTCATTAAGACTGAAGCTCAGCTTTAAGCCAAACAGCTATTAGCACTCAGAAATCGCATTGTAGCGGGATTTGTTTCAAATCTAGTGAAAGCGTGCAACTGGTTATTACTAACTGACATTATACTTGTAATAGAGTCATTTGAAGTTTTTGTTGAGGCATTTAATTCATGAAAATTACAAAATTGTTGTTAAAAATTGCTATAATATGTGTGTTGACCTATTTAGGTGGCTTTATGGCAATCCTTCTGATGGAAAATAGAGTTTTTATTTTCCATATTAGTAGTAGTTCTCTCTCATCTGCATGGAAATTCAGTGAGGTGAGTTACTGAATGTGTGCTGTTGTGTGAAATTAATAAATACCGCTGGGTAAAGGGACTGTTAATATATTCCTCTTTTTCCTCTTTAATTTAAGCCTCAGTATTAGAGTGGATAATGAACCCTTAGCAGACACTAAATTGATAGAGTGGGAAGTGTGCAATAATATTGATCAACAGCCCGGTCCCAATGGCGTTGCCGCATTTAGAGGCATATGCTTATTGAATTTAAACAATTTAATGTGGTGTGTTTATGAAAATTGTGGTATAGCCTCATGCTGGTGTTCACATAAAATCACATTACATCAGATTAGTGCGTATAACATGTACTAATACCTTCCTGATGTTTCACTGGAAAACTTTGGGTTTTTCAGCAGAAAACAGTCTTGACGTGCATGAGCTACAGGCATTTTAAGGCAAAAATTGGTTTTCCTTGCTAATATCAAAAAATAATTATGTATGCTTATATTTGCAGTTTGGATTTATTCACACTTTTTCACACAAAGATTTAGGCACTTGCCTGAAATTTATATAATGTTCCACAATTGCGAAGTGATTATAAAAAAAGGCTGCCACTTAGTCTGTGTAATTTAATTTCACTTTTAAACTGTTTGCTCTTAAAATAAATCACTGCAATAAAGGGTTTAAAGATAGATTCTAATCTGCAAATATTCCACTCAAATGTGCATCTGAACTCTCAGGTGACGCCACACACTAATCCCACGTGATTCCTGTTGAGAGCAGTGTTCCAACAGGAGTTATGGAGGGGTGTTCGGCAGGTGCATTGGTCTCCCGACGACTTGGTGTCTAACCGCAGAAAAGCACAGGTGTGACGTGAGTCTGAGCCAGGTGTTTATTGAGATATTAGCATGCGTCGGGTGAGCGGAGTGTGTTCGTCAGCTGGGGTTTAAACCTGTCAGTCTCGCTCCACCGTACATCACTGAAAACAACCTATAGAAACTACTGCAGTGCATTATACCTTAAAGAGCATGACATGAGAAATCTTTTGACACATAAGAGGTTTTTGTACCATTAAAGCTGCACTATGTAGTTTTTCGTCTGCTAGAGGTCGCCTATTCAAAACAAAGGTGTAGCTTGATGATGCCAAGTTTGAGCGAGGAATCTTGGGACATGTGGTCTTCACCTCACAGCCAGTGGAAAAGAATCGGGCAGAAATCATGTTCATGGATGCGATTATTAATGTTACTGACATTGACAGGCGACTCCCTCACAAGTCCCGAATCCTTGGTTTAAATTGCAATTTTCTCACGATTTACAAATAGTTGGAAACATTTGGGATATTGTAGGTACTCAACTGAACAATATATATATATATATATATACACTGGCATAGTGGTTTTTGGATATCATACTGTAAAAATTTTACATATTGCAGCTTTAAAGCATCCTGCAAGTTTCATAAAATGTCCTCTTCATTATAAACAAAGCATTTTTAATCAGCTTCAGAAATGGTTCGTGTTGATGTTGCAGGATCTGTGATGTCACACGGGGAAATACATTTGCATCTGCCAGCCTCCAGAACAAGACATCGACAAATAGTTATACATCATCGCAAAATAGGCCCCGCCCACTGGCTTTTAGTCACTTAATGGCTGACATTCACCTACAATGGATATGAGCAGCGTGTCAAAAGCAAACAGAACTCATTATAATGACTGGCACTGTCTACACTGGATACAGAGTATACAGATGTGTGTTCAGTTTCTGACATACTCAACGCACTTGACTCTGCCGACAACAGGATGAATGGAAAAGAACATTTGCTTTGATGCATCCAGTTTAGACATCTCATTTGCATCTCTGTATAGACTTCAGAAGAATGCCAGCATCAGGTACAAATGGATAATTTATTTTAAAGGCGCCCCGCATCGTTTTGTGTATATTCTGAGCATTTTGTTTTGTACACGAAGCACAGTATTATGGATAGTTTGCAAAGAAACTTTTGTTGAAAGATGAAATGGCCAACTGTTTTGGATCTGACAGCAGCTGCATCACAAACTGATATACAACTATAAATGATTTCACAATGCTTTGTCTGTAACTGGTTTTATATGGATAAGGTTTTCAAAACACTTACTTGCATGCAATAGAGAGTGTGCGTTGATACTGTTTCCTAGGCAATGACGTTAACCAATCATAACAGTGGCCATTTACAGACAACCCTTAAAGGAGCCGCCCCTTAAAACTGATCAGTTCAGACAGAGGCTCGGAATGAAGGTTCAAAATAATTCACACAGATTTTGTGTGTGTGTGTGTGTGTGTGTGTGTGTGTGTGTGTGTACTCATTTTGGCTATACTTGTGGGGACCAAATGTCCTCACTTATACTGTGAAATACTTTCTCAACCCACTAGTGAGGACATGTGACTGGTCCTCACTAGATAAAAAGACTTATAAATCAGCCAAAATAGGTTTTTATTTAAATCTAATGTTTTGTTTCTGTGATGGGTAGGTTTAGGAGTAGGGGTTGGGTTAGGTGCTAGAAAATATCATTGACCTGATATAAAATCAGTGGAAGTCTATGTAATGTCCTCACTAAGATAGCAATACAGACGTGTGTGTGTGTGTGTGTGTGTGTGTTAACATATAATTTAAAATGTTAACATATTAAAATAAAAAACATCCATGTCATGACCCCTTTAAGCCATTGCTTAAGATGTCTCCACAATATTCTCAGGACTTTAATAAGCTTCTACTGTTGCATTAGAGATGTGGGCTGGGACGGCTGTAGGTGTGAACCCTGTAAGGGTTGTTCCATCAACTATTACCATTGTGCCCTTGTGGGAGGCACTTAACCCCAGGTTTCTCCAGAGGGGCTGTCCTTGTAATCAACATGCTGTAAGTCACTTTGGATAAAAGCACTAGCTAAGTGTCTAATTAGCATAAACTTTTATACCTCACATGAAAGGCTTACCATTAAAATGCTGCCTCCTTCATACAATATCAAAGCTAGGTCTCAAAACCATAGTGAGCTTGCTACCTAGACAGCATTTTTGGGCATCATACACTCTTAAAAATAATCAAAACCAAAAAGGGTTCTACAGCCTGATGCTATTATAGGAGAGTTAAAAAAAGAACTTTATTCTGTAGCCACCTCAGTAGAGGTACTTTTTAATATCTAAAAACAATATCTAAATATAGTGAACTCAAGAACCCTATGTAGCGTATGTAAGCTCATAATAAAGACATCATGGTTGCACTTTATTTTACAGTGCGTGCATTTACTTACACCATGCTTACCCAAAAAAGTTCGATAAGGTAACTATGGCCCGGTTGCACAGACAGGGCTTAGATTAAGCAGTCTTAGTTCAATTAGGAAATTTAAGTAGCTTTAGAAAAAACATTAATGGTGTGAATCTTGAAAACAATGGCACTGGCGTATTTTAAGATATATCAGTGCAAGATGCTTGTAGTTAAAACAGCTCAAACATGCATTGTAGTCTGGGACTAGGTTAAGCCCTGTCTGTGAAACTGGCCATACATGAGTTACGGTTAGGTTTAGGGACAGTTTCAGGGTTAGTGCCATGTTATGTACCCAGTTATTCTAATTACTATAATAAGTACATAGTATGTATATGCGGAACAGAACTGTGAAATAAAGTGCTACCAACATAATTAAGCTGTAAACGCCTTTTCAAATAGGTCAGTTTTAAGCATAGATTGAAAAACATGAAGAGCAGTCGCTGTTTGGATGGAAAACGGAAGATTATTCCAGTATTATTGTAGAACAGATATAAAGGCTCGATCGCCACTGTGTTTCAATTTGGATCTGGGGACAGAAAGCATTCTTGGGCGTCCAAATCACAACAGCTTGTACAGACAGAACAGTGCTTGATTATGTAATGATTTAAAAACATTTTGAACTTCACTCTAATTTTAACTGGCATCCAGTTCAAGGAAATCCGGATGGAGCTGATGGGCTCAAATTTACATCTGCCAGTCAAAACCCATAAGCTGCATTTTAGACCATTTGCAAGCGCTCTATGGACTAACTCCATAGTAGATGATAAAATCATGATTTTTTAAAAATTCTTCAAGGTAGAAAACCTTTGCCAGGCATTGTAGATGAGAAAACAAACAAACAAAAAAAAACATTAAAGCATGTTAACCTATTCTATCAATCCAATAAAACAAAACAATGAACTTTTAAAATTGCATCATATGAACGGGTGTCCAATCCTTCTCTTGAAGGCCACCATCCTGCAGAGTTTAGCTCCAACACACTTTCCTGGAAGTTTCATGTGATCCTTAAGAGCTTGATTAGCTGATTGAGGTAGGGCTGGAGCTAAACCCTGGAGGAAGGTGGCCTTCCAGGAGCAGGATTGGACACCCTGGACTTTCCATTTCAGTTCCTATTCCATACTACATGTAGACTCTTCAAAATAAAGGTTCTTTATTGGCATTGATGGTTCCATGAAGAACCTTTAACATCCATGGAACCACTTAAGGTTCTTTATAGTGGAGAAGGGGTCTTTAGATTATTAAATTGTTCTTCACACTAAGAAAAATAAAGGTTATTTTAAGAACTGATCACTGAAAGGTTCGAACCAAAAATGGTTCTTCTATGACATCATTGTGAAAACCCCCTTTTGGAACCTTTATTTGAGAAGTGTAGACGGTTGCCCTTGTAGAGAGTAGCCAGATAGTCTCAAAACTTTGACACATCTCCAACAGGTTCACAGTTCAACATGCCTGAGCTTTGTAGATCTTCTGCAGGATTGATTTTGAGTTTTCATAATTTGCGCGGCTCCATCAAGCCGAGAGCACGATGCCAGCTCACTCTTAACATCCTGGGCTGAAACAAAGCCAAACAGCAGTCTGTCTCCTTCAGCACATAAAAGACTGGAGATTTACCGCAAGGTTTTTTATCCTGCTTTCCATGTTACTCTGATCTGATAAAAGGCTCTCCAGCTACAGGCTAACAGCTTTTCTTTGAGGTTCTTATTTTAATGCTGAGGGGGAGCCATTTTGACTAGCTCTGTTCCCCTCTGTGATTAGCCAAGCGTGAGCGCAGAATGGAGACTCAGATCTCCCTCTCTCAAGCTAAAGGAATACTGAATGAACAAATATCTAAATGATGGTAGTTTTATTCAGAGTTAATGGATGAAGAGAATTGAACTTTACACTGAGCTCGGTCCCCTGCTCCCTGAATTACGGCGAGGCTTAGTCTGAGAGCGAGCCTTATTTTCCTGTCTTTTTTAAAAGGAAACACATCAGGGTATTGGCCCACTGCACGCATTCCTAGGAGATGTGATTAACGGAGAATGCCTCCATGTTCTAACATCAAGTTTTCAGTAATAAATTAGGCACAGATTTCAGATGGCTGGACTTGCCTGTCCAATGGCTCATCACGGTGTGAGCAGAACGAACACTACGGGGAACATTGATCCTTAGAAACGATCTGCCAATTTTTATTTAAAAAGAAAAAAAAAACCCTTTGTGTAAAATTATGCCATGCATCTTCTCTTTGTTGTTTACTCTATGGGTTATTCTGATCGGATCAGACCCGCAGGCTTATCTCGTAGGGATCTAATGCCCGGTTCAGACTACACGATATCATCCCATTTTGGCACGTTTGATGTAGGGTGTTGTGGTGATTCGTAAACGAAAATGGCCATTGGGACGCAACAATCGATTTTTTTTATTCTCATATAGTGTTTCATAGTTGATGACAACCGACGCTGTGTCTGCGACGCTTCACAATGTCCAAACGGAAAGACTATCATGTCTCATTTTTTTTCCCGGTCCTCCACAACGGATTCTGTCACACTGTGCCATTGACCAATAGGAGCACAGAAGCTCTTCCGTGCACAGCTTTCAAACATGGCGAATCGAAAGAGACGATGGTATCAGTGCTGCTAGGTGGAATCTTGCAATGGAGGAAAGGTTCGTGGATCCTTGGCAACAATACTCCTGCCTTTATGATGTTTCCTCGAGAGTCGACCATGGCAGAGTGAAAAGAGATAAACGCTGGAGAACGATAGTAGAGGGGTTCAGCAACCTACTAGTACTGGAATTAGTATTAAGATAACACACCGCTTCGGTAGGTATTGTTTTGTTTTCAGAAGTCAGTTCCGCCTTTTCATTAACCACATTTACATGTGTACACTTTTTTGTCAGTCCGATCAAAATCATTATCTAATCTGACATGTGCCGGCGCTTTCAATCGGAAGGACTTTGTGACTTGCACACATTAAGCTATTATGTCCTGTTGCCGCGCTTTATTCCTGTCAACATGGAGTTCCATTATTTTTTATGCGTGCTATTTTTATGTAAAATGTCGCTCTTAATCAAGCAACAGGGTGAATTTTAGCATATTACTGCAGTATGAGGAAAAGACGGCGCAGGAAGCTGACCTTTTGGTGGCTGTGCGTCTCAATATTACCCCTCCGTTCTCCGGAAACCCAATGAAGGTCCGAAGTAATGATACACTAAGTTCCTTCAGTGTATTTAATACATGTGTTATTTCCAGTTTGATTTTGCCACCGCCATTGTGCATTGACGACCCTCGACCTCTTGACGGGGTGACGTAGACGCAAAGTAATCGGTTTAACGCATTTATATGGCAGAATGTTTATTTTGTTCGGTTTTTAGAAAGGTTTATCCCACCCCTCTCAAACCGATTACAGTTTCATTCGGTTTGGACATTTTTATTCCAATTGAGGTGTTCATATGGAGCATTTCCATTCGGATTGGACTTTTTAAACCGATTACAATGCTCCATTCTAATGTCACCTACTGACATTAGACACTTCGTTAAGATGGCAAGCGATGATTGGTCGGAAAGCAACATGACGTCTTGTCCACGACACAGCAAGAATTTAAGAGTCAAAATCGCATAATCTGACATAGTGACAGACAAAAATATAGTAGTCTGAACCCTGCTGTATTTTCTCCTCGGGGTTAAACTCTGCTCCTTCATTGACTATACACGGTAGAGGTAGACACTTAATTTACACTTGAAAATGTATGAAATTCACTGCATTATAACAAAATCTAAAGCCAAGTGGCATCTGCAAGCAAATGCTGCTGTTTTTCGTCAGCCTTTTAATCAACAGGTGTTTTGGTGTTTTTTGTGGTCAGTTCTTCTATCAGAGGAACCATAGATCACATTAAGATTCACTTCACTAGTGTCTGACAATTACGTGTCATAATACGTTTTCTGTTCATGTTGAATCATATATCCATTGTTTTATCATTTCAAACTTGTTTTTGTGAGGTGTATTGTTTGGAAAGTGTGTTTGTGTTTGTTCCCTCTTTTTAAAATTCTTGATTTCATATTTTCTTTCATTTGAAAGTGTGATTTAAGGGTTCAGATCCTAGATGTACAATCATAAAGGGGAAAAAAGGTTCAGTGACAGTTGTGCCTTTCATGTTAATAAACCTCCATGTTTTAACTTAATTTTTTTATTGAATGACATTGTGGAAATATTCAAAATAACTTGTCTTTGCTTTGCCATCGTGTGCCTTTGCTCATCTTAACACAAGTCTGTATTGTTGTTGTGTGAATGTAAATAACTAAAAGGATGGCGTTTGCATTTGGATGAAGACAAACTCAAGGTCGTATTAGAGGCTGCCCCGGTCGCGGCCCATAAATTCACTGTTGTCCTGCTGTAGTTTCCACAGAGGATTTGGCTCATTTTTCATTTACTGCACGTTCAGAGCGCTGTGTTTACACGGTGACGCATCTCATACATTAAACAGTAAATTAGGGTCTAACGATTGTGGTAAAGTATTTTAAAATAGCACAGCTACACACAACCACAGTAGAACTATCAGCCATTTTGGGATGTTTACTGAAACAGTTTTTGATAATTATTTCATCATGTTCTGTTAGTCATAACTGGATTTCTTTATTTCTGTTGATGTTATGAATTCTTCATTCATATAAAATGTATACAAATACATGTTCAATCTAATCAAAAGAAGTTTGGTTGCCCTGACCATGCATGTCATTTGTAATAAATTAAATACATGTTGGTGGGTCTTTTTACAGTGTTGGTCATCATATTACACAGTTGTAACCTAAATCTAATTGTTGAACAACATATTTTAATTGAGTTTGATTTTGAAGGTCAATGTTTCTAAATATGCAAACTATGTGAGAAGAATTATTTCATGATAATGGGGCAAATCAAAAGCTTAGCAATTACTTACTGCAACACCAATAATTCTCTGGTTTTATTAACTGTATTTCATCTGTAAACCTCTGTTGTTTCGGGATTCCCAGCATGCTCTGTCTCTGACTTCTAGATCTCATATTTCTGTGTTCTAGTGTGTGTGGTGCTGTTCACGGGTGTTTCTTTGTTTGTATGTTTATTTACTTATTGATATAATATTCATGTATTCAGTTGATTATTATTGATGTTTTACCAATATGAAGTTTTTTTTATAATCATTTCAAACTTACCATTTGATCTTAGAGATTTTATTGCTGAAATAAAATCTCTACAAAATCTTGGGGCATTTTTTTTCTACCCAAGTCCTGGGTTGAGCCATTTGGGTAATTTTTGGGGGTTATTTTTCCAGTATTTGGGGTGTTTGTGTATGTTTTATTTTATCTAAAAATTAGTTCTTATTTCGTTTAATTTTATGCAAAGCAAGGTGATTTGAGTCACCTAAACGAGTGCCGCGTCTGACTTTTTGCGTGAGGAAATGCCTGATGCCTTGCAAAAAGTTTTTATGATTTTGTTCAAAAAGATACAGAATACTTAGGATGTTAAAATATATTCTCAGAATTGCACACTTGATTATTTATGGACAGGTTATGCAGTCAGTCACAGCATTTTTCGCCTACGAGTAAAGCGCAAAGTTATCAGTTCCTCCGCCGAACGCGAGCATCTCCGGCACGAGATCCAGAGCCGTTACGGTGGAAACAGAGACTGCTCGATTTGCTTGAATCCCTTCTGAATGTTTCATATTTACTTCTAATATTTATTAAACGAGAACCCATTAAAATATACACTTCTTCCTTCTACCCAGGACTTGGATAGAAAAAAAATGTCCCAAGATTTTTTAGAGATTTTATTTCAGCAATAAATTTGTTTTAGTAATGAACTAAGATCAGATGACATGGTGAATATAGAAATGACTATATAGGCCTAGAAAAACTTCATATTGGTAAAACAGTAATTCTAAAATTAATACATTAATATTATTTCAATAAAATAAAATATGCTATAATATAAAATTGATAAAGGAATTATCATGCAAACCAGAGGTTGTGTAGAGTATTTCAAAAAAAGTTTAGAGGATTTATGTTCATAATCCACAAACATTAATTCATATATATATATATATATATATATATATATATATTAAAAAAAGCTTGTATTATAGTAAAAATGAATCAATCCATTATGTTGGGTTAAATAAACAACCCAATTTGCTGGGTAAAATTAACCCAACATGTGTTCTGTACTATATTTACCCAGCCCTTGCCCCCCCCCCACCCCCCACTTCTGCTGTCTGATCCTGTATTCTGTTTCAGAATATTACTTCTTTTTTTCCATTTCCTTTTTGGCAGCAGCTCTTCTACTGTAGCTTGCTGTTTCACACAAAAGAATAAAATAAAGGGGCAAATTAGTAACATTTGTAGCTTGTGACTTTTTCTGCCTTTAACAATAGTACTATAATTGCCCGAGAGATCTCCATCACCACAGATAGAGTGAATGTGGGATTTACAGAGACTGATGTGGCTTAATTACCCCTTCTGGTCTCCCAGTCTGATTTACCGCCGACACTGCGCTGCAGTAAATGCCCTATTAAGAAGATAACAGCCCATGCAAGACGCCAAAATAAGACATACCATGTTTCAGGCTGGTAAAGGTTAAAAGGTGAACTCAGGAACAATCAAGTCAAGCACATATATTTTCACACAGGTTGTAATTCTGCAGAAAATCACTACAGTCCACATTCACTTTGAACACACCTAATGAAAGAAAAAAACACCACTTAACACTACATAGATAGAGAGACAGATTCTTGATGCTCAATTCACGTAAATTTTCACCCCATCCACCCCTCAAATGGCATTTTGGGACATCAGCTGTTAAATCCTCTTTCCTTTGTGGATTCATTGGCTCATTCAAGGCTGGATTGTTGACATTCTGTAGCCTGTTAAAAGGCGTGTGTGTGTGTTAAAATGAGGGGCCCTTGAGAAGCTTCTCTGCCCCATGTGGCCCCCGGTCCCTGAGGATCAGTTATCTCGCTGATTTAAGTAGATACTGTCAGCTCTAATTTGTCCCCCTTCTCCACGCCTCTCCAGCAGGGACGCCCTCTTTAAAATATTATGAAAAGATCAGCTGTAGGTCTGTGTGTTTAGCAGGACGGCGAGAGCTCAAAGGGCAGAGGGGATAATAGGTTACTATTATGAGAGCAGAGGGGAGGTAAGTTTTAAAACCAGTCAAAGGGTTACACAAGCTATTCGTGGGGAAATGATGCTGGAGAACCTGTTTCAGTCGGCTAAATAACAGATGCTTGCAACAATGAGCTCAAAGAAAAGGCCAAATTAACATTGACGTGCCTCAAGAACATAAAGATGAACATCCTCCACCAGACTAGACAAAGCCATTTAAGTGTAAAAACTGGGAGGGGAATACTTGCAGATTTTTGTAATGTATGTACAGAACATTACTTTTAAAAGTAATGCATTACAATATTGCGTTACTCCCTAAGTAACTAATTGTGTTTCTTAGTTACTTTTTATGAAAAGTAATGTGGTACGTTATATTTGCGTTACTTTTTCTCATCTGGGCTGGTTTCTTTGTTTGTTTTTTAATGATAATAATGATAATAATAAAACAACATTCTATTTCTGGCAAATGTAAAGGCGCTTTCACCAAAAGTGAAATGAATGAGCCTTGGGCTGAGGAAATGCAAATTTACGCCTGTACAGTAGAGGGCGCAGCTCGAACTAACTGTTCAGTCAATACATTAGAAAACAAAGTATCTTGCATTACTTGTTTAAAAAAGTAACTCAGATATTTTCTTGTAAATTTAAAAGTAATGTGTTACTTTATTAGTACAGTAATATGATTAAGTAACTCACGTTACTTGTAATGCGTTACTCCCAACAATGGTACAGAATATACTATTGTTCAAAGTTTGTGGTCAGAACGTTTTTTTTTTTTAAAGGAAAATAATATTTTTATTCAACAAGGATGCATTGAAGCATTAGTTCCCTTCAGAATGAAAATTTCCTGATAATTCACCCCCATGTCATCCAAGATGTTCACGTCTTTCTTTCTTCAGTTGAAAAGGTTTTTAAGGAAAACATTCCAGGATTTTTCTCCATATAGTGGACTTCACTGGGGTTCAACGGGTTGAAGGTCCAAATGTCAGTTTCAGTGCAGCTTCAAAGAGCTCTACATGATCCCAGACGAGTAATAAGAATCTTATCTAGCGAAATGATTGGTCATTTTCTAAAACAAATAAAAAAAATGTATGCTTTTTAACCACAATGGTTGCATTACGCAATCATATTGGAAAGATCCCGCGTGACGTAGGCGGAAGTACTGCGGTAGTAGAGGGAAAAGCTCCATCTCATTTTCTCCTCCAACTTCAAAATCGCCCGACATCATTGTTTTACCTTTTTTTTTTGTAAAGGGCGTTTGAATGAGTCCTTGTTCGTTCACTTTGTAAACACTGGATTGGTACTTCCGCCAACGTCACGCGTGACCTTTCCAACGTGACGATCGCATCGCAGAGCAGTGCAAGACGAGAATTTGTGGTTAAAAAATATATAATTGTATTTTTTTTTTAAATGGCTGATCGTTTCGGTAGATAAGACGCTTATTCCTCGTCTAGGATTGTATAAAGATAGAAAAAAAGACATAAACATCTTGGATGACATGGAGTGAGTAAATTATCAGGAAATGTTTAATTCTTAAATGAACTAATCATTGAAGTTGATCAAAAGTGAAAGTAAAGACAGTAAAAGATGTTTGTAATTCCAATAAATGTATAAATTTGTATTCATCAGAGAATCCTGATAAAAATGTATTACAATTTCCACAAAGATATTAAACAGTTTTCAACGATAATAATCATAGTCATGTTTCTACATAGTAGAATGATTTCTGAAGAATCGTGAATTATGTAAAATTCAGCTTTAATCACAAATTAAAAATATATTAAAAATGTTAAATCATAATAATTTTTCACAATAGTACTTACTCCATTTTGATCTAACAAGTGCAGTGAGCATAAGAGTTGGAAACATAAAAAATAGTTTCGCCGTGAAATGAACTGTGTGTGTATATATATTCATACACACAATTATAACAATGCAGGCAAACAATTTAATGTAACCACAGCTTGTAGTTTTTTCCTGTCTTTTCCTTCTTTTTTTGCATTAATCTGATGATAAAAAGGAGCAGGCAGTGACTGACATATTAATTCAGCATTATCTTCAGAGTCACGTGTGCAGATACCTGCTCGCGTCTGACCTCGTGCCAGCTCTAGTTCTGTCTGGTTGTCACACGCTCCTGTGCAATAGATGTTCCATTGTTATTTTAATCTCTTTACTCACCCCTCCTTTCAAAAGCGTTTCGATGAGAATATGAATTAGTGAGGTAAAATTCGATGTGAAAGGGCAGCTTCTCAACAACCACTCTGTGTTTGCAACATAATACGGCCGGCGTGCGTGTTGCATTCCAATAAATCCCTCTGTGACTCCATCTAACAGCTCATTCATTTGCTTCCAGATTAATAAGCGCAACATGATTGCAAATAATAGTTTGTGACATGTTGTGTAGGCAGCACAAAAGGTTTTAGTGAAGCAGCCAGGGAGAATTGCCTTGTTTGATTTATCTGCCTTTGATTTATAAAGGAAAATCAATGAAACAATTCTTTCCAGCCTCGTATTTGCCTGTTTCCCAGACATGGCCATGATAAGGCTTTGGACTCTGAGAATGAAGACTTTTCAATTATGCAGCACTTGTTTGCATTAGATTTACTTGTGAAAAAAAAAGAGAGAAGGATTTCGGAGGAACGTATATATTGGCCGTCCCTCTGCAGAAGCAGATAAATAGAATTTCACAGCCACGGTGGCTAAGAACCATGCACAAAAATTGCTCAATATCTTGGTTCCTGGCCAATTTTCTATCCCTATTGTTTGGCAGTGTTTGATAGTGGAGGAGAATGGTAATGTAATATACATAATTCATATGGCCTCTTCATTGCTGATTCTGCTGTCCTGTCTGTTTATGTGGGTAAAATAGATTCTACAGTGTCTATTAGGCCAATATAACACAGACTGGAGGATTTGGCACATTTTATGTAAAGAGACAGAAAGCCCTGAACGCGCCGGACTGACGCGTGATGCTCACGAGCTGCTCTGTGCCGTGTTTCCATTAGGATTCATTGCTTCTTTTCAGAAAAGATTGTTTTTATGGCCTCAATTGGCTTCAAGACATACTGAACATTGTATTTTATCATGTTTTTTTTATTTTTTATTTTTTTTTATTGAGGATGTGTCCAATTAGATGTCTTAAAAAAATTTGATTATTAAGATTACTAAAATATCGTCATATTTTTTTCAACAAGCTCGAACACACACACACACACACACACACACACACACACACACATATATATATATATATATATATATATATATCAATATCTATCTATTTGTCTGTCTATATCTATATATATCTATATATATATATGTATATATATATATATTAACAATGCATTCAGTGTAAAATGTCAATACAGAAATGTTATAATAGATTCTGGTCTTTATTGTAATGAATGTGATTTTTCAATGCAGTTTTTTTTATTGAATTCATTGCGACAAATCCCATAATACATACTAAAAACACTAATAAATAATAGCCATTTAAAACATAAATATGATAAACAACGCTAAAATCTTTTATGTCTCTTGGCTTAGCTGGAGGTTTTTATTTGCAATATTTAAATTTAATAAAGTTTAATAAAATTAGTTTAGATTTAATAAAGTGCTAAATCCTGTTTCATATGTACATTGACAATTAGGGCTGCACAATTAATCAAAATTCTAAACGTGATTACAATTACGGATGCCACAATTACATAATCGTACAAAAAAAAAAAAAACATTATTCTGTAAGCTTCAGATGTGTCTTTTAATTTCAGTATAACATTATGATACCATGCATTTTTTAAACTTTTTTTTATTTAAAGTATAGTTGACATTTGAGGCTTAATGCCATACAAGTTTTTTAGGAAGAGTGTTTTCAGCTTATTTTCTTATGAAAATATGGCATGCAGATGCTTCAAACATCAGCTATTCAAAACATAATTCAATGTAATTGTGATAACCGTAATTAATAATTGCAATTACAATTTCAATTATGATTTCACAATACATATCTGTCATGTGAACACGTCATAAACATATTTCCCGAACAAATTATTTGTAATTTGCTGCTATTCAGCTATTATATTAAAATTTTTGTTGTTCCATAAGTCAGATCCTTTGTACTCTCTTGTGAATTATTTGACTGACTCAGACCAATAACTAAATGAGCTGGAATCAACTGATTCAAGAGAGTGATTCATTCATCTTAGATGTTCACGTTCATGGACAAAGTCACCATGAGGCTTTGTGATCACTCACACTTACTTTGTATCTGAGGAAAAAATGTGTCTTTGATAATTTAATTGCATAATTATTGTAGGTTAAAAAAAGTGTTTATATAAAACACTGCATGCAAAACCTGCATGTCTTGTTCGCACCGATCATCTGCAGCTAAACTGAAAATAACGTCATCATCCACACACCCTCATGTTGCGAGGAGTAATAATCAAAACATCAGAGTTCCTCTTTTCCATACAATGATGATCATTGGCTCTGAAGTTCAGTTACAATTTTGCTTGGTTTATAAAAAAAAAGAATACACTGTCAGATTAAGATGACAACCTCATCCTACACTCGCCAGGATAAATAAATAAATTCGCAATAAAAAATTGGTGCATGATGCTCAAATCTCACCCACATACTGCTGTAAAATATTATGTTATGGCAACATATGTTTTTCTTTAACTCATTAAAATAATCTAACCAATTAGAAGATTTTTTAGAAAAAAGGAGTTGAAATTAATTATCCTGCCAATTTGGCTATGCATAAAATTTAAGGCAGCAACTGAACCTGAGTTGAAATAAGTGGGATTTCATGGCAACAACCCATATACTCCTCTCTCATGCACATTAAAGCTGGTCTCTGACCCTTGTCTTTATGCCCCAGATGAATTATGTTTATGATCAAATGTGTCAGAAAAGCACCTTATCAGACATGCAGAATAACCTTATTAACTGCAGTGCTACTACTGCCTAATGTAATACCACATTCATCTTGTCAGCGACACGGACACCAGATATTCTCCATTAACTGGGACCCTTACGATGATCCATGTATGTTACGTATGAGTGTATGAAATGCCAGCGAGCTCGTCAGCTCCCCTGAAATCAGTAATGGATGTGAAACCTCCCTCAGCCACGGTTCATCTGATGTCAGCAGAAACACACATACACACTGTTCAATAGGCTCTATCATATACACTCGCTGATATTACAAGTGATTACAGAGAAAAACTAGGCATCAAGCACTGACTTTTAAGTCATACCGAACGCAACAAACTCGTGCAATTGTGTTCTAAACTTGACTCAAAATATCAAACATTTGACGCAATATCCGACCAGATGCATTCGAAGTCTGAAGCTGACAAATCAGAGTCTGTGTCCATCATTCACTACACCATTTTCTGTGAAATCTGTCCATTTCTATCACCCAAAATCTCCAGACTGGCTCTAACTTATAGGGTTGACTCCTCCAGACCTTCATTTCTGCACTAATACCATAATTGCAACAGTTATTTACAATAAACTGTAGTAACTTTGAACTGGCCTTTTGCTGTCATCAAAAGACATTGAGATGACAAAGATTTGAAAAGCTTGTTTTGAAACAGGAGGTTGAATTTTCTAATTTTGTTTAGAGACCATAAATGAAGTGTACAGGAGGGAAGTATTAAGTGAAAAAAATAAATCCAGTTTACCCTGATCATTCAGAAGTTTACACCATTGGCTCTCAATGCATCATTTTTCTTCTTGAGCGTCAGTGAATGTTTTCACCTTTTGTAATAGTTGTGTTTGAGTCCCTCAATTGACCCTTTAGTTACTCTTGCTATGTCCGACAAATCATTCGCTCTCACTCCACACATCATGTTCTCACAGAGTGACACTGACAACACGTCGACAGACATATGAAACAGTTTCAAATTTAAAATATTGTAATTTTTTAAAGAAGTTTAAACAACAAATAGCGTCTAGTGTCTCTTTAATGTGTCGTGACAGATCACTGTAGCTCCTTCAAGCGGCTCGTGAACCGATCATCTCTTCATACTAGTTCATTTATAGCATCAAATAAACATGAATGAACATCAGAAGGAATGTTGTTTCGCGGAAAGACGTGAGTACACACAATTTTTCAAGTTCAAGTTCACCAACATTAATCTACTAACTCTCCTGACTGCTTTGTTGGACAAAATGGCGGATTCAGGGTTATGATTGGTCAGATCACCTCGAAGGGTCAGTTGCTGTGGCGGGTTTCCCAATAATATACACAACGTGTCCCTGTTTGCGTACGGGGACATAAATAAGAAAAATGATGCATGGACCAAGGTGTCTAACATTGTTTGCATGCTATGTCTGAAATGGCAGTTGTATGTGCCACTATATATTTAAGCCTAATGACATTTATCATTATTTTCTCCAGCTTAAGCAATTTGTTCTCTCCGTTCTCTGGAATTCTCTCAAGTGGGGGACTTCTACATTCCGGTTGGTTGCAGGTCACATTGACGCTCTCGCCGGCGGCAGTCTGAACACAGTTAGAGTGTGTGACTGAGTCTTGAGTTTTCTTCCAGGAACGAACAAGTCACAATATTCCTCATTTAAATAATAAAGGGGCGGGGTCTGGTTGAATTAGTTAGTAGTGTGTTGAAACACACGGTTGTGTTAAGGGGCGGGACACACACTTGGTCAAACACACTCAAAGTACTTGACCAATCACAACTCACTGGGTCCAGCCAACCAATCAGAGCACATTGTGCTTTTCAGAAGGAGGAGCTTCATAGAAACAGGAACTAAACAGAGCGTTACTGACAGACTGGGAAGAGAGGAGCTGCAACAATGTCAAACATATGAAATAATGTGTTTTTTGAACATTCAAGCATGAAAACCTATTGTTAGTAGAACCCAAAAACAAAATAAACTCTTTTGAAAAATGGCCTCAGTACTAAATAAAAAAATAACAAGCAGTTTATTATGATCCCTCTTATTTAGGTAAAATTTTTAGCATCTTGCATATTTTGTGCAGACCTGTAGCATAACACTATCAAGCTATTTTGGTAGAAATTCGTTACCATAGCACATTTTTGTAAATGTTGTGCTAGAACATTCCCTTAGCAATACTAGCTGGTTGTTGGAATGGTTGGCAATCTCAGACCCGTGACTGTGTGTGTGGGAGGTTGAGGGTGTCTGGATGCTGTAGGGATGATCATTTGAGCAGCAGTTACACTGACCTCAGTCAGGTCTGGAGTCCTGGACTCCCTGCAGGGCACAGCAAGCCCAGATACATCCAGTCCACCGCCAACACATACTGGGTCATTGTGGAGATAAACACACCTATTAGAGTACTGAACTATTGCAGGAGAAAACACACACACACACACACAGATTTGAGGTTTACCGAAGTTTTCATTTCGTTATAATTCTTTTTTTCATGACAGGTCATTGATGTTACATACAGACCATCATGTTGTGTAGACGTTTTCATGAAATGACTGAAAAGAAAGATAAACAAATACTTTATGCTTATCTACAAGCATAAACTCTTTGTAGCATATATTGCATAAAATAATAATATATAATCTTTATATAATTCTTTACATAATTCAATAGATAGATAGATAATTAGACAGGTAACAACCTGTACTTTCTAGGGTTAGGGTTTGGTTTAGAATGAGTTGCTTGTAAAGTGCATAATTTAGTGTTATTACTATAGTAAACATATAATATACGGATGACAAGAATATTGTAAAATAAAATTGTATCTAATGTAATGACAACGCTGTATTCAAGACAAACTTTCATGTAGGTTTTTATGTTACTAAGAACTGGGTCACACTTTATGTTTGGTGTCTTTAACTACTATGTACTTACATTAAAAAATAATATTAATAATTAAGTACAATGTACCTCTTGATGTTGTATTTTGAAACAATTGACAGCTATTGAGGTGGATTCAGGTAAGGTTTGGACAGGTTTGGTGCTTTAATGGTAAGGAAAGGTCAACAGTGTCATTATAGATGTAATTACAGAAATTAATTACAGCTGTAATTACATGCATGTAGTGTTTAAATGTAAGTACAATGTAAAAAAAATGTATATACACAATAAATGCATTGTATCATATTATTCATTTAAGGTGCACTTCATATAAAGTGGTACCAGGAACTGACTTCTCCTCCTCATGTGAAATCTGCAGCGAATGCGACATATTTAAAATTCTTGCCAAATACGCTTGCATGGCATCCACACATGTAGAGTTTGTGAGGAACGGCTTGTTTGGTGTCAGCCTCCATGAACAGGGTGCAAGCATGCTTAATAACAGGCGTGAGACCTGTCTTTGATTTTGAAAAGTGTGTGTGAGAGAGAGAGAGAGAGACTGGAGGCTGAAGCTTCACCTAAGTGTACTGAAGCAGAGAAATAATGGTACCCCTGTCTGTTTAAGAGAGAGAGAGAGAGAGAGAGAGAGAGAGAGAGAGACTTTAGCATTTGGAGAGGCTTTTCGAGGTAACTGACATGACGTGGTGCTCAGATGTAAATACCGGCCGGCAGAAACTATGATGAGATCTGTGAAGCGTCTGCTTGCTGCCATCATTTTGTGTCTAGGTTGGCATCACCCACCTCACCCCACAACATGTTTAAAAAAGCAGAACTAACAACCTTTCGACGCACATGCATGACTTTAGCACAGTTGCCGGGATCGCTGCCATTTTCACTCCTGTGAGCAGCGCTGGCTTATCCTGCATTCATAAAAATCCCTTCACTTCATCTCTGTGCTCACCTTAAAAACAGAGCAGGGGTTCAGGCCTCACAAACCCTGTTTTTGTGACCCTGTTTTTCTGCTCAGATGCAACTTGATTATATTGATTTCTCTGATAATCTAAATGCATTGATTTTTAATTGTATTACAACGGACGAGGGGGATGAATTTATCATAGTTTATTAGGTCACACTTTAGGGTCAAATTCTTGCTGTTAACTATGACTTTTGCCTCAATAAACTCTTAATTGCAGCTTATTGTTAAGTTTAGGTATTCGGTAGAATTAAAGTATGTAGAATATGGTCATGCAGAATAAGGTTAATAATGTGGTTTATATATACTAATAAAACGCCAATATCCTAGTAATATGCAGCTAATAAACAACTAGTTAATAGTGAGAGTTGGACCCTAAATAAAGTGTTACTGTTTGTTATAACAGCATTATGTAGGAACATCAGTTATATGAAGGAACAGTTATCATAGCAGTCTTATATAGTGTCCCTATAGTGGACTTCATTGGGGTTCAACGGGTTGAAGGTCCAAATTTTAGCTTCAAAGAGCTCTACATGTTCCCAGACGAGGAATATCTTATCTAGCAAAATGATCTGCCATTTTCTAAAAAAAAATTAAAATTTATATACTTTTTAACCACAAATGCTCGTCTTGCACTGCTCTATGATGCTCCACACATTACGGAATCCCGTTGGAAAGGTCACAGGTGTTGTAGGTGGAAGTACCGATTCAGTGTTTAGAAAGTGAACGTGTAAAGACTAAGTCGAACAGCCTTTATAAATACAGGTAAAACAACGATGTCGGACAGTTTTGAAGTTGGAGGAGAAAATGAGATGGAGGGTTTTTGCTCTTCCGCTAATTCTAATGTGATTACGTAATGCGTGAAGTTGCGGACGCTAGTGCAAGATGAGCATTTGTGGTTAAACATTATATCGTTGTTTTTTTTTTTTGTCTAGATAAGACCCTTATTCCTCGTCTGGGATAATGTAGAGCTCTTTGAAGCTGCACTGAAACTGACCCTCAACCCGTTGAACCCCAGTGAAGTCCACTATATGGAGAATTTAATTTTAATTTCTTAATTTTTTTCCGATGAAGAAAAAAAAATGAAGATCTTGGATGACATGGGGGTGAGTAAATTATCAGGAAATTTTAATTTTGAAGGGAACTAATCCTTTAAGAAACAGTCATGAAAGTGTGCTCTCTTTAAGTGCACTTAAGTAGCCTGTTAATTTCATTAATATTATATTATCTGCAAGTACAGTTTTTTTTAAATACTTTTCACAGTGCACATTCAGTGCAAGGAACAGTACTGTTCTGCAATAATCTTCTGAAGGGTCTTATGAAGAAACAGTGTGTTATAACAACCTTCTGGCACGTGTGCATGACTTTAGTTTTGCACCCCAATTTTTGCGTCGAGATGCTGCTTGATTGTATTGATTTCCCTGATAATGTAAATGTATCACTTTTTGAGCGGAGGGTGAAATTAAGACACAGCAGAGGGGTGTGTGTCAGTGCAGGTAACGATTTTGTGTTTGGAGTGGAGGACTCTTAATAAGCTTCGGTTTAAGACACTCTGTAAAGTGCTCAGATGAGATCAGTCTGTCTGTTTACCGCGCATGGCCTAATTGAGAAAGATGAGGCTGATACCCAAGCTATAATTAACGTCACACACAGCAGAGACAACACAAGGTCACCGAGTGTTTGACAAGAAATGTTATTTAACAACGAAGACAGGGGCTAATCAATAATTTACTCATTTTTCTACTCGCCTTTGCGTTCAGTGGTGTCTTTATCATGCTGTGTGTGTGTGTGTGTGTGTGTGTGTGTGTGTGTGTGTGTTTTTTGGGACTATCAGCAGTGGCCCCTCCTTTGAATAAGAACATGCCGTTTGGGAGGGATTCCTGTTTATTCGCCACTATTAAAGGCATGAAACTTACCAACTTAAAAATGACATGCAAGGGCATTTGCATAATGCAAAATTGAATTTCCCTGAATACATGTATTAATCTGAATTGTAAAAAGCAGTGGTGGGGCTGCTTACATGCTGTAATTGGCATCTTGTGGGTTGCCTTCCTGAGGCGAGACTTGAGTTTTATGTGTGTTTATAATAAATTGCATATTTAAGCTCACAGGAAATCACTGGGAGACATCCATCCTACACGCTCTCATTTACAGCGCTGTCTTTAATTAAACTACGGAAAGAGTCGGCAATTTGTTTCTGAACACTGTCTAATGTCTGAGTCTGCTTATTAGATATTAAATTGATGCATAATTCAGGCAATTAAGAAAGTAATCACACAAAGTAATGTAATGGAAGTTAATTATTACTGCATAAGCAAACAGTTCATTAATGCCGGTTAATGTTGTGACTGCGTCATGTTCAGGCTTCGCAACTCAGTGTGTGTGGATCTGCTGATTCCAGCTGATCTGAGATCAGAAAGTGTGTATGACTCACCTGCAGAGCAGGGGGGAGGGCTTCACTAGGCCTGACAGCAAAAAATGTCCTGTGGCAGTACGATGGAATCCACTTATTAGAGGGAGAACTTCACCCCAAATTTAAATCCATATTTAAAACTTTATTAACTAAAATAACTAGCTTCCGTCAGACGGCTGTATGCATCGATTTGAGTGACCTCTGAGAGGAGAGAGCAAAACAAAACACCGGTCATGAATTAGAAGTCCAAAATGAGAAATTTTAAAGAGAAATGTTGGAGGATTTTGATATAAGAGAAGAGGAGCTTGAGTTTGTTGCCCTACATATTTTTTGAATCGCGAGAGGCGTCTAAGCTTTCGATACTCCACCATCCTGTGTCATACATCACATCACAGGTTACTCTTGTGGCGCAAGTCGAGTTGTGCAGTATGCGTACGGTCTTCTGCCAGGAGCTAGTTATTTTATATCATAAAGTTTTAAATATGGATATTTTACAATAGCCCATTCTTTGCTTCAGAAGGCCTTTATTAACTCCCTGAGCCCGTATGGATTATATTTATGATAGATGGATGTATTTATTTTAGCACCATTTTAAATCTTTGGAGGGCAAGAATATTTTTAGATATATTTCCGAATGTGTTCATCTGAAAGAAGAAAGTCATATACACCAAGGATGGCTTGAGGGTGAGTAAATCTTGGGGTAATTTTCATTTTTGGGTAAAATAACCCTTTAAGGTATGCCATTTTCAGGTCCAAGCCTCTACTCGTTTCACTTGAGAATACTCAACAGCCATTTATGAGCACTATTTATTTATATCACACATTCAGGATAAGCATTACTTACAGTGTACAATACAGTATCTGTGGCGGACACAAATATGATGAATCACTGGTTGGCCATTTTATTTTGGTATGGAGATAAAGGCTTGGATCATGATTAATCGATAGTAGTATTATTAGATCACGTAGTAAGTGTATTAGCACTGTATGTTGTTTTCTTTTGGCATCTGATTAGCGTTTAGACCCAGATGCAGTGACGCGTGACGTTGCTTCTTGCACGTTTCGCAACACTTTCAAAAATGTCCAGTGGGTGGCGCTAAAAGCCCGTTCAGCTTTAACACATACAGATGAACGTGAATCTGGCGAGGTTTTATTTTGTTGGTTGTTGTATGCATCGTGTCAGTTCTCAGGCAATCCAAGATGTAGGTGACTTTTTTTCTTCAGTAGAGCAAAGAAGAAGGTTGAAGAAGGTGACCGAAGTTTTTAGCTGAAACCTTGGTGATTCATTTAATGGAAGTCAATGGGTGTAGCTCCTGACCATACATTGAGGTCTTAGGAAGTGAAACTATCAGTATATGCTAGAAACTGAACATAATTTACAGCAATATTACCTGTAATCCCCAGCCTTGGCAAACAGTCCTGAGCGCGAGCTTCCTGACGCATTATGACGTATGTGTGGGAGCAAATGTTCGGATAATAACGTTCAGTTTCTTTTATTCACTGATCGTTTTTCACTTCTTAAGACCTCAATGTATCATAGGAGCCAGGGGGTGTTAATTTGGTTTTGCCTGCTTATGTTTTTTGTTGTTGTTGTTGTAGTGATGACACCCCTTAACTTCTATTGTATGAATAACCAAGATTTCTGCTAAAAATCTTCTTTGTTCTACTGAAGAAAAAAAGTCACCTACATCTTGGATGGCTTGAGGGTGAGTAAATAAACTGCAATTTTTTTTATTTTTGGGTGAACTATCCCTTTAATGCTCCATCTTGTTTAAAAATAACTTACCATCTGCACTAAATCTTACCCTAACCAAAGCAAATGTGAGATGCATTTGCTGAAGCAAACATGACATTTTAGCTTGCTTTTACTTTAGATCTTTTACTGTGACGTGCTTCACGGGACACGCATCACAAATGCAGTACTGTACCAGGTGAGCTTCCGAGCAAGTTTACATTGTCAGAAAAGCAATGCCTATGGAGCTGGTTAGGTGATGAAAATGTCAAAATGTTTAAGCATTCCTGTACCTTGCTAACATCAACAGTTAAAGCACTGATGGGACGTTTTTACCCTTGATTAGACAGTATCAAACAAGTCCATTTGTTTGTAGTTTATAAATTTATTGTAATGTTTTGGTATATTTTCAGAGTTTTGTGAGAGAAAAAAAAACATGTTACAGAGCGCGTTACAGAGCCTGTGTTACAACAAAACCTGATGAGGTTTTAAAGCATGATTTAACAATGATGCAAAAATATCTTGTGCTTCAAATGAGGCTCTAAATCTGAGCTTTTGTACAATTTTGAATATTATTTTAATGTTTATATTTTCAATAATTCCTCTGTGTATGTTGCCAGCTGAAGCAGTCCAGTTTTTTTTTTTAAACAAAACCATAAACTGACCCTTCACCACCAGTTTGATTGACAGGTGATCTGACCAATCATAACCCCGAATCCGCCATTTTGTCTGACAAAGCAGTCAGGGGAGTTAGTAGATTAATGTTGGTGAACTTAAACTTGAAAAATTGTCTGTACTCACGTCTTTCCACACTTGAAACAACATTCCTTCTGATGTTCATTCATGTTTATTTGATGCTATAAATGAACTAGTATGAAGAGATGATCGGTTCACGAGCCGCTTGAAGGAGCTACAGCGATCTGTCACCACACATTAAAGAGACACTATATGCTATTTATTGTTTAAACTTCTTTAAAAATTACAGTATATTTAATATGAAACTGTTTTCCTATGTCTGTCGACGTGTTGTCAGTGTCCTCTTTGCTCCAGGATGTATTTTTCACTGTGTGAGAACATGATGTGTGGCGTGAGAGCGCATGGCTTGTTGGACATTGGACAACAATAAAGGGGGCGGGTCTTTGCTAAGGGTCATTTAAATGTTTAAAAGGTAACATGGTGATCATCACAAAATTACTTATTTTATTAGTGACAAAAGACAATGTTAAAATCATTTCATTTGTTCATTTTATTTCCTAACTTGGATTTATCACATTACTATGTGATTTATCATATACTACGTTAAAACATTTTTACCATAGTGCATGATTTGTAAATGAAACATTTTGACATTTGTGTCATTACTATATATTAAATGATAATACAATGTAGCATTAAAACCTTATAATGTGCTGAAGTCATCCATACCATGGTACTCTGATATATACCGTGGTTCTGAAGGATAGATTTAGTCATGTATATAATGTTTTTTTAGGTGCACTTCAAAGAGTAGTGTGTAATTTAAGTAATTTCTTCAGGTAAATGTAATAAATAAAGAGACAGTTGTACTTGTTAGTCAGTGTTTTTGATAGCTTTTGGCTTCATTTCAAAGGTTTTAGAATTTTTAAACCTTGACTCGTCCCTCTTTTTTCTGTCTTATTCCCTTTGACTTTTTTTCTGTTTTAAAGCAGACCCATAAAACAGGCCTGTCTTGTTTCTCTGAGTAAACATGCGTGTCACCGTTGACCTTTGCAGGGGTCAGGAGGTTTTTATATTGGCTGACATGTTTGAGAGTTAATAGAGACGCTTAGCAACACTCCCCTGGGTCATCCCATTTATTAAGCTACAATGAGTTGCATCTGTCTAAACCAAATCAAGGGGACCTATCAGGCAGGGTCAGACACGCACCAACACACATCATCAACACACACTCCTTGCTCGTAACGCACATAACACACAATCTCCGAGATCAGGTATAAGGATCTGTGTTGCTCATGATGGACTGCTGTTTGTGAATGTTGCTTTCTGGATTATTTCTGTATATGTCTTAAGGGACATATACCAACATATCCTGTATATATAGAAACAGAACAGTATCCCTGCAGTTTCATAAAAGAACAAGACTGTAGCATATAATATAAGCCTTGTGAAGCCTAATATTATTAGTCTTATACGGGATTAATAATGTATTAGAACAGTCTTAATGCCCATTTACACAAAGAACAATAACTATAAATATTTCTATAATGATATTAGTGTCCAGAGCAGCATATTGTTCTGTTTATTGTAAGCGCACACTGCAGTTTTGTCGTCTTCCACTTTAAATGCTTGAGCTCTTTAAAGCAGGATGGATTCTCATTGTCAAGCTTTTTTTTTCATTCATCAGCTGGAAAAAAAGTGATTCCAATGATATTGTTTCTCTGTGCCGTTATCGTTAGAGGTTGTGGTGGGAACGATAATAGCTATTTTTATAGTTATCAATATCAGTGTTGGGGAAAGTTACTTTTAAATGTAATGCATTACAATATTGTGTTGACCCTTCGCTGGGAGTTTGATTGGCAGGCGATCTAACCAATCATAACCCCAAATCCGCCATTTTGTCTGACAAAGCAGTCAGGGGAGTTAGTAGATTAACGTTGGTGAACTTGAACCTGAAAAATTGTGTGTACTCACGTCTTTCTTCGCTTGAAACAACATTCCTTCTGATGTTCATTCATGTTTATTTGATGCTATAAATGAACTAGTATGAAGAGATGATCGGTTCACGAGCCGCTTGAAGGAGCTACAGCGATCTGTTACGACACATTAAAGAAACACGATACGCTATTTATTGTTTAAACTTCTTTAAAAATTCACCATAATTTAAATATGAAACTATTTCATATCAAAAGTAACCGGCTCTGTCTTGTCTGTTGACGCGTTGTCAGTGTCCTCTTTGCTCCAGGATGTATTTTTCACTACGTGAGAACGTGATGTGTGGCGTGAGAGTGCATGACTTGTCGGACATAGTAACCGTAACTAAAGGGGGCGGGGCTTTGCGAACAGTGAAGCTACTTTTTATGGGAAGTAATGTGTTACATTACTTTTGCGTTACTTTTTCTCACTTGGTTTGAGCTTGCTCGTTTGTTTTTTAATAACAACAATAAAAGTTCTATTTTTTTGCAAATGTAAAGGCCCTTTCACACCAAACTGAAATGAATGAGCCTCAGGCTGAAGGAAATGCATATTCACGCCTGTACAGTAGAGGGAGCAGCTCGAACAAACAAACCTTTCAGCTGTTCTGGAATACAGACGAATGGGATACAGGAGAAGAAAGTTCAACACTCTTATTTCTAAACTTAATCTAAAGTAATTTTTTGTTGATAATTATTATGGTTAAATTATATAATTTAAGGTCAGCAACAAAGACATTGGTCAATAAAGTGAGATTAAATACATAAAGTATATTTGTGTAATTTAATAGTTATTAGTTTTATTATTATTATTTATAATATTATTATTTATTATAGTTATTATAGTTATTATTTATTGCGTAAAATTATGAGATTGCATTTCACTGTTTTAAGTCATTTTGAGGAATTCTGAATGTTTTCATGCAAGTGAGATGAGTAAATGTTCACATTTAGTCTAGAACTACAATAACCATCATGTTCACACGCGACGCCTCTGTACTTTATTTCTCTCAACATGGAGACAAGAGCTGGCAGTCAATGTGAAAAAGTAACTTGTGGTACTTATTTGAAAAAGTAACTTACATTTTTTTGTTGTAAATTGAAAATAATGCGTTATTTTACTAGTTACTTGAAAAAGTAATCTGATTACATGATTCAAGTTACTTGTAATGCGTTACCCCAACACTGATCCTTATAGTTATCATCCTTGAACGGGCTTTTATAAGGGGACAAAACATATGACAGTTGTTTTGAGGGAAATTCACTTGTTATTACAGCCTCACGTACAGTAATGAAGGGTCATATAGGGTCAGACACATTTATAGGGTCAGTGAGGTGTCTCTTCTGCTCATCAAGGCTGCATTTATTTGGTCAAAAATGGAGAAAAAAATGGTGTAAAATATTATTACAATTTAAAATAAATGTTTTCTTTGTGATTATATAGTAAACTGTAATTTATTCCTGTGATCAAAGCTTAATTTGCAGCATCATTACTCCAGTTTTCAGTGTCACATGATCCTCCAGAAATCATTCTAATATGATGATTTGGTGATAAAGAAACATTTCTGATTATTATCAATGTTGAAAACAGATTTGCTGCTTCATATTTCTGTAATTACAACTGTAATACATTTATTTAGGCTGCTTTTAGATGAAATGATTTAAAAAAAAAAAAAAAAATATTTTGTTACAGTATAAAAATCATACTCACTCAAAACTGCATTACAACATCCCCACGAAAAAACATGTGATAGTTGTTGAAAGCATGTTATAACAGCTTTATTACAATTTTATTACACATTGTTGAGTAGCGAGATGGAACTGCTGTTTAAGTGAGCTGTATTGTCTTCTGTGTGTTTCCAGCCTTTGTTTGTTTTGTCGCTGGTCAGTGAGTTCAGGCCACAGAGCTGCCGTCTGTAATCACGGATAATAGTCAATTATCACAGAGAACTATCAGATCAATTACAGCTCAATCAATACACACACAAAACCTGGCTCTACACCACACACACCAGCACCCATACAGCGTTGTTGTCTTCAGAGCGTTTAGACACTCAAAAACAGCAGCAGAATGCTCTGTTATGGCTGTGATTCTCCCTAGAAAAATGACTTTTAAGAATGTGATCCAAGGTTGGCCTTTTGTTTTGACAGCACACACAATGCACACAAAACCCACACACACACACACGACAGATGGGGCTTTGCTATTGCTTTTTCAGCACTGGTTAATGGTGACAAAACTACTGTTATGTGCTTAACGACTGCTTGTATGTTACTGCCAGGTCTTTATGAGCACACACTCCGTGGTCTGAGTGTGTGTGTGTGTGTTTGGAATGACTGCATTGATGAAAGTTAATGTCTGAACGTCCCAAAATGCTCATTTCCTTCATTGCATTTAGATATGGGTTTCTTTCTGCGTCCTGGCTGGTGTCCATTGCTTTGCTCTCTCCTCTCTCTCTCTCTGGATGGAAATAAATGTGTTGGTGTAATGGAGGTGTGCTGGTCTCCTTCTGATGTATCATCTCCCCTCACTCTTTTATTTACACTCAGCTTCTGCTCAAATTGTGTTGTCATCTTAATGGGGAAAGATTCATCTGATGTTGTGCAGGTTTAGAGGGGTGAAAGAGATAGACGCTTCTCCTCAGCCTTTGTTTACACGCCAATAAAGGCTGTTAACTGTTTCAAATCCACTTCACAGTTTTAACCGTCTCAACGTCAGGCTTATACTAATGGACTTGTTTGATACTGTCTAATCAAGGGTAAAAACGTCCCATCAGTGCTTTAACTGTTGATGTTAGCAAGGTACAGGAATGTTTAAATATATATCTTTGATAACACCATGTGTTCATTTTTGTATCTCCATTATATTATATTATATTATATTATAATAGTTACAGTTAACAATGAGCAGTACATTTGTTACAGTATTTATTAATCTTCATTAATCTTAGTTAATAAAAATATTGTCGTTCATTATTTGTTCAGGTTGGTTCAAAGCGCATTAACTAAAGTTAACAAATACAACATTTGATTTTAATAATAATGTATTAGTAAATGTTGAAATTAACATTAACTAAGGTTAATAATGCTGTAAAAATTATTGTTCCTTTTTAGTTCGTTAACTAAAATAGTTAACTAATGTTGATTAATGAAACCTTAATTTAAAGTATTACCATTGTATTATATTATATTATAATATATTGTGTTATGTTATGTTGTGTTAATATTGAAAATTAGTAAAAAAAACAAAAAAAAAAACAGCTTGAGCGAGATTCAGAAAATGAACACAGTTGTTAATTGGACAATATAATATTATATTACATAATATAAAAAAAATAAATAGTAAAATTAATGAACAAATGTATTCAGATGTTTAAACTGTCTATATATGTATATTGGGGTGCAAACTAGAAATAACTCTGGTTGGTTGGTTGTTTTTATTTTGGTTTTTGGTTAGTTTTTGTTTGTTTGCTTGGTTTTTTGTTGGTTGATTGGTTTTTTTGGTTGGTTTTTGGTTGGTTGATTTTCGGTTGGGTTTTTTTTTATTGGTTTTGGTTTGGTTTTTGGTTGGCTGGTTGGTTTTCATTTGGTTTTTTTGTTGTTTTTTTGGTTGGTCGGTAGGTTTTTGTTTGGTTTTTGGTTGGTTGGTTTTCAGTTGCTTTTTGTTGATTGTTTTTTGGTTGGTTTTCAGTTGCTTTTTGTTTGGATTTTAATTGGCTGGTTGGTTTTCAGTTTTTTTGTTGTTTTTTTGGTTGGTCGGTTAGTTTTTGTTTGATGTTTGGTTGATTGGTTTTGAGTTGTTTTTTTTTTATTGGTTTTTGTCTGGTTTTTGGTTGGCTGGTTGGGTTTCAGTTGTTGTTTTTTTTTTTTTTGGTTAGTTTTTGTTTGGTTTTTCGTTGGTTGATTCGTTTTCCCAGTCACATGCCTTTACCAAAATGTTAAAAATCATGACATAATTATTTGAAAATAGACTGTTAATGATTCACTGCACCTCTTGCCACAATTACAGTACAGTATATCACACACTTGTACCAGCTGTTGTTTTTTCTGTTCAGTGTACATTTGCCCTTTTTGCTCATCATATGGCCAGCAGCTTGCAGTTTTAATGAAATGTTGAAACCAAGTGTCTATCTATCAGTATACCAGAATATTCAAATTTGATGAATATAAAATTATATATATTGCGACTCACATTTACATAGTCATATTTAGCTAAATAGCCAGTTTGTATATAAGACCTTGCTTTTCTACTGTGTTTGTGAAAGTTTTAAATATCTGCCCTCTTACACACACACACACACACACACATGTTGTGTTTTCATTTTTTATGGGGACATTCCATAGGCGTAATGGTTTTTATACTGTACAAACTGTATATTCTGTCCCCCTACACTACCCCTACCCCTAAACCTACCCATCACAGAAAATGTTCTGCTATTTTAGATTTTCAAAAAAGGTAATTCTTTATAATTTATAAGCTTGTTTCCTCATGGGGACCAAAAAAATGTCCCCACAAGATCAAAATGTACTAGTATTACTATACCTGTGGGGACATTTGGTCCCCATAATGTAGGACACACACACACACACACACACCTCTGTGTCGGGCTGTCCAGCTCTGAACACAGTGCACTTTGTGCACAGCTATTTATATCAATAAGTCTCATGCTTAGAGGCACAAAACGAGAGTTTAAGAGCGAGAGACTCTTGTGGGCACTGATGGTGAGAGAGAGAGACAGACATGGAGAGACAGGGAAGGTGGTGTTAGAGGGCGTGTGTGTGTGTGTGTGTGTTGTACAGGTGTGGGGCGTCTCACTGGGCTTTGGACAGGAAGAGGAGAAAAGAGGAGAGGGGGATGGGGACAGCTGGAGAAAGCAGGAGGGGGAAGAAAAGAAAAACAGCTAGAAATACAAACAGAGAGAAAAAGAGAAAGAGAGAACATGACAGTGAGGGAAAGAGGGATTTAGAGAAGAAAACAAAGGAAGTGAAGGGAATGTAAGGGGTGACAAAAGAAAAGCAGAAAGATAGTGGGCCGGAAGAAGTGAGGGAGTAGTGAGAGTGACAGTGGGAGGATCTGCAGGACAGCGGCTCTTCCCAAAGGAACAGGAGAGTGAGTGAATATCAATTCCCAAACAAAGAGCCTCTTCCAGATCCAGCCCATCAACATATGGAAGAGTCAATGGAAAACCAGCCGCAAAGTGAACGACATGTCACAACAAAACTAGATCGCTAGCAGTTCAAACAAAAAACACATCAGCTATGTGAAGAATTTTGTTGATTATAATTTTTGTTTTTGCATGCTGATCGACAGCTTTGTTGATTATGATGGGAGTGATCTACTCTTAACAATAATAGTACAATCAGTCTATAACTAAAATGCAATAGCCAACAATGTTTTTTTTGACTGAATTTTGATTAAGTTGATAAAAATGTTCATGTTTATGTGTCTTCTCTGAATTTGAGCATATTGAGATAGACCTGATTTAAGTCATAATTTAGTTTTGAAAATACATTTTGCGTTTGTAACGACCTTTAATACAATATGAATCAAACACATATTTATGCTCACTAATTGCTTGTCTTGTCACTTCCTTTTGCTCTCTCTTATATGTTTTTTGCTTAAACCCACAGTCTACTTTACATTTCTTGGATCAGTGATTTTAAAAGCTGTCATCTCCACATGTGGATTAATGGACACATGATTCAAAAGCTTATAAACGGAGAAATAATGTTTCATCATTGTCTTTGAAACACAGACAATTAAAGTGCGTTTAAAATATCTTGCCCTGGTTTCACAGACAAGGCTTAGATTAAGCCAGGATTAGGCCTTTAAAGTAGCTTTTATTACTATGCCTTAGAAAAAAAACATTACTGGTGTTCATCTTGAGACAAAACAATATTTTAAGACATTTCAGTGCAAGTTGCTTTAAGTTAAAACGGCTCAAACATGCATTTTAGTCTGGGATTTAGTCTGGGAGTCATGCATTCATAACTTTTAAATGTAATATCAAATAATACACTGATAATCAAGGACTTTACATATGCTTTAGTCATCGCTACGAATTTGTACGATTTGTTTAAACCCCAGTGATGGGTAGGTTTTGGGACGGGGTCAGGGATAGGTTATTAGTACGAATTTAAACGAATTTGGCAACTCGTAAAATACATACAAAATGTCATGAGATCGGTTTGGCTTTAGTATGTTAGTAAACACATCAAACTAAGTGTACTTTAAAGGATGACAGATCCTTTATTTTAAGGTGTCTTTGTTACACTGTAATTATACATTTAAGTACTGAGTATTATTAAGTAACTACATGTACTTACTATAGGTTTAGGATTAGGGTTTGGTTTGGTTTAGTGTTAGTTGCATGTAATTATGAATAATTTATAGTTATTACAATAGTAACTACATGTAACAAATGTAGCAATAACACTGTAAAATAAAGTGTTACCTGAAACTCTCTTTAAGTACACTTAAGTGGCCTTTTATTTCATTAATATTATGAAATATTGCAGTTTTTAAAAATCGCTTACAGAAAACTATGACTCGTTTTTCTCTAAACTCTACAAGCAAAAACCACAAACCACTCACACAACATGCAAAACATCACACATGCGAAAGCAAACACTGACTCAAACTATTTTAACTCTTTTTTGCATATTAACTCTACAAACAAACATCACATGATTAGCCATATACACGCCAAACTGCTCACAGATATGACAAATATAAAACACTGATATTTTGTGTCTTTTGCTTGTTCAGTGTTATTAGTGTAAACAAATAAAAAAAACTGTATAATATAAAATATACTTTTAAGATTTGACACATTCAATACAATTGACCCTTCAAAAACAGTTTGATTGACAGGCGATCTAACCAATCATAACCCCGAATCCGCCATTTTATCTGACAAAGCAGTCAGGGGAGTTAGTAGATTAATGTTGGTGAACTTGAACTTCAAAAATTGTGTGTATTCACATCTTTCCGTGCTTGAAACAACATTCCTTCTGATGTCTATTCATGTTTATTTGATGCTATAAATGAACTAGTATGAAGAGATGATCGGTTCACGAGCCGCTTGAAGGAGCTACAGCGATCTGTCATCACACATTAAAGAGACACTATATGCTATTTACTGTTTAAACTTCTTTAAAAAATTACGATATATTAAATATGAGACTGTTTCATATGTCTGTCGAGGCGTTGTCAGTGCCCTCTTTGCTCTGCGATGTATTTTTCACTCCGTGAGAACGCAGGACTTATCGGGCATAGCAACAGTAACTAAAGGGGGCGGGGCTTTGCGAAGGGTCAAATAAGTGTGCTTATTTGTCACAAGTGAAGTCATACTAAAAATCTAACTAATGTTACTGCATTTACCATAACGTGATTGGCTCTTTAACAGGGCGGAGGGACTTCCTGTCTCTTCCTCCTATAATGTCTCTGCATGTTCTCCATTGTTTGGACAAACAGGAAGTCCCATCCCAAACTTTTAAGGATGTCAACTTACTAACAGTTGTCCCTGCACATTAAATGTAAAAAATAAAGCATTTTGACATAACATGTTGAAGCAGTACATGAACGCTAAAAGCCTCTTTTGTGCGGTGCTGACGGTGTGAGTGAACAAAGGCAGCTCGTCCCTCATCACTGTGTGTGAGTGTGTGTGTTTAAGCATAAGCGGAGACTCTGTGTCTGTCTTTATTGGGCTGGCAGTGGAGTCATTACTTGCTGTGTACAGGCTGTGAGCGTCCATGCGTTACGCACTCACACACACACACACGTCTGCGGCCCTCGCTGGACTCCTGAGTGACCCCTGCTGCTCCAGCACAGCCCATGCAATTCAGACGCTTGATGACACGCAGCGCCTCTGTTTGGCTGAGGCATGTGTGTACTTGCGTGCGTACGTCGGTGTGTGCGAGAGAGAGGGGTCACGTGTGTCCTGACAACCCTCTCGCTGTCTCTGAGGGTAGTGAGCTCAGGGAGGGGCCCGCACACAGGGGTCCGCTCATACCTTCAACAAAACACCCCTCAAATAAGGAGGCAGAATACTAGTGTTGATAGTTCCCACCAGGTAATTGCTCAGCAGGTGAAATACAGAGAGTGGTCAACAGCAGGAACTTGGTGGTGTGTGTTTTGTGTGTGTGGAGCCATGTCGGCATTTAGAGGTGTTTGGACAGAGAACACGCGTTTGTTTTCATGCCTATTAAAATAGGTACCGCTTGAGTCAGTCTCTAACTAAACTCCTTCACTCAGACTTGACAACCGACTCGTCTCACCAATGCCCAAATCTTTGATTTATTGTGCCGTCTGTCTTTGTGGCTCAAATGTATGAGCTTTTTACTTTTTTCACTTTGTGTGCAGTTACTTTTAATGTATTCACACAGAATGTTTTGTATCCTGCGGTGATGGGAATCGATATCAGATTTAGAGTGCGGACCGGAGTTTCTACTTTTCCCTCCATTTGCAAACTGGTGAAACTTCAATTCAGATCCATTTGAAAAAGAACTTTGATGTTTTTTGTTCTCCATATTGCTGCCTCCATAACATCTAGGCAGAGTGTAAACAAGCATGCGTTATCCTGAAATTTGAGTGGAAATAATAAAATGTAAAAATGTGACATAACTGATTATCTCTGAAAGATGGCAGAACTCATTAGACGTCCATGATTGTCTCATATGGGTCTGTCGACGCATTATACTGCGGCACTTTATCTGTTCAGTGGGAGAAAATATCGTTTACATATTGAGTGTCAACTAGCGATCAGGCAAAATCATCAGTGAACTAAATCACTTCAACTTTTGAACCAAATTTGCTACCAAAAACAGATTTACCAAAATAAGCAATGCGAAAAATAGTGCAGTTTTCCCAAAGGGGAGATTAAAACCTAATAATATAATTCTAGTGAAACCTTGCTTTAAATCTAAATGCTTAAATATTAAATATCATTCTCAAGCTAAATGTTTAGCTAACATGCAAAGTTGTTAAATATTTGGCCAGTGTTAAAACAGGCCACTAGCATTAGTTTGACTAGTTATACCACTAGTTTAGATTTAAACTAGCTTTAATGTTATTCACATTAAACATTTAAATGTATTATTTTACATTTAATTGTAACATTATATTTTATGTTATTTTATACTATAAATATAATATAGTTTATATTATATTATAATATATACTAATATATATATATTAGTGCTCTCAATCAAAAAAATTAACTAGATTAATCACAATTAAAAACACAAAAGTTTTTATATGTTTTTAATATATTTTATGATGTAATATTTTCACAGTTAATCTCCAAATTAATGCATTTTAAATACTTGTTTAATGGCATCTTTTTTGAATGAAGGCCAGTATCACTAATACTAATACTGTTTCTGATGTCCCTATGAAATTGATTTTCTCCCCCAATTTTAAACATGAATTATAGCCATTCAACTTCAATTGAAAGCTATCAGTTTATTAACGTTTATTAGACTTCAAAAAATATAACTTTTAATTTATGTGAACTTCAAACAATCCTCACATAAACCCATAATTAATGTCATACATGTCTAACAGAAATTGAATAAAGTTACCAAACAGTCTGCACAGCAAAAGTTATAGCTTAAATTAAATATAGATTAATCCTTATTAAAGCTACAAAAGTTCTTTAGTCAAGAGCTCTTTTGAGGGTACTCAACAAACATTTTTGGCATTTTAGTGTCTGTTATTTTTCGTTCAAGCGTGAAAGAGTACTCGATTCTAGCCAAAGAATGACCAAAAACAACAACAACAACAAAAACAACAAAAAAAAAACAGATGCAAGTTAATTGGGTTAAATATTTTTAGCGCATTAAACTGTATATGGGCCATTCTACAGAACCTGTGCAAACTGCTGTCAAACAACCAAAACACACATTTTAAGTTTTCAAATTTTAAATTTTTACTAAGATCCTTCTCTTATCTATTGAATCCCACAATTTAAAATATCAGTAAACTATATATATAATCATAATTTTTTGGGTACTTTCAACTGATTGGGAGGTGGCTGTCCCGATCCCTAACCCATAAATTTCAACTTGTGAAAATTATATTGAAACCATTTTTTCTATTTTTGTCATCTATTCACAATTTTTTCCATTGTTTTATTTTTTTTAAATATATTTTAGATTTTTTTTAAAGTGAAGCTAAAAAAATATTTATTTTATATTTTATTTTTAAATCATGAAATTTTATGTAAAAAATAGTGTCCTGTCACTACCGAAACAGAATGTTTTTGTCCATTGGCTGAGACTGATTTTAACACACTTCTGCATTTTTGATCAGGAAATATTCCGGTGTTCCTCCCTCTCATATGTAGCCTCTCTTTCATAATAGATAAGTCCATCATTTTCAGTTAGATGTGTTTAAAAGTCTGAAAATCTGTGTGTAACTTTAAGAAACGTCACAACCAAACACCTTTTTTTCTGCAACCAAGCAAACTTTTTAGTTTTTATGTGTGAACAACTGTTCAGAACTGTGCAGGCTAGAATCTTTGAGCCTGGCTCAACAGTATCTAAAATTGTCACTACCGAAACAGTCCCGACCAAAACATGTCATTGTTGCTTTGGTAGTGACAAAGGGAACACATAATCATTTATTTGGGGAAATAAACAAAATTTTAGTTGTTATGCAAATCATTAGAAGGCTATTTTAATATGTTTTAGTAGACTAGTGTTTTTACGGAGCCCCACACATGGGATGTTTTGTCAAAAATGAAGTTTATTGAATGTTTATTCAAACTAATGAATCCTTAACTTTATTTGCATTTCAACCGCGGAAAGGAGTCAATGAAACAGCTTGTGAACAACATGTCACATCATGTCTCATTTACCTCAGGAATGTTTTCCAATGTTCACAGTTCCTTAGCTTTCTATATATAAAACACTAGAGAGGATCTTATTTACTGTTAATTATATGTTTGTGTGAATTTGCCATGAAGACAACAAGTGCTTATGAAAACTTCCTTATGTTATAAAGTTTTATACAAACATTTCCGTTTTTTTTTGTGTAATTATTATATCTAAAGATAAACAGCAGCCGAATACAATATCTCTGTTGTTATTTTTAACCTCTAATATTGTAGTCTACCAAATGACAGGATTTCCTGTATAGTTTGCAACTTTATTTGGGAGAGATTTTTCTTTATCGGTATCGTATAACATTCTGAATAATCGGTTATCATATATAGACAAATTTAGTATCGGTGCATCTCTAATTATAATGTTTTATATTATACTTTATATGTTGCAATACATCATGTACTTTGTGTGTGTGTGTTTTTTATGATCACTGTAACTTTGCGTGCTAAATATAGGCCTACAAAAACCTGCACGACGATGATAGTTTTAAGGGTTGGTAGCTTGTTTAAGTGGTTGTTAGGATGTTTGTTACTGGCCAAAATGTATTTTATATGTTTATTTTTGAATGTTTCAGCATCTGCTAAGTGGAAATGTTAAGTCAGATTGCTTAAAATAATTTTGACACTTTACAGTAAAACTTTGTGTTTGTTCAAAGTATTATTAACAGTAAACCTAATACAGATACATGCCTCAGTAAGTACCTCTAAAAGGCATTCAATTTCTTCTGTAAGTAGAAAAAGTGTGATCCATGTTATGAATACACAATTGCAAGCATGATTTTTAAGGCTTTATCTTCATCCTCACAGATCAGTAAAGCATTTTAGAGTTTTATCAAAAACATTCAAGTCCACACGCTTGTCAACACATGACACGATCACACTCCAGGATCGTTTTTAAGTGCTTAAGGACTCAGTAATCTTTACGTTTACGATGGATGATGTGTTTCCATAATTGGTCATTATGAGCATTTAAGCAGTAAGCTTTTCTGCCCACACAGACTCTGTAAAGCAGTGTAAACATCTGCAAACATGAGCGCCTCACTTCTCTCTGTAAACAGAGAATGAGACATGAAGGAGCATGTTGAGTATATAAACGCCGTCTGCTCAAAGGCTCAAAGAGCTGATTAGGATGTGCTACAGGAGCAGGTTTATGGACCCCTTAAAGTTTTATTACACACACATACACACCCCTCAGGTAAAGGCAGTAAATATAATACCTCTCCTGTGGTCAGATTTTTCTCTTTGAAGCTCTATAATGCATTCTATAATGGAAATCACTTCAGTGGGGCTTTTTGTCTGAATAACTGATCATTTTTATTTCCTGACAAGTGCAGAAATCAAAAATCTGGTGATGCATGCATATACCAAACAAATTTGGCATATTTTGTCCCCACCACTTTACGAAAGCCTTCTTTTCATATTCTTTTCATATTGATATTATCATATCACAGCAGGCATTTTATATTCTCAATATATATATATATATATATATATATAATATATATGTTTGTGTGTTTTATGTTTTGTATCACTTGAAGAGAAAAACACCTCAAGGCCCAAACTAAACAAAAATTTGTAATTCAAGCTGCAATTCTGAATCTTTTGTTTCGAATCAGTGGTTCGGTGTGCCAAAGTCACGTGATTTCAGTAAACGAGGCTTCATTACACCGTAAGTGTTTCAGAGTTTCAATCATTCACTTGATTTTGGCAGTTTGATACGCGAACCGAACCACTGATTCGAAACACATGATTCGTAAACCTTCATGAATCAGTGTTTTATTTTGAAATCGTCCATCACTAGATATTGTTGAAAAGTCGTTATTTTGGGGGTGTTTGGCAAACAAAAAGTATTCTCGTGGCTTTATAATATTAAGGTTGAACCTTAATATTATTATTATTAAAGGTTGAATATGTTTTAGTGTCTTTCTGGGCATCTGAAAGTATAAATTATCTTGCTGTCAATAGAGACTCACTGAGCCATCGGATTTCATCAAAAATATCTTCATTTGTGTTGAAAGATGAGATCTTACAGGTGTAGAACGACATGAGCGTGAGGAATTAATGACAGAAGTTTCATTTTTGGCTGAACTAACCTTTAAGTTAATACCAGGTGGAAACAAGACTATTACTTGCTAAAGAGGTCTAAACTATCAATTGGATGACGGAAGGACTGTAGGAGATTCTGTGAGATGGGTTTTTAAGCAAAGTTTTGATCATGTTGATCATTTAGACGCCTTAGATATTCATGTTTCAAATATGATACTGTAGATATTTTAACCTAATTTTGATCTAATCAACTAAGAATTTGACACAAAATCTGTTAACTAATAAAAATTAAATAAATAAATGTTTATCTGAGCACTTGAAGCATAAAAACTACATCCACAATTCACATTGATCATGTTGAAAATTAGCCATTTAATGCACTATTAAAATGATTTTGTACATTCTAATTGCAATTTGAATAAAAAATTAATACATTTTTGACTTGATAATAAACTAATTTGCTAAAACTTGATCTCCGGACAATACCATGAAATGTGTGTATGTATGACTATTACAATAGAAAGATGATAGTTTTCTAACCTTTCTGACTGTTTGTCTGACTGTATAAGGTGAATTTGAAATAGGTTTTCTTTTAAATGTGATGTATGCGCTGACATGCCCCAGAACCTGAGCGCATTCACACCGAGCTGACAGGAGGTCTCCCTTTCTCTTCATCTCTCTCCTATCTATCCATCTATCTCTCCCCCTTTCGCAGCATTTAGAATAAAGATCACATGCACTCTGCACTGGTGTTGAGGAATACTAAGTCAGGCAGTCAGATAGATGTCTCGCCAAAAGGGATTTGTCCCTGAGAGCTGAAGGCAGAGAGGAGACTGCCCTGCCATTTGCATTTCTGAATTGCTTAGCTGGTCAAGCATGCGTTATGCTGCGGGTAGAGCCGCTTTTGAAGACTGTCATAGCAGCACACACTCACAGGAGTGGGCTCACTGTTGGACTTTACCCAACAAATATGGATTATGTTAAAGGCAGCTGAGAATTGAGCAGGATATGCTAATGTGTCACTGCTGGTGTGTGTGTGTGCGTGTGTGTGTGTTTGTATGGGAGGACAGCTACTGTTTGGCAGGTCTATCATTCCATCATTAAAGGCCACATTATTACTTACAACCATGCCTGCATGACAATCACATGAGAAAAGGCCAGTCCCTCTGAGCGCAGCCCGCTGTGTCCTTCACAGACGTGTTTTTCAGCTGAAAGAAGAAACATTTGAAAGCAGCTCAAATAGCAGCATGTGACTAATTGTGGATATTTTCAGTATCAATGTTCACTTCTGACGGTTTTAGTTAGCTGGCCCTTGATACGCTGTTTTACTTTATATAAGTACACTATTTTTGTACACATTGAGCTGTTTGTTTGCCTGAAGTTCTTTGTTTTTGGTCTCTGTACAGATAGTTTTATTCATGTATGAATATATAAGAATACTCCTACATATCTTCACTAACATTCAAAATTTTGGGGTTGGTAAGATTTGAAAGAATTGACCTTTAAAATCAAAAATACAGTAAAAACAGCAATGAAATATGTGAAATATTTTTACAACTGTTTTCCATGTGAATATGTTATAAAATGTTAAAAGCTGAATTTTCAGCATCACTACTCCAGTCTTCAGTGTCACATGATCCTTCAGAAATCATTTTAATATATGGATTTGAAACATTTCTTATTATTATCAATCAACAGTTGTGCTGCTTTGTATATTTGTCGAAACCATGATACATTTTTTCAGAAATTCTTGATGAATGTAAAGTTTAAAAACAGAATAAATTTCAATTTTTTTTTCAAAAATGTAAAAGTCTTTGCTGTTAATTTAATGCATCCTTTATGAATAAAACTATTAATTTCTTTAAAAAGAAATCATACTGTCCCCAAACCTTTGAATGGTATGATTATGATGGCACTTAAAAGCATATTTTTGTAGAATCTATTTAATTTAATAATTAATTACAATTTATTTTGCACAATAATTATTATGCTAATAATAAGAGGAATATAATAAATATTAAAAGAATATAGAATAAGTGAAAACAAACAGAATTTCTCTATAGAAAAATTTTAAAAAGCATATATTTTTTACATTGATTAGCTTCTTATAAGCATGATATTTGTTCATTTAAATCACAATTCTAGAACAGAGACTCTGTTCTTCTTCAGTAAAGACATAATTCCAAATTCAGCAAATAGTAACTGACACTCTATCCAAGCCTATGAAGAATTATCATCATCAAAATGACAGAATTAACAGAGTCAGGACTGGATTTGAGCCCCTGTCCCAGCGGGGGTTGTGTTTGTGTGTAAGGGGTGGCCCCTGGCTTAGATGTTGAATTTGCTGGGGGCATTGTTAGCCTTCTCCACCCCTCAACCCTGGATTTGGGCTAGCCTCCAGCATGTGTGGGTCCCCCACTTTTCACACTACAAACACACACACACGCATACTCACACACAGCCGTGGAAAGACAGGAGCTATTTGCCCCCGGGCAGTCAGCTAGTTTGGATGGACTCAGATGAGGCACATTAAAGGGCCAGTGATAAATTTGGTGAGCGAATTCCAAACAGAAATGCTTTTGTATGTAATTAATTCCAGTGGCGCCTCAGGCCTTCTGCTCAACTGCTTGATGTGTGGGCCAGCTACAATCAACACCTCAGCTAAAGATTAAACAACACACTTACAGAACAAACTACACCTCTAAAGACCGAAAATAATCTACAGTTCCAATGACAAAGCTAGAGACTGAACAACATGGCTACAGATAAAAAACACCACTATCATATCATGATTATAGTGACCAAAATGATTACGGTAATCAATATTATCATGGTATTGTTAAATGGCTGGAAATGTTCAAAAAGTACTGATATACACACTGAAATCATTTCAAGTTATATGTTGAAAAACCAACAAACAAATAAAATTAGCAGTACTTTGCACTTTTTTTGTTTGCATAAAAGTTGAAATAATAACATTAACAAAGATGGGCGGATTTTAAACCAACAAAAAATATTGGTTAGGTGGCTTACAATATAGCATGTTATCCATTAGCATGTACTACATGTTCAAATAATGTAGATTTTCAAAAAAAATATTATAAAAATGACAAACTCTGCATTTCAGCCTTGTGCATGGTCTTGCAGGGTTGAGTGTGAGTAGGCCAGCAAGCAGTGTTTTGGGCACAAGCATTGTCTTTCTATATTTAACACATTAATGGTGTAAAGGAAATATAATATAAGATTAGAAATATTATATAATAACCTTATCATTTCTTTTGCACTCTCTATTGAAAGTAGAACATCTTCGGGTTACAAGACTCTTTAACCATTAGGCCAAGACTGCACTGAGTCTATGTACATTGCAAAATGAAAACAAAGAAAAATGCAAGTGTAATCATAAGCAGTTTGTTCAATAACAGGGCTTATGAGAAGAGCTCTTTCAATGGTACAGTTAATAACAAATTGATAATAAAAGCTCAAATTTGAAAGTTTCTATTTTTAAAGACTTTCATACTCATTTGGAAACTCACATGTGTCAAAATTCAGCAATCAATCACTGACTCCAAAAAGTGCACATAGTAAAAAGTGTCATTGCAGTCAGAAGCATGATATTGTAGACAATAGTGATAGCATGCACTTTCAACAGTTTCTGAAAGAGAGTTACTTTAACCAAAGTTGATGTGCATACGAGAACACTAATCACCATAATGGTGGTGTTTCTGCTTGTCTCTTCTCTTTTTTCCCCTGTTCTTCTTGTTCCTCTTATCTTCTGTGATTCTGCTTGTATATTAAATAACTTTAAAATAAATACCAAGTCAAATTTATTTAACTATGAATACACAGTAAGAAATGTTGTGGTCTTGCTGCGATCATAGCACACAAAACACACCTTGTGCTGGTCCACAAGCACACCCAATTAACCCTTCACTGGCAGTTTGATTGATCTGACCAATCATAACCCCGAATCCGCCATTTTGTCCGACAAAGCAGTCAGGGGAGTTAGTAGATCAACGTTGGCGAACTTGAACTTGAAAAATTGTGTGAACTCATGTCTTTCTGCGCTTGAAACAACATTCAATGTTCATTCATGTTTAAATGAACTAGTATGAAGAGATGATCGGTTCACGAGCCGCTTGAAGGAGCTACAGCGATCTGTCACCACACATTAAAGAGACACTATACGCTATTTATTGTTTAAACTTCGATATATTAAATATGAAACTGTTTCATGTGTTGTCAGTGTCCTCTTTGCTCCGGGATGTATTTTTCACTGTGTGAGAACATGATGTGTGGCGTGAGAGCACATGACTTGTCGGACATGGCAACAGTAACTAAAGGGGGCGGCGCTTTGAGAAGGGTCAATTTCCATGTTGGGGACCAGCAAACCAGCATCCCAACTACACCACTCACCTACAGACCCAGTAGCACAACTAAACTCTAAACGGCACATCTACAGGCCCAACTATGCAGCTATAGACCTCAAAACAAACCAACATGACAGCAATGTTGCCGTGGATCCCATTGACTTTTATTGTATGGACAAAAACATTCTTCACAATACCTTATTACATGTTCTCCAAAAGAAAGAAAGGCATAACTAACTTTAGAGCAACATAATGTTGAGTAAATAATGACAGAATATTAATTTTTGGGTGGAGTATGCCCTTAACTGTCCCTGACATCCCACTTCCAGCCAGGTGTCATTTGAAATCTCTTCCAAACCTCAGATTATCACAGGCCTCCTGAAAACGGAGGAGGAAAACAACAAAGGGGAGGCAATTTAAACAGGCTGCACTTCTTAGTAGTGTAATTACCATTAATGCAGCTCATTAAATGAAATATATCCGAAATTAAGAGCGTCTCTCTTCACAGCAATAAATCTCAATTTCACCTCAGAGACCAGAAGGAGAGAGCCAGAAATGGGGAGCGGGAGGGGTTGACTAGCACAGGGCGGCGCTCTCCACTCCACCGCTCTGTGTGTCATTACACTGTCACAACTTCAAATCACATGATTACACCCACAGAGCCAGCCGCAGCGCCGCACCGCAGTCCCCTGATGATGACACGCGCAGGCAGCGGTCTCTTGATGATGACACGCGCGGGCGGTGTGATGAAAGGCTGCGAGGTGGCCTTGGCGCAGAGGCCAAGGAGTCGCCATCACTCAGTCCAGCCCAGACGAGCCGATCTCAGGTCAGATCTGCTCGGTTGGCGCTTGTAGTGACTGCATGCCTTAAAGCCCCTCCATCTGTAGAAGAGGCTGATCAAACACAATCAGTGTTTTTCTGCTTATGTTAGTGTTGTTTGCTGTTACGATTGCTCATATTCAAGGACTGGTGTGACACCTTAAATTATGTAGCTTGTATTGGAGTGGTGAGCTATTACTTTCTAAAGTGATTCAACTTACAATCTCCATCTGATGGATGAGAAAATGGGTGATAAAATATCTGTCATTGGAAGCCCAAAACATCCTACTGAAACACCCAGAATGCATTAGCGTGTGGTCATTTTCTTCAGAAAATGAAACCTAGCCTTTGATTAACTGTCCGGAAGTTTACACTGCGACTGAACGTAGCGCATAGCGTGTTTTATATACGAGAGGCAGAAAAAGATATCGGAGTAATTAGATGGATAGAGGGGTACTGAGAGCTCTTAACAGGCCTGTGCGCTGCAAGGCAGATGTGGAGGACAGTTTGTCGATGGAGCCTTTTATAATGCAAAGGCTTATAATTATCTCACAGCCCCTCTCGTTCTCTCCTCTTCGCTTTGACATATCGCTTTCCTAAATGTCAGGAGGAGTGGTCCGGCACAGCCAACCCCGTACCGCTCCTCTCTCAACCCGATGATGGCTCAGCTTTAGCCCAGAGATCTCTGCCGGCTCCCCTCCCATCAGGGAATAACCATTCAGGCCTCAGTGAACGTTGACCTGGCTATTGTTGTTTGTGATACTTACTGGTAAACTTTTGCAATCAATACAACATCAGGCAGAAGAGCCCGGGGGAGCGGAGAGCTGAAGCAGTGCACTTAATCTTCCCTCCGGTCGCTGCTCTCTGCTCTGCCGCTAAACTGGGTAGTTGGCCTAGTTGATGCGGTATTATTGCAGCAGAGGTCAGATGAGAGCTGTCTGCCCCGGCTCCTGATGAATGGCTGTTTTTGATATAGCGCCTCTTCCATCTAACAAGAGACATTTAATAATGATGAACCATAACAGCACACACAAAAAAATCCTTGTAGGCTGCGGTGGTGGGGGGAAAAAAGCTTCTTGCCTTCCCTTCTCGCAGCTTTTCTCTTGTTCACTCCATTTTCTATCCCTCTAGTTCCCTGAACAGATACTTGCTATTTTTGTTGCTTATGCCTTTAGAAAGACCTTGTTCTGTAAAAAAAAATCTGAAGGTTAAAATAAATAAGCCTGTTGTAAGTAGTTTGTTCATACGATCATGTCCTTTCAAATTCATCATAAATGTTTTAAATTATTCACTGCAAAACATTATATACATTTACCAGTCGTTTCTGCACTTAGAATGTTACTGTGAAATCAGTGCATGCTATAGGTCTTTTTTTCATGACACAGCAAATTACTTTTAAATAATATTGCACTGCATCGTTGGATAATAGTGCAAATAGTTACCATTAGGTCGCCATTATGGTGTTTAGTGTTCAAGTTGATTGGGAACTTGGACCTTATTTGTCTTTCTTATTTACAATGCTATGTTTTTTCACCCTGCACATTTTGAAGTATCACATCAGAAACGAGTGATGGAAATGAATGTTTTTACGCTCACTTGAGGTGGTTTTTGACTTGTGTGAGAAGAGTTAATGCAAATCGAAATGCATTTGCTGAATAAATTGAAAAACCCAGTTGACTAATCAGCTGATTTCTCTGATGGTGTTTTATTTAGTGTTCGTTACAAGGTTTCCAATACCACTGTCATCTACTCGAACAATTTGATGCATTTGCAAAATTTGAAAAGATTCGCTTCATGTTTGGATGGAAACCCAGCTAATGATCTTTAAAATAAGCCTATAAGGCATGTACACTTGGCATCCAGTATAAAGCTCACCAATTGCCACAATATTACAAAACATAATTTTAAACAAAAATTTTATGTCAAAATCAGTAACTAAATAACAACAATGACAATAAAATGCAACAAAAAAAAATTCATTCATTAAAATGATTCATGCTGCAGGACACAATGATAACTTAAATGCCATAGTACTGTGGACATCACATTATTACAGTTAATCTATAAAAAACTGAGTAATAATCAATAATTTTAAAAATACTATTAGATATTTATTAAATATTTATAAGTAATTTCCTCCTCTTGTATGCTGTTAATTAACAGTGTACACTCATAATAAATTTACAACTACTAAAACTACTAGTCTAAAATTTTCTGTGAACATAATGCAACTGTACTGTGGGTTTAAACTTTTTTTTTTTTTTTTACAATGTGAGATTCTGCCGTGCATGTCCAACACACACACACACATTTATATATATATATGTATGTATGTGTGTGTGTGTGTGTAGGCCTCTGAACACCTTTGATCCAATTTTTGCCCGAACCAGTCAGCATTTAGCGTGTGCACTCAGCCCTCATCTATGAGCAATAAAAACAAATATTCGCATTTCACAGAGAGAGCTAAATGGTCAGATTATGCCTTCATGATGAGCGTCAAAACAGGCGCTCTGTCTTCACACGCTTTGAATCTCTAACTGAATGGCTTTGAAAGCACATGCGATCTCTGAGCTGAGATGAGCAAAGACACCCTTGATTTACCATACATCACTCTGATGAGCAATCAAATCAGTGTTTACTTAGCTTAAGAGGCTCTCAGTGAAAACTCTCTCCTGTTATGAAGGAGTTACTCTGAAATTAAATGGCATTCTTCCTGGAGATGCAGAGCTGAGAAAGATGACAGGTTTGACGCGTACCATGCCTGCAGTGACAGGAATAACAAATTAATTGGGACAATAACACATCGTCTCCAAAAGGTGAAGTAAACACAGAACACCGTATATTTTTCAAGATCAGTAAAATCTCAATTGGATCTAAAAATAAAAGCGAGACATTGAGCAGTTTTAATGCATTTTGACATGTCCGTATTATTCTGTCACAGCAGTATAAATTAATCATAACTTCGCTCTGCATCAACGAATTACCCGCATTTTGAGAAAATACATTGTGCGGCAGTCTGTGAATTATGAAGCAAGATCAAAATAAATGCGTAAAGACTTTGGAGAAGCTTGGAATAATTTATTGGCAGAAGACACTTCTCGGGCTGGGAAAAAAAATGAGTGACTAAAAAATAAGGGGGGGGGGGTCCTCCTCTGCTCTTCGGCGGGGTTAGATGGCTTTCCAAATGTCTCCAAACGTCAGACTAAGGCTCCTCTTGATCACTGAAGCTCAGAGAATGAAGCTTCCCTAAACATTTCTGAATTTAATCACAGGCTCATATATTGATCACACACATGTCAACGTGTTCAGAGACAGAGATAAGAAGGATTTCAATGATCTGAAGCACAACATTTAAAAGAGGAAACATTGCTTTGTCAAGCTGAAAGTAGTTTAAGAGCTGTCAATAAGGTATACGTGAGCATTTTTATTAATTTTATGCAAAATTTCAAATTTCAAATTATTATTTTGCTCCTCATGTAACTGTAAGAGAAGGAAGACGGTATAGAAGACAATAAACCTCTGAAACCCTAAAAGTAACTAATTCAGATAAACCCTATATTATGGGGAGGAAACGTCCCCACAAAGATGTCAATGTCGACTTTTAAGATTTTATCAAACATTTTTTATTTATGATTTTTAAGATGTTCTCTTTGTTGGACCTCACAATGTCATCACAACACTAAAGGACCCCACAATGTCATAAATTCCTCATCTTACTATCGTAGTGGGATCGTTTGGACCCTACAAATTATTATAAACAAGGATGTGTGTGTGTGTGTGCTTCAGAAATCACCCATCAAAAGAGCAAAATAGGTGTGCTGATATTTTCCTGATCACAATATTTATATCATCGAGATCTCAGTAATAGATTAATTGTGTGTAATTGGCCTGGCCAGACATATTTGTCATGAAGAAGCAGATAACATCTGTTCTACATTAATTACTGTAGATTCCCACCGAACCTTCCATTAACACAACAGAGTCGCCCCACAGCTCACTCTGTGTCCAACATAAATTCTGCTCATTCCAGTGACTGCATACATGACAGGATATAGATAGTGTAATTGTGCTAATGGACTTTCAGCACAGTATGAATGAGCCAGTGCAGAAGAGTTTAGAGGAAGTGATGTCATTTCCCCTGATATCCAGTAGGATGTACTGCATACATAATAAATGCAGATTTGTAGCTAAGTGTGTGAAGTAAGACTGTGGTTAGTATTTGGATATTCTGTAATAAAATTGTCTTAATACCATATATATATATATATATATGATATATATATATATATATATATATATATATATATATATATATATATTCATTCATTCATTCATTCAATATATAAATTATATAATGTTTATATATAAATATATGTGTATACATAATTTTTTTGGAGCACATTGTACAAGAAAATATTATTTCAGTTTTTTAACATCAAAATTTAATTGAATTCAATGTATTACTTACACATTTTCACTTTTACAATGTAAAAGCATAATGATTTTGGCCATTATTATTCCAAAAATCATATGTGGACATACATTTGAAAATTTTGCAATCTGGGAACCCTTCACACGCACTTTTCTATGTGTTATGAATAACCTGATCATATACTATGTATATTTTAGTATACTAATATACTGTTAAATATCAGCGCAGTTGTCCTTTATCGCTGTCTCATTAATAAAAAGAAAGTAAGCAGGGAGTAAATGAAGATATGGCTGACGACCTGAGAACTCAACACTGCTCAGGTGAAGCTTTTGTTCTCTCTCTCATTGCTTTCTTTCCTCCTCTGTAAATACCACGGTAATATTATTCACCCCAGCAGTCTCGGGAGAATCAACCCAGTGAATATTTAACACGTGCTATTGTACTCATTCACCCCATATCAAACTAGTCCTTAACCAGGCTGCCACACACACACACACACACACACACACACACACACACACACATGCTGCTATTTAACGCTATAGACGTTAATCCCCAGGCCCGGCGGGCCGCTCTGTTGTTTGGTGCTTGTTTTCAGTGTAGTTCATAAATTATAGATGGGCCATGTTGAGGGCTGTCACTGTTCTGAGGCCTGTCTGCTCTGACAGCTGTATGATATCCACTCAGTGCTGCAGATTGGGAGCTCAGAGTTTCATCAATAAATATCAGGCCCAGCCTTTCCTCCCAGCGCATGTCAGCGGTCAAGGTAATGGCTTTTTATTATGGTGAAGGGCAGCACAGCATGGGGTAGGCTTAAGGTTCGCTCGTCCATCGCTGCTCTTCAGACAGGGAGGGAGACGAATGAGTCGAGAAAGCGAGAGAGAGAGAGACAGGGAGAGAGTGAGAGTGTGAGAGGGAGAGCATGGAGCTCGGAGAAAAGGAGAAAAGGCAAAAGTTTAAAAGGAGGAAGCTTGCGCTAAGTGAAGTCTGGGGAAATGTGTGTGTGTGTGTGTGTGAGAGAGTGTATATTTTCTGCTGTATTATTAGAGAATGGTGTTGAAAGTTTTGTTGGTGTTTGGTCCTTTGCTAATTTTGGAGATACAAAAATGCAAAAACTTTTTATGACTAATTAAACTAAAGAAGAATGTTTGAAGAATGTCTGATAAATTCAGAATTTGCGGATAGGATACAGTATACTCTACTTTTAATAATTAAATGTTTGGTTCAATTTTCCAGAATGCCCCAGCTTACCTCAATTATTCAATATTTATTTTTTATAAATTTATTTGAAAAACAATACAGTGAACATTTTGTGTTCTATGGGAACATTTATGATATTAATTTATTATTAAATGTATTATTATATAATAAATGTATTAACATACTTTTATTATTAACCGTTTCAGCAGTTCCCTTCAGAAAAACTTTCATTTTTGTTTCAATTTTATTAAAAAAGTTAGTTATTTGATAGCAGTTATGTACATTGGAGTGTTTAATTATGTTTAATGCATTTTTTTTAGTGTTTTTACAGTAACAGGATGATAGTAAATTATTTATTTAATAATAGTATATTATTATTATATTTATATTATATTTAATTTAAAGTTTATATTTAGTATATTTATAGTAAATATACTATAGTATATTTTATTTATAATATATAGTATATGATAGTGTTTTATTTATTCATTCATTTAGTATTTTTTATTGATATAAACAATTAGGAAATGTAAAAAAAAGTCACCAAAACACCTCATGTAATTTTTTTTCTTTTTCTTTTTTTTTAACTGCAATATATTTACAGTGTATTTACTTAATACACATTCCCAGTCTTATTGTGAATGGTCCATGCTATTCCATAGGCCAAAAATGTGTTTTCATAATTTTTTATTATAAAACAAATTTTTCATCAAAATGTAACAATTTTCTCCACCTCTTAATTTCAACCTGGCCTTTCAAATCGCTTGTCAAATAAGTAAAAACAACAACAACAACAACAACAACAATAAAACGATAAGATCAATAAGTCATGAAAACATACGTTTTTACATTACTTTAACTTATCAAAATAATTCATATTTATATATATATATTTATTAAAACATAATATGTGTGTGTGTGTGTGCGGGAGCATTTTTGTGATTTATGAGGACACTAATTTGTATAATGACATGGGTATTACACTGGTATTACAACTTAAACGTGAAATATTACACATTTCACATTTCATGTGTCCTCATATTTCAAATAGCTTTAAAAACATACTAAACAATGTTTTAGTTAAAATGTAAAAATGTAGAATGTTTTCTGTGATTGGTAGGTTTAGGAGTAGAGTTAGTGTAGGAGGAGAGAATGTACAGTTTGTACAGTATAAAAACCATTACGCCTATGGAATGTCCTCACTAAGATAGCAAAACAAACCAGTGTGTGTGTGTGTGTGTGTGTCAATGTAAACATGCCTGCTTTGGAAAGCCAGATGCAGATGTCTGTAGAATTACAGTTTTTATCTCATGTGCTCCCGAACAGAACAACATTTTGTGTAAAGTTCATTCATCACATATTTTGAAAAGGGTAAAAGCACTATACGGGTCTGTCAGTGTAGCTCAAAGGCTAGCTGCTATAGATTACACCCATCCCCCTGCCACATCTAAAACGGATAATTACATATTTGTGGCGAAGGCTGACTGCTGAAAAAAATCAATACAGCTTTTTTTTCTTCTTTCGGATGACACTTCATTAGGGAAGAGAAATCTGAGGCTGAGAGAAACGTTCTGCAATTAAACGCTCCTCCACTGCAGTCGTATTATCAGACGCTTTATCCAGACACGAGCTGCGCTGGAGCAGTGAACGCCAGGCATTGATTATCTACTTTAATGTGCACACTGTTGCAAATCATTATGGAGAGAAGCAATAGTTAGTTAGCCTTTCTAATGAAGCGCTAATTGCACTAAGTAGGTTAAGATGTTTATCAAACAGCACTGAGCTGAGATCACAGCAAAATACACTTCAACAAGCTTTACACGGATAGTTCAGACACACACACACACACACACACACACACAGGGCTGTTTTTTCTTCAATTTCATTTGTTTTGTGTCAGAGATAAAATTGTGTTCAGAATAAAATCCATGGAAGGCAAAAAACAATAATAGAGAGAAATAGGAGGAAAAAAACATTTCACTGATTTGTTACATTTTAAAAACTATTTAAAAAATGACTGAGAATATCTTCAAAATATTAAAAAAGTTAAATAGTATCAGAGTGCCCACAAAAATATGAAGCAGTACGACTACTTTGAACACGGACAATAATCAGAAATGTTTCTTGATCATCAAATCATCATATTAGAATCATTTCTGAAATTCAACTTTGATCACAGGAATAAACTTTACAATATTTCAACATAGAAAACAGTTATACTATTTTTGATCAAATAAATGCAGTCTTGGTGAGCAGAAGAGACTTCTTTCAAAAACATTGTCATCTTACCAACCCCAAACTTCTGAACTGTAGTTGCAGGTGTTTGAGTAAAGGTGTTCGAAGTTGTTTCTGGGGTGTTTCTGCTGGCCCAAAGGTCTATAGACGGGTAAATGCATGGTTTTTTCGGATTCTTCGATTTATGGATAAAATAAACTCACGCAATTTACATATGAACATTACGCAAGATGACATGAAATCATACGGAGAGCAGCAGTTTTTGTCCTCTGACGACCGCAAGACTGGCCGAACACTGTGAATGTGTGTTAGAAATCAGGAATGGTGGGAGAACATTGTGCTTGGTACATTTTTCATCTTCAAACCAAACTTGTGTCTCCAGCCAACAAAGTTTAAATCCCGTCTGTCTAGTGCGCTTCCCATAATGTTTACGGATTAGGTCAGTAACCGGAGAGTAAGCGAATCTTTTGTGGCGCATTCAACCACATGAGCGCTTTGTGTTTCGGCTTTCTCTGGAAGTGGTCGAAAGTGGACCGGCTCAAAACGCTTTACACCTAGTGTCGTCCACTTGTGATCCGATCAACCAAAACGCATCTTAATTCCAGGTGGAAACAGGGCCTTTGTGTCTACTGACACTCCACCCCGGTAAAATCCCTGTAATCAGAGCGTTCGATGATCGCTTCATCACGCACGTAAACCCGATAACTCAACATCCACCTTGCGTCTGACCTCTACAGTTAAGTGACCCAGCGACTAGCAAACATTATGACTGGTGTCTACATTTATCTGTTCAAGCGTCTCCGCGAGCCGCTCACGGTAATAGACTCTCTCCCTTCTTGGCATGTCAGAAAATCTCCTGGCTTTACACAGGCATCAGGGGAGGAAGCCAAGCCCTGTTAGCTGTCATTGTACATAAAAGGATTAATGTCATCTTCTAAGAGCAGGAAGAAGCCGTCTCGCTCTTATTTATTCTGCTCTATTCTCATTCCGCCGGCTCTGTGGAAGAAGGAGACTAATGTCGGGTCTAATTTGTAGCCTTTTAAATTCCTGCCTGAGATTTTTTACATATCTCTGGAGCTCAGAGTTCCTCTTCTTTCCTCTCCGATCCTTTGCTCCTTCTGGGAATCCCTTAAACCCACCAATTTAAGATGTGTAGCAGACTGAAGATTTACATGAGTTTGTACTTGAATGGCTCCAAGAGCAGAGTCTGAATTTTTGTCCACTAAACACTCACACTATAATTACCAGCTCCCGATTCGCAGCTAAAACCCGGCCTATCCACTTACCTACAATCAAATCAGAGGGAGAAAGAGAAGGAGAGAAGGAGAGGGAGGAAATACTTATTCCTCAGCGCTGATTTGGATCCCTCCTCGCGCGGGATGTATAATTGGCTGGGTGTTTTCCGTTGGCTGCTAATAAGGAGCTTACTTTGGTTCCCTCTAGACTTGACCTACCACATTTTTTGTTTTATGAATTTTACAAGGGGATTTTAATAGACGCTTTAGGCTATGCAAAGTGCAGGGTGAGAGCGGGGCATAATGCAGCAGGCCAGACCGAGAGGCTTCTTATCATTGCGGACGGGTCTCATAACTTTCATTAAGGACTAGCATTGGGCGCGGACAGAGATCGGCTTGCGGAGAGGCTAGAGTGTTTTAACCCGTGCTCTCCAACTAACTAATTGTTTAGCAGTGTGTTGTCTGCAGGTTTGGCCCTTATTATCGGCACAGCCCGGCTGATACTTGACCTAATGATTGTTAATGATATCTGAAGAGGGCGCTGGAAAAGAACGCAGGGTCAGGACGTTCGAACATAAAACTTAATACACTTAATAACTTTCCTTGCTCTGACATCAATGAATATTAAAATGCGAGATAGCTTTGTCAAAACCAAAACTGTCTACATAATGTACATATTAAGCTAGGAAACATACTAATAGTAAATTCATAAGTCACTGATTTGGAGCATAGACAATGTACCACACAAATAATACATGGAGTTTGATATTATCATGTTGCTAAACTAATGAAATGATTCTCTAATAAGAAAACAAAGAGTTAAATACACAGCACACAATCCTTGTGAAAAAGAAGTAAACTTTGGCATACTAATAGAATACTTGTTATGGAAATAATACTTTAAAAGAATAAAGTGCAAAATTAATGTTGTTTTCAGACACTTAATTACGTTAATTACAAATAAATGAAAATGTATTATAATTCAAATTTATATTAAATGCAATTTCATAATTACTTCTACTTCGTCTTTGAAATATGTTCCTGCTGAATGACAAACTTATGGTAAACTAAAATATACTTTAATGTAATTTCTATTGAAACTTGCATGTCATGTATTTTAAATATTTTTGTAATTACACATTTGTAATAATAAGATTTCAATTTGATACATTTAAAATGGATTAACTTTAAATGTAACATTGAATAACACACAACAGTTATAATTATAATCAACTGCTTCATGTGTGCTTTAATATGTTAGTCAACACATCAAAATAAGTGTACTTCTTTAAAGAACGACAAAATGTACTCTAAAGAAAAACTTAATTTGCCATTATTACAAAGAGCAAGTACAGTTTTAAAAATATACGTTAGGATTTGAAATACACTACAAGTTAAAATTCAGCACACTTCCTTTTCACGAGGGAAATATTGGATTAAATAGTACATTTTAACAAGATTAAATTTGCATAGATAAATATTGAATAAAAAATTAGATTTACAGCCTAATCAAAATTTCTTCTGACTCATCCGCCATCTTGAACACCAAAACTGTGTCCTTTGATGCAGATTGTCTGTTGGTCTTATCACTTTGAGAAATGATAAAGGATGGAGCAAGATCAGTTTTTCATGTTAGTGCTCGGCTAACGTATGCACTGTTATTGATACAGTTAAATGATACAGTTCCCACATATGCACCGCAATAAATTAGAAATATACACATCAGTTTGCTGATGGACATACACTTGTTAATGCTGATATAGAGGAATTACAGTTGCAACATGTCATGATGACTGTCAAACTGAGTACTGTATCACTGAGAAAAGTCATCCTTGCGATGGAGATTCAGGTTGAATAACTAGTTCTTCCAATGTTTCATCGTCGGACTCGTGCTCAGATTGATATGGTAAAATCAAAGCCATAGTTACTGTCTTTACACTGTGTACAATCGCTGAACTCCGAAAGCCTCCGGACCGGAGCTGAAGTTATGGTGTTGGGCGTTTTGCCGTTGACAGACCAATCACAACAGACTGTGCCACCTGGCAAATCAGAGCAGAGTAGACTCGTGGAAAGGTGGGATTTAGAAAGACTGAATCATCGGATGAGTCGTTTTGAGAATCATTGAAAAATGTAGTCATGTGAAAGTGTTTTTTGAGCTTTGATGAATGTAAACCTGTTGTAGGAGACCTTCAAAACAAAATTTGAAATCCTTAAAATAGCATAATTGACCCTTCGCAAAGACCCGCCCCCTTTAGTTACTGTTGCTATGTCCGACAATTCATGCGCTCTCACGCCACACATCATGTTCTCAAGCAAAGAGGACACTGAAAATGTATGAAACAGTTTCATATTTAAAATATTGTAATTTTTTAAAGGAGTTTAAACAATAAATAGCGTATCGCGTTTCTTTAATGTGTCGTGACAGATCGCTGTAGCTCCTTCAAGCGGCTCGTGAACCGATCATCTCTTCATACTAGTTCATTTATAGCATCAAATAAACATGAATGAACATCAGAAGGAATGTTGTTTCAAGCGTGGAAAAACGTGAGTACACACAATTTTTCAAGTTCAAGTTCACCAACATTAATCTACTAACTCCCCTGACTGCTTTGTCAGACAAAATGGTGGATTCGGTGTTTTGATTGGTTAGATCGCCTGTCAATCAAACTGCCGACGAAGGGTCAATTGTGGCACTTTAATATATAACAGACTGTATAGGACACTCACTGAGGCCGGAATTTTTTGACGTAATTTTGTGTGAGTATGTCCATTCAAGTCCAAGAAGAAGTGAAAGAGACATCAATTCAGCATTCAAGAAAAGTGACTTTCTGAGCGCATGCTTCAGATGTGTGTTGCGCGAACAAAACTTCTCACACTATTGAATTGAGTTCTCTTTCGCGCCTTTTTGCACTTGAATATTTAAATTGGCAAGGCTTGAAAACACGTGCAATAACAAACATTTGTGATGTAGCACTGTCCCGAACGACGTATATGCTGGCCCCAGGCCATCGGGCAGTCTTTATTGTTGAGCCCTGCGTTGGTAACAATAAAAATACTTAAGTGAGTGTGCAGTTATACTGTCTTTGCAAAGTTCATTCCTTTAACTTGCACCTCAAAAGATGTGCTCTACTTAAGGAGAAGATTATCCTCTACCATATTTTGTTGTACATAAAACTCAACAAAGACTGATATTGGCTGTATGGCTTTATACAAGAAACGTTGTCTTTTTGAAGCACAACTCTGTCCCTTACCTTCAGTCTCTAATTGGGTGGTTCCAGTACACTAGACTATGAGATGTAAATTTCAATGTCCACACACTCTCTCTATTTCTCCCTTTTTTCCTCTCCCTCTCTCTCTCTCTCTCTCTCTCTCTCTCTCACTCTCATCCACCCCAGTGCTCATTTGAGGTGTAGAATGACAGAGTCTCTTATACAGGGTCGCTCGAATGAGACGAATAAAAAATTTAAACACGTCCGCTGACCCGTGTCCGGCCCACTCTGTCTATTCAATCATTAAAATATTTCCAGCTACCACTACTCGTTCTGCTCTGCATTATGGGATATGTTCGTCGTGATTTTAGCACTGACACACTCTTACAGCCCTTTTAGCATCAGACCCATTTTCTCCATAATTTCTTACAAAAGAGGAAGTAGAACTCGTTTGCAGTGGGGGTTGTAGAATCCGCTGCACGGATTCTGGTCTGAGTTGATTATTTGGAAACTTTATCCACACCCCAACATGACCAAGGAAAATCATTCATAATCATAATCACAATCAGCCATAAAAAAAACTGATGAATAGAGTTAATTTAAGCTTTTATTCACATCTAAACAGTGATTGACATACATCCATAGAGTACCAATGATTTGCTCTATGCATGTGTGTTTATATGTGAGTAAAACTTAAATTAAATCTGTTTATCATACGAGCCCTGTTTACACCTACTATTAAGATGCGTTTTTGTCCATCCGATCAAGTGGAGAATCCACTAAATGAGTCTTATTTGTTTGGAACAAGATGAGGGTGTGCAAATGATGACAGGATTCTCATTTTTGGGTAAACCATCACTTTAAAGGGATAGTTCACCCAAAAATGAAAATTTTCCCATTATTTACTCACCTCAAGCCATCCCAAGAGTTTATGACGCTTTCAGTCAAACGCAATCGGAGTATTTGACTGAAAGAGTCATAAGCTTAGCTTTGTAATGAGAGTGAATAGTAACAGATATGTTGAAGCCCAAAAAAGCACATCCATCCATCATGAAAGAAATCCATATGCCTCCAGGGGATTAATAAAGGTCTTCTGAAGTGAAGTGATGAGTTTTTATTAAAACAAACTTACTGAAGCCAGTCATTCTACTCAAAAAGTTTTAAAAAATTATATTTTTCTTACAAAAACGCATCGCTTCTGTTCAAAACAGCTTTATTAACCCACTGGAGCCATATGGATGTGCTTTTTTGGGCTATCCGTTACTATTCACTCCCATTATAAAACTTGGAAGAGCCAGGATATTTTTTAATATTACTCCGATCGTGTTTGACTGAAAGAAAAAAGTCATCAACACCTAGGATGGCTTGAGGGTGAGTAAATAATGGGATAATTTTCATTTTTGAGTGAAATAACACTATAAGACTCCTACTTTCAGATTTTTTCTCACATCCCACATCTCAATAATGTCTCAAACTTCAAAACTCTTAGCCATCGATTGTTTTTTTTGTTTTTTTTAAACTGAGAAACTTCTGAGACAAAATTCAGTTTCAAAGAGCAACCTCTGAGCAATAAAACATTCCCCCCGGGATCTCTCTGTTTCGTTCTGCTCTCTTCAGTCTCTGACTGAACTAAAGCATGAGTTACTTCATCACAAAGCTAACACAGCATGGAACTCTAAAACCTCCACATTTGTTGTCTTTTTTCCTTTTGTATCCATCCCTCACTCTCCTCTTACTGCTGGGTAATTCTCCTATCTGCCGAAGGGAAACAAAGCAACACTTAAAGGGGTGCAGTGTGCAGGGGGTGTCAGGTTGTCAGTAATCTGACAGCTATGGTAACTACCCTGTAATCCGGCGGCCTCGAGTCCGGCTCTCGTCTTGACACTCAGCCCGATGAGTGACAGCTGAGGGGGCCGCTCGGCCCGCCCGCTGCAGTGACATCCGCTCTATTAAAGCAGACAAGTCCACAGCCCCGAGCCCGTGCCCGAGAGCAGCCTGCCCTGCCCGCCTGGCCTTCCTCCTCCTCCTCCTCCTCGCCGCAGCCCGGCTCTGCCAGACGGGGTCAGAACTCTGCCATCATATCATAACCAGATAGTGATGATGCTGCTGGTCTGTGAAGGTCCATGATTGCTCTGCCTGACAGACGGAGAGCGATTACGTCTGAATATTTCACATTCTCTCTTTCCCTCATCCCTCACTTTATGTCTCTCACGCTCTTCTTCCTCTTTTTTGTCCTCCTCGTATCTTCTCGTCTTCTCTCTCCATCTGTCTCAGTTTCTCTGACTGAAGCAGCACAGAAAGTCTCTTGGTCCCAGATGCCAGTCAAACCCGGATCCACAGCACCCTTCCATTTCAACACACACTCGTCCAAAATGGACTGAGCCGTGGCAGAGAGAGAGACAGAGATCTGTGGGCCAAGAAAGAATGAAAAAGTGTGAGAGATAACAAAAGTTTTGCTTTTCTTCACCTTAAATGGCCACTTTTGATCCTGTGGCCTTTTGGAAATGAAACACCTTTAGCTTTTGTTTTACAGTGGAAATACAAGCATCTCAAGAGAATGCCTCATATTTTCTCCCTGCAGAGTCATAAACAAATGATAGAGACCAGTTGTTCTGCAGTGGAAATAACATTTTAAATATTTTTACAATAAACTGTTTAGACTAGTGTGAAAGCTTGAGTTTTAGGTGTCCTAAATATGCACGATTGAATAATGTTTTAACATTTTTGGACAAAAGTTACAGTTTGATTGGAAGTAACACTCAATAAAAATATTTTGTAATGCTCTGTTATTTACTTTTTTTCATTGCCTCTTCATTGACACTGTTGTCTCTATGGAAAAACAAGTAGATTTTGTTCAATTGTTTACGCCCATTTTTGGTTGTAAATGCATTTTTACAATAAAATTTAAAAATGCATGATCATTTTCATTAATTTCAGTCTTTCTCTTCTCAGCAAAGTTTAAAAATGTAATTAATATTTTTCTGATCAATTTTCTGGGTCTGGAACAAATTATTTCCTTGTCACGATCATGCTGATTTTGTGCTGATGATTAATTGTTATACAAATAATTGCCATTAACGGTTTAATTCTGAAATATATAAAATTCATATATAAAATAGTAATAAAAACATATAATATAATATAATATAATATTATATAATATAATATAATATAATATAATATAATATAATATAATATAATGTGACTGAAATTCATACTTCACAATTATTGTGGTTCATTTAAATAATTGTGATTGGATTAAAAAAACATGATCAGATGATTAATCAATAATCTCCCAAGTAAATAATTGAAATTTGAAACATTTTAAAAAATGAAATGTTTTCAAGGCAGTTTTGACATAATGTGAAAAGAAACAAGGTGAAATCTAAAATCTTTTTTTTAATTAATTTTTTTTATTTTTTTTATCAACTCCTGGGACAGTGAAGTTCCAGAACGTAAAGAAACACAAATATTTGTACTGATTCATGAAGACGTTACAGTTTAAAACAGTGCTCATCTGTAATAGACTAATACAAACCCGTGTCATCTGCTTTGCTACATAGTTTAGCACAGTCAGATATACATGGTTGATTTCAGAGGTCTTTCTGCAGCTATTAGAGAGTCACTTTGTTTTGTTTTGACTTTGGGGTAATAATTTGCCCTGGCAGGCCGTGTTGTTGTTAGGGGCTTCATTAGAATACACATCCAGCACACCGAGCAAATGAGCAGCCGAATTGGTGTTTGTGTAGGGAAAAGCCCCAAAGCCAGCCAAAGGAGTAATGACACTCTCAGCAGCCTACATAATGGAACAAGTTTACATAAATTAGCTTCCAGTGCTGCTACGCTAACAGACAGTAGAGAGGCTAGAGTTGTGTGTATGTGTGTATGTGTGTTTGAGCCTAATTAAAAGCACTGGAGACTCTATTATTTGTATAAATCTCCTTTTTTCTCCATTTTCGTCTCTCATTTTGCGAGTTTTACCCTCTGGTTATCCAGCGGATCTGACCGGCTATTGGCTGCTTCGCCCAAATTAACACCAGTCAAACTTTTCTCTCGGCAAACTTTGACGCTTTCCGACATCTCTGATGTTTTATGCGTGTGAGAGACTTTTTTATTTATTTCGTGAGGAGATTATAATGGTGCGTAGAGCATGGCAGATGACTGTGAAAAGCTGATTTCCTCTTGAGTGCTTTAAGAACATGGTAAATCCCTTCAGTGAGTTCAGAGCCGCCATCTTATTTCTTGAATGATAAGGCATCTGCTCTTCTCTCCTTTTCTCGTTTTTTTTCTCACATTGTCTTGTTTAATCTCATCTCTTGAGTTGTCTCTTGTCATCTTGTACAGTATTTTCTCTTCTCACCTTTTTTTATATTTTTATATTCTCATTTCATCTCCTAATTATTTTCTCATGAAATATTTTCTCTGATCATCTTTTTCATATTTGGACTTCTTGTCTCATCTTGTTTCGTTTACATCTCATTTCGAAGTCTCTTGTTTGTCATCTCTACTCATTTTGTCCTCATATATCATCTTATATTTTCTTATGTTGTCTAGTCTAGTTTAGTATTTTCTTATCTCCTCTTATTTTTGTCTTTTAATCTCTTCTCTACTCATTTTTGCTCTTCTTGTCTCATCTTCTCTCCTGTTAAATTTAATTAATCTTGTTTCTTTTCATATTGTCTTTTCTAATCATATCTATTTTTTCTCACATTGTCTCGTTTAAGTTCATCTAGGCTTGACTCGTCTCTTGTTATCTTGTACAGTATTTTCTCTTCTCGTCTTTTAAATTACTACTACTTACTACAAATTATTTTCTCATGTCTTCTCATATTGTTTATCTCTTCACATTTTGTCTCATCTAATCTCTTATATTTTCTCTCTTGACTCATGTTGTCTCATCTCATCTCTTCTCATCTTGTCTCCTATCGTGTATTTTCTCTCCTAGTCAAATTTTTTTGTATTTGATCTTCTTGTGTCCTCTCCTCTTATGTTCTTGTGTTTTTAGTATAGTCTCTTCTCATCTTGTCTCCTCTTCTCTTATATTGTCTCTTTTTATCTTCTCTCCTGTTAATTTTTGTTGTTGTTTAGTCTTGTGTTGTTTTGTCTTGTCTCTTGTCCTCTTGTACTGTATTTTCTCTACTGGTCTTTTTCATATTGGAATTCTTCTCTCATCTCATGTTGTTTAGTCTCTCTGTTGTTTGTCATCTTGTCTCATCTAGTCTCTTTTTGTCTCCTCTCCTCATATATCATCCTGTATTTTCTTGATTTGTCTAGTCTAGTTTAGCATTTTCTCATCTTGTCTTCCCTCCTCTTAAAATGCCTTCTTTTTGTCTTTTAATCTCTTCTTTACTCATTTTTGCTCTTCTTGTCTCATCTTCTCTCCTGCTAAATTTAATGGTCTGGTTTTTTCATATTGTCTCATTTTTTCTCATTATGTCTCTTCTTTTTTTTCCCTCATATTGTCTTGTTTAATCTCATCTAGTCTTTATTCAGCTCTTGTCATCTTGTACAGTAATTTCTCTTCTCATCTTTTTTCATATTTGCCCTTGTCTCATCTTATCTCGTCTACATCTCATTTCTTCTCATTTTGTCTAGTCTCTTCTTTTGACTCTACTCATCTTCTCTTTTGTCTCTTCGTCTAGTTTCTTTTCATATTGTCTAATCTTTTCTCATCTCATGTCTCTTCTCGTTTTTTTCTCACGTTGTCTCGTTCAGTCTCATCTAGTCTTGACTCGTCTCTTGTCATCTTGTACAGTATTTTCTCTTTGCAACTTTTTTCATATTTTCCTTTGTCTCATCTTGTCTACTTTCCTCTTTTCTCATCTTATCTCGTTTACATCTCGTTTCTTCTCATTTTGTCTGGTCTCTTCTTTTCGTCTCTACTCATCTTCTTTTGTGTCCTTGTTTAGTTTCTTTTCATTGACTCATCTTTTCTCATCTCATCATGTCTCTTCTCGTTTTTTTTCTCACGTTGTCTCGTTCAATCTCATCTAGTCTTTACTTGTCACTTGTACAGTATTTTCTTTTCTCATTTTTTTATATTTGCTCTTCTTATGTCATCTCCTCTTAATTATTTTCCCATGTCTTCTCGTCTCGTCTCTTCTGATCTCTGAGTGCAGTGTGATTGACAGTGTGTTGCAGACTTCCCAGTGGTCACTAGCCTTCATTCAGTCAACGTTTCCACTGGTCGGTCTCTTTAGTCACAGTAGAGAATCGTGAGGACAAGTCAAATCATCATGGATTCATAGATGCTGAACCAAGCTTTCGTTGATATGTTCTCCTCTATGACCTCCTGCTATTATTAAAATGGAAAAAAATGTACAGTAATCAAGTACTATGAGACATGAAGGTTTCTCTCGACTCTGTTCAGCATTAAAAAAGGTTTCTGGTCACATTAATCAGTTCAGTAGTCGGTGAAGGCCATGAGCTCTGCTCTCTGCACGCGCACACACACACACACACACACACACACAGGCCGATACAGCAGTAATGAGACTGATAATTAGGGATGTTTTTTATTCAATGGCCAGTTAATTGGTTGCCACCAGTGTCTCAGAAAAGGTTAAACTTAAAGTTGCATGTCACCAATTACAATCTCAGCTGGATCAGTTCATCTGAAAACATCCACGGCAAAAAGTCAAAGCTTCTAGGACAAATGACAGCAGTAGACGTGAACGCTTTTCAGATTTATGCGTAATATTTCTCAGTGTCTCGCTATTTCCCTTTTTCTGTCTCCATTTCTTTTCTTTTGCATTTTCCCTTTTTTCCATGCATAATCCTCTCTTTGGAAAAGTGGAATCGATGTGTGCATAATCAAACATATTGACAGCACTCATATTCTCGCTTCAGTGTGGCAGAGAGAAAGAGAAAGAGAGAAAAAATTAGATTGAAAGAGAGAGAGAGAGAGCGAGGATCAGAGAAGAGACAGCGAAGGGATGAATGCATTACCATGTGCTCAGTCTGTCTGACACATAACAAAGCTCAAAGTGTGTGTGTGTGTCTATGTGTGTGTGTTAACAGTGTAGATTAGGTCAACTTTTTACGTCCTCTGAGCTCTCTGCCTGTAAATGACGAGTTTTGATGTGAAACAAGCAACATGTCAGAGGGAGTTGAGGGCTGTAGGCATCCTGCACCTCGTCCGTGTGACAGGGCTGCGAATATCTGGCCCATTAGGGGCTTATTAGCGAGTAAATGGCCAGATGGTTCAGCCATGCGCGAGAGATGGACAGAACTGCCTGCTACTAATCAGCACTGCCCGTACACTCACTGTCAAACCTCAGCACGCTGTAACCCATAGCAACCGAATAAAAGTTAACATTAGCAAGTCAATTTGAGCTGAGGAGGCCGTAAACAGGCATGTGAAAGAGAGACAGTGAGAAAGAGGTGATAAAGAGAGTTATAAAACTAACAGTCTAAATAGTTTTTTTTTTAAAGTTACTGAGTCACAAATTCATCAGCAGTTTTGATTCAGCTTTGACTGGCTTTGTAAGACATAAATATTACATTTTATTTATTCATTTGTCTGTCTATAGTTCTGTCTGTTATCTATCTATCTATCATCTGTCTATCTATCTATCTATCTATCTATCTATCTATCTATCTATCTATCTATCTATCTATCTGTCTGTCTGTCTGTCTGTCTATCTATCTATCTATCTATCTATATGTTTGTCTGTTATCTATCTATCTATCTATCTATCTATCTATCTATCTATCTATCTATCTATATGTTTGTCTGTTATCTACCTACCTATCTATCTATCTATCTATCTATCTATCGATCTATATGTTTGTCTGTTATCTACCTATCTATCTATCTATCTATCTATCTATCTATCTATCTATCTATCTATCTATCTATCTATCTATATATCGATCTATATGTTTGTCTGTTATCTACCTATCTATCTATCTATCTATCTATCTATCTATCTATCTATCTATCTATCTATCTATCTATCTATCTATCTATCTATCTATCTATATGTTTGTCTGTTATCTACCTATCTATCTATCTATCTATCTATCTATCTATCTATCTATCTATCTATCTATCTATCTATCTATCTATCTATCTATCCATCTATCTATCTATCTATCTATCTATCTATCTATCTATCTATCTATCTATCTATCTGTCTGTCTGTCTGTCTGTCTGTCTGTCTGTCTGTCAATCAAAGATTCTATTATTGTTTCTCTTTCTTTCTTTTAGTTTTTGTGACCATTGACTTCCATTGTATCCAATTGTAGCCCCCCCCCCCCCCAAAAAAAGATACATTTTTCAAAATATCTTTTACGGTCCACACAAGAAAGAAAGTCATAAAAACATGAGAACGACATGAGTAAATAATGACAGAATTGTCACAGAATGACGGGGATGCGGGTCTGTATGGAGAACTGTCTCTTTAAGAGGTTCTCTAGCATCTTCTCTGGTTGTTAATAATTTCTCCTTGCCAATGGATTTATTCTGTCCATATATGTGAAGTCACTTTCTTACATTCCTATTCACATCCCTCTCATCACACAGCCCTCCACACAACAAATACTAACCCAAACTTCAGACAAAGGTTATTTAAGTGTAATTGGAGAGGAGTTTGTGTACTTGAATGTGAGTTTGTATCTGTGTTTTGATGTACAATGAGCGTAAGAAGTTGAGAGATGTGTCTAACACAACTGCATATAAATATAAGAAAAACACGTCTGGGTGTCTGTAATTGTGTTTTGGCTGTCGACAGTGCTTGAATCTCTTATGTTGATTTGACGGAAGTGGACAGCTCACTGTTTGGTAACTGATCATTTGTCTGCTATTTTGATCAAGTAAACAGAACACTTGCATTGCCTACAAAATTAAGCTAAAACTGTTCGCTTAGAAATATGCTTTGTGAATACCTCTCTATGTTTTGATGCACAATTATGAATAATTCAGAACAGAAATGCACAGGACGTGCTTAATTACCACAGCCCATTTCCATTATTATTATAATCGTGTGATTCATTGATTAGATTAACCCAGCATAAGTTACAGTGACTTATGGATGCCATTGTACTGTCTTACAAGTAACATAACATTTGAATAATTTATGAATGTAGATGGTCTTTAGCTTTTCCCCTCTCTCAGCAGCATATTCAGAGGCAGACTTATAGTATGTGGTGTGTTTGTGTGGTGTGTGTGAGTGTGTGTTTGTTCGGGGGGGATGGCTGGTGGTGGGTAACAGTGGGATACCATGTTATTGCTGCAGCCTCCATTACACCTAATACTGCTCACTCCTATTATTTGTCATCATATGCTAATTATGCATCATTAATGTGAGGCCTTAATGGCCCCAAGAGTGGGTAATAGGCTGAGCGTGTGTGTGTGTGTGTAGAGATGGACTCTGCAGGGAGATGCAGAAACACATGCTAATGAAGCAGAGCTCTTTAATCTTCCAGATTAAAAGCAGAAAAGATCACAACCCACACGATTCACCCTCTGACATCACTTACTGCACAAACAACACACTTCTGTGTGCGGTTAAAGTGAAACTCCGCAGTTGCTTCAAGGAGCCATCTGATCTGACCCTTAGAAATGACTTTGTTTAGCGTAACCTAATGTAGTCGATTTAGTTAAATAATGCTTTCTACTTGAATAAAACCAGCTTATTTAGATAAAGCATACTGCATTTATAGGTCATCTGACAACATGTTTTAATGGTGGCTGAATGAGAAATCTGTGTGTGTGTGTGTGTGTGTGTGTTTGCATATGTACATATTTATGCATATTGCACACAATTTGATTGGCTGACTTTATGTAATTTGCTACTTGTGAAATAGAAGTGTGCTTAATTGTACTGAATGTGTGTGTACTTAAAATCATAAAAGTAAAAAAAAACATAAAAAACTGTACTTGGCTTGCATATATAATATTAATGAAATAAAAGGCCTTTAAGTGTACTTAGAGTGTACACTTTCAAGATGGTTTACACACTTAAGTACACTTTTAAAAAGTCTACTCTGTAATATTTTATCCTAAAATAGTACATTCAGCAGTACTTTAACTATATTTAAAAAAAAACAACATAATTATGAAATTATATAAAGATTATATTAAGCTCTACTTTAGTGGGTCAAAAACATTCTAAAATTCGACTAACTGCATTCATTAAATTATAAATAAGATGTGATTAAGTGTCTGGAAGCATTACATTCAGTTCACACTGAAGTATATTATTTCTGAAATAAGTACTCTTTTTAGTATGCAAAACTCTACTAATTTTTCATAAAGGGAGTGTACAAGTTTTTTATGACAGAAAAAGTGTCAGGCTGCTATACTTGTGCACCTGCACATGTGTTTAGTCATTAAACAAATGTTAAAGGCGTTGCATGTAAGTGTATTGTTCCTGAGTGGACAAATGTTTTCTCGTACTTGTTTGCAGGGGTGGAACCTAAAAGCCCTCTTTATTGAATTCCCATATTGTAGTGATGGTGTGTGTTATGTGGTTTTGTCTGGGAGAGTGAGAGTGTGCATCTGTCCTGTTGAAAGGTTTCTGGTCTCGGTGCCTTGAGAAACAGGAAGTTGCCAGCTGGTCCGGCGCACCTCTGTGTTTGACCCGTGGCTGCGTGAGTGTGTGTGTGTGTGTCCCAAGTGGCTGATGGTACAATAGAGCCTGCAAGACACACAATCAACTCACTACACCTGGCAGACCTCACACACACACACGCATGGAGCATATGCATGTGCAAACTCTCTCTCTCTCAACACACTCACGTTGTGGTACTAGAGTGGTCCTAGCCACAGGGGAGAGGCACAAGGGGGCAAACTGGGACATCTAGGGTCACTGTGGTTCGTGAGTGCCTTAGCAGCCCACCTGGGCGGAGGCTTTACCCAGTACACACACACACACACATCTGGAGCCCTGATCTTAACACCAGACAACACAGGCCACGATCAGACGTCTCAGAACATCACAGACACTGATCTGGATGGAATAATATGGTTGTTTTGTTTTTGGATTTGTTTTGAGTTTTATTTTGGACTTTGTTCTGTTCTGTTTTTTTTTTTTTTTGTTTGTTTGTTTGTTTCTTTGCATAGGTTCTGTTTTGTAATGATTTGTTTAGTTTTTTTGTTTTGTATTGGTTTAGTTTTAGATTTTGTTTTGTTTTTTATTGGTTTGGTTTTTTGTTTTGGGTTTTTGTTTGTTTGTTTTGTATGTTTGTTTGTTTGGTATTTGTTTTGTTTTGGGTTTTGTTTTTGTTTTGTGTATTGGTTTCGTTGTTTTTTGTTTGTTTTTTTATTGGTTTTGATTTTTGTTTTGTTTTTGTTTTTTAATTTATTTATTATTGGTTTGGTTTTGTTTTTTTAGATTTTGCTTAGGTTTTGTTTCTTGTTTTTCATATTGGTTTAGTTTTATTTATTTTTTTGTTTTTTGTTTGTATTTTATTGGTTTTGTTTTGTTTTTGTTTTTAGTTCATTTTTATTATTTGTTTGGTTTTGTTTTGTAGTGGTTTGGTTTTGTTTTGGGTTTTGTTTCTTGTTTTGTATATTGTTTTATTTTTGTTGTTTTTATTGGTTTTGATTTTTGTTTTGTTTTTGTTTTTAATTGATTTATTGGTTTGGTTTGTTTTTTTGTGATTTTGATTTCTTTTGGTTGTTTCTTGTTTTGCATATTGGTTTAGTTTTATTTATTTTTGTTGTTTTTTGTTTTTTATTGGTTTTGTTTTGTGTTTTGTTCCTTGTTTTGTATAGTGGTTTAGTTTTATTTATTTATCGTTATTTTTTATTTGTTTGTTTTTATTGGCTTTATTTGTGTTGGTTTTGTTTTTGTTTGTTTGGTTGTTTTAATCATTTTTAACTATCTCTCAAATCAATACTCAAATTCTATGATGGGAATAACCCATTTGTTTTGCTAAGCCTAATTTATAGTTAGCATTTTATATGCCCTAAATACACATAATTAAATAATATTTCCTCAGCTTCAATGGAAATGACAATATTCTGTTCACAAGTGATATCAATCAACCTTTGTGTTTCTTTGTTTTCTGGTAAAATACTGAAAAAATACAAGTACACTAACTTTACAAAAAAACTTTATAGGAGCAAAATTGTCTCGTTGGTGCAATACCACAAGTGAGGAAATATCTTAAAAAAATTATATAATTTTAAATACAAGAAATGACAAAACAATTTTTGTTTATTTCAGTATTTGTTTAAATGATTGACAGAATTGTTTAAAGGCAATTAATAAAATAAGGGTAAAAGAAATCTTTACATAAAAGGCAAAAATGACTCATGAACACTTTTGTCATTTTTAACCTGGTCTTAATTTAACCCCAAATTTTTTTTTTAATAGTTTTAAGTTTTAATAAAAAATTCAGCTCTTTACCATAAAAGCAGTTGAAGTTAAACACCTTTTTTACACCTTTACACACCTACTTTTTCGCTCTGCTATCACAAAGCAGCGTTTCAAGCATTAAGGCACATGCGTTAAAGTGATGATGACACGGAGCAGATATCCCTCGTCAGCCGGAGTGTTTAATAACGGCCGCTTATCATGTTTAGCTCCTCCTCGACTCAAACACGTATGTAATAAGCGTAGCGGTACAAGTGGAGAGGGGAAGTGTGAAAGGTCAGCCGTCAGTTTTAATACGAGCCGTGCACTTCTAATGAAATGCTGGTTGCAATATGTGTTGAATATGAATGCATTAATTCCTTAAATGCCTCTCCGATTTGTGTGCCTCTGCCTTTTATTGGAGGGATAATTTGACAGCAACCCCCAGACCAGCTTTGACAGCTCCGAGCAGAGCGGACCAACACCTGCGTCCAGCCAAGCATCACCGCCCCATCCTCCACTTCTCCTTCCCTCCCCTCTCCTCTCGTCCTCCCACACGCTCACAAATGAACTGTCACCTCATTACTGTGCCTGATGCAAAATAATCAGCTTCCAAATTAGCATGGGCCACTCTGCTCTCAGCCTCCCTCCGTCTCTCTTCATGCGGCGTGCTCCAGTGAAGGTGCTGTTTGAATATGCATCTCGGAGCATTTCCATGCGGCGTTCCACAGGGACGGCACGCGGCGGGCGAGCAGCTCGCTGCATTAGCATGGTTGGGAGTGTGGAATGGGGTCCTGGTGGGTTTGGGGTCCCTGTGCAGATGCTCCGGCCCACTTGTTCATTACAACTGCATTTCATCAGCTTGATGATGTCCACATGTCAATTGAGCGAGAGGATTTTACACACAAAAGAGCCTGTGGGAGCAGGACTACAGCAACTAATCAGCTGATTATCATAACTCAGACTCCTACTGAGACAGAGGGAGAGAGAGAGAGAGAGAGAGAGAGAGAGAGAGAGGGAGAGGAGATGAGGACAGTCAGATGGATACCCTCCGCCTTTTTATGAGTTAGGCAAAGCTGGAGCAGAAATTTACAGCACATGTGCAGCACGACTCGAAAGCTTTTAAAAGTCCCATGCAGTAGATGTCATTTGCACTTAGCAAGTTTGATGTGTTGCGACAGTAAAGTCATATACGGTACAAATTTTAGATCAGTGGTGCTCAACTTTAGCTTCCAAGTAGTTTTCTTTCCTATGTTGACATACACTAGCGTTCAAAAGTGATTTGAAAGCACATATCTTAAAATATGACAGTGCCACTGAGTTGTCTCAAGATGCACACCAGTAGTTTTTTATTTATTTTTTTTCTAAAGGACGTTTATATAAGCTACTTAAATGTCCTAATTGACCTAAAGCCCAATCCTGGCTTAATCGAAGCCCTGTCTGTGAAACCAGGCCTAAAAATGTCTGGTAACACTTTACAATAAGGTTTCATTAGTTAGCATTAGTTAATGTATTAAAGGGTTAGTTCACCCAAAAATGAAATTTCTGTCATTAATTCCTCAGCCTCATGTCGTTCTACACCCGTAAGACCATTCATCTTCAGAACACAAATGAAGATATTTTTGATGAAATCCGATGGTTCAGTGAGTCTCTATTGACAGAAAGATTATTTACACTTTCAGATGCCCAGAAAGACACTAAAACATATTTAAAACAGTTCATGTGCTTTTAAATGAAAATGTATTTGTGGACAAGGCCTTAGTTGTTCTGCACTGTGCGATATTTGGACTCCGATTGGACTGACCAAATGTATATTTAGGCTAGTTTGTTTTTACTTTAACAGTTATGTAAATTAATAATCAAATATACAAAAACAGTAATATTTTTGGAAGCATTCAAATCCTTTTTACTCAAAAAAAAAATCAGCTTGACACATTTTTGGAGAAATAAATTAAATAAAATCAGTAATACAGTCAAAGGTTTTTTAATATTCATAGAATTAGACAAATTATTTGTCTTGGGAGCCTGTTTGTAATATATTATATACATTTAAAATATCATATTAATCAATATGGTCTCATGCCCTGACCAGAATTCAAGACACTTAAAGAGAGATTTCCCCTTTAATTAGTATGTCATAAATCTCCAGACGGCCTTTCAGAAAATCAAATGTTTGACCTGGTATTTATATGCATTGTGTGTGTATGATTGTTAGTCAGTCTGGGATTCCTCATGGCATAATTCATGTAGAATCACCACTTTCCTCTTTCCAAGCAGGCAAAGGGCACGTCTGTCTGAACTCTCTTTCTGTCTCTCTCTCTCTCTCACACACATGCACACGACCCAGAGATTCCTCTATACACTCTCACACTCGTGCCTACGTGAACATAAGCCACACAACACCCCCACACATGCTACACAACACAAGCCAAGTCATCTGAGAGTCGCAGGGCCAATTATAAAATCTGCAATCTGCATTGTTCCTGGAGCCGCTGGATCAATGCACCGCAGGCATGTGCACATCACCGCTTCTAATGATGCCTTTCTGGGGCACAGACTCGCACACTGCATAGTAATCCACAGCTAATTAACTCTATAATGCTCAAGCAAGCTTTCTCAACTCTGCGGTCCCAGCGAGAGCACAACACTTGTATTTGTTTCAGTCTTCAGGTCCATTCTTACTGCTCACGTAATTACACACAGATGATCAGCCAGGAAGACCATCACTATATTGGGATTTACAATATGAGGTCAATTAATTACTTGATCAGATACTCGCTATTATTGATTTGTGACTGTAGATTCAAGCTCATTACTGGAGTGTGGAGAAACTTTTTTTTTCCAGCAGGCTTCTGAAGGCTTAAAATCGCATGTAAAATGTTTTGTGTTGTTTTGCCACTTTTATTGATAATGACAGACTTTCTGAAAAACTTTACTATGCAGTATAGGGTGTATCTATCACATCAAAATTGCCCACCCAAGTCTTTGTTATTCTGGTCTGATTTTATTGTCAACAACACCTGGAAGAGATTACGCCAACCCATAGATATGTGTATATAGGCTGCGGAGAAATATTAATAAATATCCTGACGCATTTGAGCTTTATAATGGCAGTAATGCACTACCAAACGAGTATGAGCTCAAGAAAGTGTCTCCATCCACATCCATCCATCATAAACATATTCCACACAGATTCAGGGGGCTAATAAAGGTTAATAAAGAGATGCGTTTGTGTAAAAAAAAAAAATATCCATATTTATCAAGTTATGTAAAGTAAAGTAAAAGTTACTTTGTTATGTAAATGTTAAAATGTGAAGTAAAATATCTAGCTTCCACCAGACCGCCTTCCATATTCAAATTACGGAAAAACAGAACTGGTGTCGCGTTCAATAGTTGAACAGGGAAGGCGTATGACGTACAGCATAAGCTTTTTGAAGAATGGTGAAGGTTGGACATTTTACTTCAGAACTTGAAAAATGAACTTCAGAAATATGGCCTTTATTAACCCTCTGGATCTGTGAGGAATATGTTTATGATGGATGGATGTGGATGGAGATACTTTCTTGAGCTCATACTCGTTTGGAAGTACATTACTGCCATTATAAAGCTCGAATGCATCAGGATTTTTATTAATATTTCTCTGATTGTCTTCGTCAGAAACAAGAAAGTCAAATACACCTCGGATGGCTTGAGGGAGAGTAAAGCTTGGGGTAATTTTCATTTGAAAGTGAACTAATCCTTTAAACCACTTAAGCTTTAAAACCAATAAGTACTGTAAACTCATATACATCAAGTTAAATTCACTTATATTTTAATGTTGGTTTAGTTAATTAATAGAGTAAACTCAACTTAAGGTTTTTAAGTTTATTCCAAGTTTGAATTCTGGTAACAAATGTAACAACTATATAGCTACTCAAATGGTTTGAGGAAACCGATTGCCTTAAATGGTTGAAGTTCATCAAACTCAAAGTAATAAAGTTACATATGAATAAGCAAAAACAATATTTTGACAGAACAGGAAATGCCATATTCGAGCGCTCCAGACACATCAACACATCCGTGATCTTGGAACGGTCAACATTTCAGATGCTGTCGTCACACGCAGTAAAAATGCTCAGTCAACTTGCTCTCGAGTGTTCACGGACCGGCTTTGACTATTCCAATATTGCGGATGACTTACATATAGCAGCCCGTAGAAACTCTGAATTGCAATATAGAAACATGCATGTTCTGTACTTTGAAACAGTATGCATTGTGAAGCGCTACAAATAAATGTTAATTGAATTGTCCACCTGGTGATAATCAAATCTCATCACTTATAAAACTAGCATGACAACATTTCTTTACAAGCAAAACATATTATGAGATAAATATTATATTACTCACTCTTGAATATTATATCTATGAATATTATATTACTTACTCTAGTTTCAAACCTGTATGACTTCATTTTGTTGTGTAGATTTTTTTTTTTTTTTTGTCCATCCATACAATACAGTGTGGTCCAATGTTTTTTTTTGTTTTTGTTTTTTACCATAAACAAACAGTCCAATTTTCAAAGATTGGTGAACTATCCCTTTTTCACTCAAAAATTACAATTTTGACATAATTTACTCACCCTCGTGTCGTTCCGTGTCATCTTCAAAACATGAATTAAGATATTTTTTAATATTCTCTGATCATAATTATTCATCTATTGAAAATCCATAACATCAAACAAACCTCAGTGGTTCTCATAGATCAAGAAAGCACCTTTGAGCTTGAAAGACTAAATTAAATCTGTTCATCAATTATATGTGACGCTGGACCACAAAACCAGTCAAAAGGGTCAATTTTTTGAAATTCAAATTATACATCATCAGAAAGCAGAACAAATAAGATTTCCATTGATGTATGATTTGTTAGGAAGTGGCCGAGAACTATTTGAAAATCTGGAATCTGATGGTGCAAAAAAATCTAAATATTGAGAAAATCATCTCTAAAGTTGTTCAAATGAAGTCCTTAGCAGTGCATATCCACTCGCAAAGATACATTTTTTATATATTTATTAGGAAATTTACAAAATATCTTCATGGAACATGATCTTTACTAAATATCCTAAAGAGTTTTGGCATAAAAGAAAAATCAATAATTTTGACCCATACAATGTGTTGTTGGCTATTGCTACAAATATACCTGTCTGACTTATGACTGGTTTTGTGCTCCAGGGTCACATATAAAGTGATCATGTCTCTTCAGAAGACTTGAGTTATAGGCTTGACTCATATGGATTACTTTTACAATGTGTTTATGAACTTTTTGAAGCTTGAAAGTTTTTGTTGTGTGGACTTTCAACAGATTAACAAAAATAACGAGAACATGCTAAATTATCTTTATGTGTGTTCAGAAGATAAACAAAGGTCTTATGAGTTTGGGATGACATGAGGGTGAGTTCATGATGACAGACTTTTTATTTTAGGGTGAACTGTCCCTTTAAGGCTCACCTTGTCACATTTAGACAATGTTCTTTTTTTCATAAAGCCAGACATTTTTTAACCGTACACAGTTATTACATATTTTCTGTACAAAGTTACAGTTGGTGTATATTTGAGTGTCCTGGTGTGACCACACATTTGTTTCCTTGGATGTGCCTGAATCCATGGGGATTTACACACACTTACTCACCTGGGAAGTATTAGACTAGTGTGAGTCTCACAGGTGCAGGAATGCTCACCTCTGCAAAGCCTAAATCATTATCTTACCTCCTTAAAGAAAAGGTTGGGGTTTTGAAACAATGGAGCCTTCAAACCCAGTCATAATCAGAGAGATTGTGGCTTTTTTTGGTTCAGTGGAAATCATATGTCTTTTTTACCTTTTCTTTTTGATAATTCTCCTGTTCTGTGTGTTTCTGGAGATCTGCCATACTTCAGCAGCTGGATTTGGTAAGTGTGCCCTCCCAGCTAACGTCTCTCGTGTTTAACGTGCGTCCGATCGGTCTTTGTCTGGCTTTCGGAGAGGTTAATACCTGTCCGCTACCTGACAGCACATCTACCTGAAGCGAGCTCTCACATACCGGCCTGACAGAATGATGGACTGCCAAACAACACTTTCTCTTCTTCTCCTTTCGTTTCCTCGCTTCTCCCTGGCCATACATTCAGAGAGAGTGAGTGAATGATGTTTTTGCCTCTGTCAGTTCTTCTGTCTTTACGTTCTTTTATTCCTTCTTCTCGTAAGTATATCTCCAGCTGGGAGAGCTGATAAAGGATCTTTCAGGGTGCAAATTAAATTGGGGTTGGGGGCGTCTGACCTGCAATTAAGGTTTGAAAGATCTGAAAAGAAAAGATTTTGAATGGGTCAATGGAGTAGTTCTACATATCACATGATCAGTGTTGGGGAAAGTTACTTTTAAATGTAATGCATTACAATACTGCGTTACTCCCTGGAAAAATGACTAATTGTGTTGCTTTTATGAAAAGTAATGTGTATAAAATAAATTAATACTCTAATAATAAACAAATTCATTAAATTAATCAAAAGGGAGAGTAAAGATTTTACATTGTAAAAAATTTAGTTTATCACACTAGTGTGCATTAATGTTTAAACAGGAAATTATTGGATTAAATCTTTTTGTCAACTTGTTTTCTTTCAGTTAAGACAGTTTTTGTATTTATTTTTCATCATAGGACTCATTGATCTGAGGGTAAAGTTCATCTCTGTGCAAAAGCATAATAATAATTAAGCCTGTAATAGTGAAAACGGTTAGTTTGTGTACATGAACGTGTGTGTATATGCGCGGATGCACGAGTATGCATGTATCCACACATTCAAAGGTCATTTTCAATGTGCGGTCATTTTTTGACCAATATAAGCTCAGATCAATGATGCCTACGATCAACTAGTTTCAAAAATAAATACAAATCTGAAGATTGAATGCAATATTTGGTGATAAAATCGGGTAACAAGTGATTTATAAGCTATTTTTGACCGTGCCACAAGTGTGACTTTGTGCCATTTTGTAGTAAATAAAAAAAATAAAACCATTTCAAAACAAATTTCCTGCTTAAACGTTAATGCACACTAGTGTGATAAACAGTGCAAATTTGTTTCATATTTTTTGTGAAATTGACAAAATTATCCACATAAAACACTTTTTTCTCTCAAAAACTGAAGTACTTAAGCTCAGATAAATAAGGCCTACGATCGATCAGTTTCAAAAAGAAGTATAAAAACTGTCCCAATTGAAAGAAAACAAGTTGACAAAAAGACTGAATCTAATATTTAGTGATAATGCAGCATAATGAGAGATTTATAAGCAATTTTTTGTAGGACAGTCATTTTTGACCAGGAACACCACAAGTGTTGTGGATAAAAACGCACAAAAATATTACAAAAATTATCCAAAAAAAATTGAGAAGTTGTTAGACTCTGGGTGAGTAAAGTCAGTAAGTTTTAGTCAAATGAGATAACATTAAATAGCATTTTCGGGTACGAGAAAATCCTCTTCCTTCATTAAGGAATCCTGAAAAAAGTATCAAAGTTTCCACAAAAATAGAGTACTTTTTTCAATATTGATGATAAAATAAGAGTGTCTTGAGCAGCAAATCATCATATCAGAATGATATCTGTAGGATCATGTGACACTGAAGACAGCAGTAATGATGCTGAAAATGCTTTGATCACAGGAATAAATTACACTTTACTATATATTCACATAGAAAACAGTTATTTTAAATTGTAATAATTTTTCCTAGAGGGGGGGCCCGGGTGCCCAACATTAAATTGATTGGCCATTATATTGATTATTAATAATTATCATTATTACTGTAGGCCAAAATTCCCAACTTTAAAAATATAAAAACTTTCAGAGTTTATGTTTGACCAACTGATCCAAAAACGGTTTGTGTTCACCTGAAAATTACAGAAAATCTTTCTGCGATGCATAAAATTCTATGATTATTGGACAATGTTCATGAAACTTCATGTTTTGGATGTTGTTGGCAATTGAAAACAAAGTGGAAAAGATTCAGAGGTCAAAAATTACTGCTAGTCTGCTAAATATCCATCGTGAGTCATGTGAGAGGGCCTTTAATGTTTGACTGATTGTAGGAGATGAAATACTGCATGAAGATCTTTAAACTGTAGTTTTATGTTTTCAGCAGGGCTTGAGCTGTGCTTTTGATAGCAGGAGGTTTTGTGAATCCACTTAAGTAGTACTGAGAGTGTGTAACAGATCAGAGAGACAGATAAACCCCTGACGTCCTGCGACCTGCCACTCACCGTGACCCTCCCTCCGCCTGTGACAGTGATGTCAAAGGAGCCAGACGGCTCGATATCCTCACACACGCCATAATTAGCCATTATAGTGTGTTTGTGCGAGGGACAGGTTCATGAGAGCCTCTCGAAATTGAGGAACCACTGGGATTATGAGAGGAGGAAAACAGCGGGGTACCATCAAAGATGGCTACCCAGGCAATTTAGGATGTGACTTATTTCCCACAAATTCCAGTTCCAACGAGCTGTGTGAGTGTGTGTGTGTGTGTGTGAGTGTGTCCTTAACTCAGAGGGTGATGCAACATCCCCCTTAATGATATGCAGGGTGAGCGTAATGATTAGGGGATGTTGGGATAACGGGGCACTCATGGACAACCACACACACTAAATACAGACCTCCTCTCCCTTTGGTTATCAGTATTAGTAATCTAACATTGAGAGAATTGACCCTTCGCAAACGGTTTGATTGACAGGCGATCTGACCATTTTGTCTGACAAAGCAGTCAGGGGAGTTATTAGATTAATGTTGGTGAACTTCAGCTTGAAAAATTCTGTACTCGCGCCTTTCCGTGCTTGAAACAACATTCCTTCTGATGTCCATTCATTAAACCTACCCGTCCTACCAAACCTGTCCTAACTTTACCCATATCCACCTCAATAGCAGCAAGTGTTTCCAAACAATTAATTTTAATGTAAGTACATACAGTAGGAGTTAAAGTGTGTGAGAATCAGGACGGTTGATTGTGAGGCACTCAGCTCTTCTCTCAGAAGGATTGAGAGGGCGTGGCTGATCCACACCGTCACTGCTCCCAATCTTCCTAAACTCAACTATAAATGTAAGGATGTGCAACATCTCCTTCAAGGAGAAAAGCAAGCTTTTCCTTGAAAAGCTCTCACTGTCTCTTGCTCTCTCTCTCTTTCTTTCTCTCTGTCAGCAGTATTTTCATGTGGGGAGAGGGGCTGTTCTGCTAGTACTGTCCCGTCCTCTGTAAATAAGGCGTCCTCATTCTGTCGTGAGGAGGAAAAGGAGCGTTTGACTACAATGGGCTATTATTGGCCATCATAGAGATGAGACAGACTCTCAGGGGAGCACAGCGCACTTTTATGAACTGGAAACGTCGGCTGCGTCTCACTCCGTCTCTCTCCCTGCGGCTGCTGTGTTTTTCTTCACAGGGCTCGTGGAGGTACAGCGATGTCTGGAAGCCCCTTAAAGACTAAGATTTCAGACTACAGATATTCCCTCTACATCGCTATAACAAACTGTGGAAACTTTGAGACATTTGTTATTGTGTTAGAATAAATCTGTTGAAATTCAGTATTTTAAGAAAAAGCGCTAAATGTTAGTTATTCCTGTTTCCAAAACACACATTTTTTTCTCTCATGTAATTTCTAAAACAGATTTTTTTTTATCATTATTTAATTTAAATCTATCGATAGATAGATAACAATGTTCTAAATGTAAGTATTACATATAATTAAAATATTACTTCAATGTTCTGCTGTCTTAATGACTGAAAGGATAGGTTCTAGCCATAGAACCCAGTATTGAACCTGGAACATTCCTACGGAAAGAGCTGCACCAGGAAGTGACATAACAGTGATGTACTAATGATGGAAGTCTAAGTGGCAAGTCAGTCCAGAGAGTTTAAAAGCCAAAGCCAACACTGTTCTCCTTAAACGCACCTTTAGTGATGCGTTACACGCACATGATTCTCGCAGGTGAAAATAAACGTCCTCATTGAAGTATTCGTTTGCGTATCAAGCGAAATATTACCAGCATTATGGTTGGATAATGAATTAAAAAGGTCAAACTAAACAAAACACTGTGTATTTGAACATTTTTCCAGTTTAATGTTCGTCCTATATAGACCTCCACTGTAAGTGTATTACTTTGTATGTGTGTATGTATGTATTTATTTATTTCCTGTATGTTATAGTCTGTCAAGTCCTTGTGTGTGTGTGTGTGGGTGTGTTGTTCTCTAGGTGGTTCTCTAACTAGTCATGCCTGAAACAGAACAGACTCTCCAACACCATCCTGAATCAACAATGTGTTCTTTGAAAACACACTGGTTTGTTTTGCTATCTTAGTGAGGACATTCCATAGGAGTAATGGTTTTTATATTGTACAAACTGTACATTCTCTCCTCCTACACTAACTCTACCCCTAAACCTACCCATCACAGAAAACATTCTGCATTTTTAATAAAACATTGTTTAGTATGTTTTTAAAGCGATTTTAAATATGAGGACTCATGAAATGTCCTCATAAAACATGTTTACATCATAATACCAGTGTAATACTCATGTCATTATACAAATTTGTGTCCTCATAAATCATAAAAACAAGCACACACACACACACACACTTCTAGTCAGTAATAACAGGGATTTTAGCTCTGTTTATAACTGTAAACTGCGATAGTATTTCAAAGCAGCTCATAAGGAAAATCACAAATGAAATGACTGAATCATTATTATTTCACTTTGAAATTAATGAGGTTCAATGGAAAGCAAATGCAGACTTTAGCTTAAGTCTATGCTTCTTAGATTTTTACCTGAGAAAGTGACTCTAATAATCTCACATGTCTTCTGCTTTTATTATCTGAATATCCATCTTCATTTTATAACTCTTAAAGCGTGATACGTTTTGTACTGGTAATGTTACAGGTATTACACATTCATATATTACTATATTAATAACAAGAACTAATATCAAGCAGCTCCAAAAAAGACACACCAAGTGCATGTCAATTATTAGAAATACTCTTAATTATTTATGTAAATACACGGGTAACACTTTCTATGCCGGCATTTATAAAGCATTATTTGTTTATACTTTATTTTAAGGTGTCTTCGTTACACTGTAATTATACATTTTATTATTATAGTATTATTAAGTAACTACATGTACTCACTATAGGTTTAGAATTAGGGTTTGGTTTGGTTTAGGGTCAGTTGCATGTTATTATGCATAATTTATAGTTATTACTATAGTAACTACATGTAACAATGACACTAAAATAAGGTGTTACCAGATATTTTTAATGCATTATAATGCATCCAAAATGAGAACTATAATCCATTATAATTTAGGTGAATATAACATGTTGTTCATTGTGTGTTATAAACCATCATACTCTTAAAAGTTATAACCACAAACAGGTCAGCATTTTAGTGTATTATAATCGTGTTACGATTATATTATAGATGATACATGTTCATTTTGTTTGGGTAACACTTTACAATAAGGTTTCATTTGTTAACATTAGTTAATGATGAGAGAAAACATGAACTAACAATGAACAATATTTCTAAAGCATTTAGGGTAACACTTTATTTTACAGTGTCATTGTTAAATATGTAGTCTAGTAATAATCATAAATTATGCATAATTAAATGCAACCAACCCTAAACCAAACCCTCATCCTAACCCTATAGTAAGTACATGTAGTTACTTAATATTACTCTGTATTTAAATGTATAATTACAGTGTAACACTGACACTTTAAAATAAAGTCTTACCGCATTTAGTAGTTTTAGTTCATTTCAACATGTACTAATACATTATTAAAATCAAAAGTTGTATCAGTTAATATTATGTAATGAACCTGAGCTAATATGAACTAACAATGAACAGCTGGATTTTTATTAACTATCATTAACCAAGGGTAATCAATACTGTAACAAATCTATTGCTCATTAATGATGCAGTAACTAACAATGTAAAAAAAAATGGTAACACTTTATTTTATAGTGTCATTGTTATACATGTTATATGTAGTTATAGCAATAACTATAAATGATGAATAATTACATGCAACTAACCCTAAACCAACCCAAACCCGCATCCTAACCCTATAGTGAGTACATGTAGTTACTTAATATTACTCTGTATTTAAATGTATAATTACAGTGTAACACTGACACCTTAAAATAAAGTGTAACCAAAAAAAAAAAAAAGATGTGTTGCATTAAAATGTCTTCTAATAAATACCATTATAAAGTATTACAAATATAGGCTAGGCTTCATAGAAAGTGTGACTGAGCTGTGAAAAGGCAACACTATTTTCAGACATTTAGATTTAAATAGTTGTAATAAACAGAAGATAGGGTTAATTTCTCCATTAATGACCAGAATCAACTATTCCAGAGAGCCGTGCAATAAGCAGGAATATCCCAGAACGACACATTTAAGACTAAACTCTTCTCCATGCCGTGTTTGACTGAACAGCCGTGTTTGGAGTGGGTAATTAGCATAGTATTAGTGGATCAGTGGAAGATAGTCAGAGAAGGAGGGGTAAATCTGTCCATCATGTCCCTTTCTCGCTCTCTCTGTCACTCCTCTGGGGTCTTCCCTCTGTTCTGAATGTTTGAAAGTTTTGAGGTTATTCCCAGGAGCGGAGCTGCTATCAAATCAAAGACTGGCATTGCAGCAGTGACCAGCCAACCTCTCTCTCCCTCTCTCTCTCTCTCTCTCTCTCTCTTTCTCTCTCTCTCTCTCTCTCTCTCTCCCCTATGCTTCCATCAGAAGAAAGTCAGTCTCACAGATGCACTGGTTAACAATGCCATCTCGCACACACGCACACACACATCTCTCCCGTCAGAAGCGGGGGGAGGGTTCAGAACGGCGGCCTGACGAATGAGGGGAGCAGGTCCCCTGTGATTGGCGCGCTCTGAACATTGATGCCAGTTTCCATCTGTCATGATAGCCCCAGTGCTGAACCTTCAATCTGTCAGCGACTGCAGCAGCCCGGCGCTCACACTGATCTGGCCTGCTAAACACAGCTGACAACAGGCATTATCACAGCCAGAGAGAGAGAGAGAGAGAGAGGGAGAGAGAGGGAGGGAGAGATGTGTTAATTGTGGGCGGAGATGTAAACTGTCACCTCTCATCGGATTGAACAGCACGTCCTCTGATTTTTTTCGACCCCTCGATGGGTTTCTGAGCGGCTGTTTTGATAAGCAGATGGAAATGTTTAGGTTCTTGGCCTTGTTATTTGGGAGCAGAGAGCCGCTAATGCTGATGTTTGTTAGAAAGTGTGAAGAGTGACCGGTAAACCCAAGACCAACAAGTTCAAGAGAGATTAAGAGAGTTTGTCATTAATTGGATTAAAAAAGTATTGACATGGGAATAGAACTTGTAAAATGATTATGATAATAAAGAATAATAAAGGATGGAAAATGACAGGCTATAAGAATAAACAAACAGGTTTATTGTTGGAGTGGTTTTGTTGGTAAAAAAAAACAAAAAACTTAATACTCAACAAAATGAAAAAAAAATACTTTAATATACACTACAGTTTAAAAGGTTGGGGTTGGTGAGATTTGTTAAAGTTTTTGAAAAAATCTCTTATACTCATTAAGACTGCATTTATTTGATCAAAACTTCAGTAAATATTTATTAATATGACTACAATTGAAAAAAAAAAACGTTTTCTATGTGAATATATTTTAAACTGTAATTTATTCCTGTGATCAAATCTGAATTTTCAGCATCATTACTCTTGTCTTCAGTGTCACGTGATCCTTCAGAAATCATTCTGATTCTGATAATATTTGTCAAGATCGCAAAGTTTTCAAACAAAAGTGAAAACTTGAACAATGAGAACAAACACAATTTCCAAAGATTAAATTATCTGAGGATCCACCTTTTTTTTTACAGCTTTATACTCTTATAGCATGATACTTTTTGTAGTTTTAATTAAATGTTTTTTTTTTAAATGGTTTTTAAATATATAATGCTCACCAATGCATTCATTAAAAAAATAATTAAAAAATTTAAAGTAATATTTGAAAATATTTCAAATATGGTAAAATATTTAAAATTACAATTTAAAATAATAATTCTATATTTTATATTCTATTTAAATATAATTAAGCCAAGACATGAAAGTCTGCAATTACATTTTAAAAATGTATGGTGTATGGAAATATGCTCAAAATGGCTGGTGAAAATTAAGCTTCGGCATTGAAGGAATTAATTAGATGTTAAAATGTAATTGCAAACTTTGGTATCTTGGAATTTAAAATAGAACTGATACCCCCCCCCCCCCCCCCTCAGGATTCTTTTAATAGAAAGTTCAAAAGAACAGCATTTATTTGGAATAGAATCTTTTAAATAGAAAATTTAAATTCAAATTTAAGTGCTAAGCGCATTACAATAAAGTTAATCTGTTTTTTTTTTTATAGTCTAAATTATTTTCTCCAGAAACTGACAGCATATCACAGGTTCTGGTGCAAGATTTTTATAGAATATTGTACAGAATAACATTTTCACTTATTGTTGATTTGTTATTGGCATCTGTGGTTAAAGCTGTAATAATCCATTGCTTTGTGTGTGTGTGTGTGTGTGTGTGTGTGTGTGCCAACACAGAAGTGAATGTTGTGGTCGTCCTTGTCAAAGCTTTCACTGACTCTCAGTAATTAGTGCAATCATGACACATCCGAGGAGCTGTTTCTGTGACAGCACTCAACAGAGACAAGTGTCCCTGCAGACAGAGTTCAGCCCCCAAACACACACACACACACACACACACACCCTCTCTCTCTTTCTCTAATAGGACTGCATCTTTGGACAGCATATACATGTAGACAATATACACATCATCAATGACCAAAACACACACACACATACATTTTGCATAATTTAACAATTATTTATAAATAAATACTGTATTATAGAATTTAAGGCTTGGATGGTTTAGATACAGTATCTTATGGATGAGACATACAGATAACAACATAGTTCAAAAATTAGTAAACCTATATAACCTTATATAATCAATGTACTCTTCAATAATTCTGGGCTAGGTCTGTTTCAAAAACTTGCTAATGAAAAATTAAACATTAAATGTTCAACATTGTATTAGTTGTCAAAAATACATTAATTGCACAATTAAATGCAATCCATTTCCATTTGTACTCTACACTATCAGCGTTGGGACTATAACAAATACTATTGGAGTCTGTTTTACAAGAAAATTATATTAGAGTCTTTCTGTGTAATGTCACATTTATTTCAATGTTACTTGCTGATTCTTTGCAATTATTTGCAGTGACTGGATTTTAAAATAGAGGAGGCACACAAATCATATCGCGGTCTGGGGATCCTCTAACAAAGACTTTTTTTTGTCAATTATAACATAACAAAAAGGAAAATGTAAAACAAAATGACACATATACAGCAAGAAAATATAAATATAATTTCACTCACCTAGCCTATCATCCTTCCTTTAAAACAGCACATTCAGCCATTTAGTGACGCTGATTTCTGTAGCCTATATATATCCAACTCTGGTGTGGGGTCTTCCTTCATTTTTAATTTGTAGCTGCTGATTGAATGGTATCTTGGTAAATTTGTTGAAAGTGACATATGGGACAAGTAACGACCCATTCTCAGAATTTCCCCTCTGCATTTAACCAATCTAAGTTAGTGCACACACATTACGAGTAGTGAGTACTCACTGCAAACTGAGGGTACACACACCCGGAGCACAGGGCAGCCATTTTGCTGTGGCACCTGGGGAGAGATTGGGGGTTAGGTGACTTGTTTAAGAGGATATCAATCATTTCCTGCCATTATTGAGAATCAAACCCGTAATCTTCAGGTTTGACTCTCTAACCATTGGGCCAAAACTGCCCCTCAAATATTTTGTATATCTCTACCCTTCATAAATAAGGTAGTTGGCAACTAATATTGCTTAATTTACATCTCTGCGATAATTGGTTGATATACCAAGGGAGGCAAGCCTTCTCTGTGATGTATTTTTCTCAACACTCTAACCACTGAAGGTCAAATACTTGATGATGATTGGCTAATTTTTTTAACTACAGAGGCAATAGTGTCTCGCTACATCTGAAATTGAATATTTCCCTACTATACAGTATTTAAAAGACAGTGGGCAAATATTATAATATAAATTTTAACGAAAGATCAAGGACATATGAGTGAGTCGCCTGTCAATTGCGTAATAGCCGTGTTACCCTCGGTTTCCAGTTTTATTTTGTAGAAACCATGGAAAGACGCTTTAATATATTACATGTTTTATTAGACAAGGGAACATCTGTTTTGATAAATTATAAGACTAATTATTGTTATATAGTTCAACACGTTTAGTCTTATTGTTTAAATTAAATTTTCTTGATTTTCTGCGAGTACTATGCTTTTCCATTCCTCAGAGAAAAACATTATTTGGTAAAGTAACATTAGTTAACATAACATAATCAGATGCAGATTTATTTTAACAGTAATACAGAATTTTATCCATCATACAATACGTTTTAAAATTAATTGCATGATATTTATCCATACAAGCCATCCAGCATTTAATATAATATAGTAATATGGATCTATCTCACTGCTATCTCAGAAAATTAGAATATTGTGAAAACGTTCAATATTGAAGACATCTGGTGCCACACTCTAATCAGCTAATTAACTCAAAACTTTAAATGGCCTCTCAGTCAAGTTCTGTAGGCTACACAATCATGAGGAAGACTGCTGACTTGACAGTTCTCCAAAAGACAACCATTGACACCTTGCACAAGGAGGACAAGACACAAAAGGTCATTGCAAAAGAGGCTGGCTGTTCACAGAGCTCTGTGTCTAAGCACATTAATAGAGAGGAGAAGGGAAGGAAAAGATGTGGTAGAAAAAAGTGTACAAGCAATAGGGATAACCGCACCCTGGAGAGGATTGTGAAACAAAACTGTGGGGGAGATTCACAAAGAGTGGACTGCAGCTGGAGTCAGTGCTTCAAGAACCACTACGCACAGACGTGTGCAAGACATGGGTTTCAGCTGTCGCATTCCTTGTGTCAAGCCACTCTTGAACAACAGACAGCGTCAGAGCTAAAGACAAAAAGGACAGGACTGCTGCTGAGTGGTCCAAAGTTATGTTCTCTGATGAAAGTAAATCAGGGTCCCAGAGTCTGGAGGAAGAGAGGAGAGGCACACAATCCACGTTGCTTGAGGTCCAGTGTAAAGTTTCCACAGTCAGTGATGGTTTGGGGTGCCATGTCATCTGCTGGTGTTGGTCCACTGTGTTTTCTGAGGTCCAAGGTCAACGCAGAGGTATACCAGGACGTTTTAGAGCACTTCATGCTTCCTGCTGCTGACCAACTTTCTGGAGATGCAGATTTCATTTTCCAACAGGACTTGGCACCTGCACACAGTGCCAAAGCAACCAGTACCTGGTTTAAGGACCATGGTATCCCTGTTCTTAATTGGCCAGCAAACTCACCTGACCTTAACCCCATAGAAAATCTATGGGATATTGTGAAGAGGAAGATGCGATATGCCAGACCCAACAGTGCAGAAGAGCTGAAGGCCACTATCAGAGGAACCTGGGCTCTCATAACACCTGAGCAGTGCCAAAGACTGATCGACTCCATGCCACGCCGCATTGCTGCAGTAATTCAGGCAAAAGGAGCCCCAACTAAGTATTGAGTGCTGCACATGCTCATACTTTTCATGTTCATACTTTTCAGTTGGCCAAGATTTCCAAAAAACCTTTCTTTTTATTGGTCTTAAGTAATATTCTAATTTTCTGAGATACCAAATTTGGGATTTTCCTTAGTTGTAAGTTATAATCATTAAAATTAAAAGAAATAAACATGTGTAATGAATGAACATAATATACACGTTTCACTTTTTGAATGGGATTGGTGAAATAAATCAACTTTTTGATGATATTCTAATTATATGACCAGCACCTGTATAACATGTGAAGATTTGACACTGGAGGATTTTTTTCCAAACAATAAGCGAAGAACCACAACAACAACAAAAAAAAAAACTGGATTGCTGCCGTTTTATACATTGCATGCAGCACTGTGCTCTTTCTTTCGTTTTCTTGTGCTTTATTATAGCAAAATATTTTAGTTAAATGCTGCAGTTCATCACATTGACTCAGGTATATAAATCAGTGGGTTTTATGTATTTTCTAGTTGTATTTAATTTTTACTGCTCATTAAATTAGATTCAGATTCATTCATTCAAAACCCCTCTTTTTGTACCAGAAAATACAGCTCAGATTAAATGATAAAATATATCATTGGAGAGTCTTAAAGAGCTAATTGTCTCCTCAACATAACAAGCTTGTTCTTGTTAGTGGGCTATATTAAAATGTAGCTAACCATTTTTTTTAAAGGGCATCTTTACAGTAGCTAAACTACTGTAAGTTATGAGTAGCTTGAAGGCAAGTGTGAGGTGTTTTCCATGGCACTGTTGTGTGTTGGTATAGAGCAGAGGTGGCACTGCTTTTTCTTGTGTCTGTAATTAGCGCTGGAGTGCTGCTAATGGCAGGCCAGGACAGACTGTGGCGAATGCCTGTTCTTTTGTGTGAGAAAGCTACTCCTTCGCTCTCTGCCTCTTTTTCTCTCTCTCTGCGCTCTGTCCATCCTCTCGGGATCTCATCATCTTCCCTAACAGTCAGAGTGGGATTTAGTACCCTCTATTCCCTCACCTTCTTCCTCTCCCTCTTCCCCTCTCTCTGTGTGTCTCTTTCTGAAGATTTGGAGCCGTTTTACTTTTTAAGTTCTGTCTTTTTCTGACAGACATCTGTCCTGTGCGTTCGAGAGAATCTCTGTATGCTTAGAAAGTTTGGATTTATTTTCTTGACTAGTGATTTTATTATTCACATCTGTGAGAACTGCAAACTGGTGCGATACTATAACTGAAAATGTGGTCAGAAGTATGGAAGAAATGTAATGACAAATGTTTAAATAAAAAAGCTTGCTGAATTACACTAATTAAAAAAAAATGTGTTGCATTAACCATGCTTACATTTTCGTATTTTAAATTCAACATGGTCATATTTTTAAGTAATGCATATTTCCCTTCAAAACATTTCATGCACATTTTAATTATTAAAAATTCAATGATCCATATTCACCTTTCAGATTTCCCTTCCAAAACATATTATATTGTAAATATATTGCCCATTAAAATGCAAGCCTTAAAAATACAATGCAAGCACTGTTAATGCAACGTATATTTATTTCCATTAGTGCAATTCAAAAAGCTTTTTTTTTTTCAAAAAACATTTGTCATTAATTTACTTCCATAGTCAGAAGTCATTGTTGGGACCTTATAACGGAGGTCTTGACATATACACGACAGACAAATAGAAAACAATCATTTAAATGTTTGGCTTTTTAGTAGATCTGAAGGAGTTAATAGGTCACTTGAGTCACAGAGCAAGACTCTTTATAATCAGCATAAAATCTGGTCAACAGTGTTGCTCTTTATTTCATGACATTTCAGGGTTATTAAATCTGAAACTGATGTTACCAACAGACTGGTGTGCAATAAATTGGTCGGTGATGCTAATAATGCCAGAAATGGTTGAACAAGGATTAACTGCATATTAGAGTGTCTACGATAAAGAAAATGAAAAATCCTTTAAAAATCTATGCATGTATATTCAGTGAAAATCTGTAGTAAATCTAACAGCACATTTGCAGTTGTTTTACAGTAAAATAATGTTAAATTTACAGATTTTGGAAGTGAAAAAGAAAAAGTCATCTTATAATTTGCAATGAAAAATGTAAATTGTCGTTCCCAGAATTTCCTGTGTGAACGCTGTCAATTTAAGTCCAATCCTTAAAATCCAAAATGTTGCTACCATATTTTTACAGTAAAGTTCTGGCAACAGCTTCCAGTTTCACCAAAAGTCTTGTAGATAAGAAAAAATACTTTGAATAAATGTAATTATTAATTAAATTATTCTAATTATGCTATGAGAAATTATAATAAAAGTTTGTGCCAAACTACTAAAGGTTTTCCTTTCAAGAATTTGAAGGGAAAAAAATGAGATTATATAAATTATTTGTGAAGGCTATTGCGTTCCCTTGAGAACTTTGCATTCCCTTGCAAAGCATTGCATTTTTGTATCGCAAAACTTTTGTATTCTTCACAAGCGAATGCAAAGGATTGAAATATATTTTTTCTGCACATCACCATGTCCCTTTAGGCTCTTCATATGTTAAGTATAAAGTAAACAATAAAAACATTTACATTTTTAAACAATATAAAAATAAAAATGAAAAACTATACATATTAGTTTGCTGCATATGGAGAATTAGCATCCAAAATAAGAACTGCTTATTCATTGACTCTAACCTACATGTGTATTATTAGGCATTAAAGGTATTATAAACATTAAAATTATACACTTCTGCAAAGCTGCTGTGTAACATTGTGTAAAAAAATGATAGTCAAATGTGTAAAGAAAGTGGTCAAAAATTAAAAATTTAAATTACACTGCACACGCCACACATACATGTGTATTTGAAGATATCTCATCGACTTATTACTAGGTCAGAAACACCACCCTCAGTCCTTGCCGTCCTCCACTGTATCCACACTTTGGTGGCGTGAAGTCATATATATTGTCAGGTAACAGTCATCTGTGAAGTCCACGTCAATGGGCAAAACAACACATAGCGCCTACAAATGCCACAAATTTGGGACAGAGCCTAAAGTGCTTCAAACCTTGAACTTCTTTCAAAGATTTAATGCCGCAAACCTTGCAACTTATCAGTGATTTGTTATTTCTTGTAACTTAAACACGTGACTTTCCCTGGAAAAAGCCTATGTTTGGCTCCTAGAAGCCACAGCTAGCTAATCTGACTGAAATCTGTAATTTTCTATGTATCAGATGGTCAGTGAAGAGCTCATTTAAATATCATAGCATAATGCACTATTGAATACTGTCTATTTACATCCTTTCTCTTCTCTTTCCTTACATTCAAGATTTACTTCCTGACTCTGAGAAAGAGAAACTCGCTCACTCGCTCTATTTCTGTTGGGGTTTGAAAGTACCCAAAGCATCCTGGGTAATTAGCCATTACGTTGCTGTCACAGAGGGTTGTGCAGTCAATACAGAGATAATTTGGGCAATGGTGAATGACAGCGCTGTCCGGGCTACAGGGCCGATCAAGGACAGAGCCAGCTGCACCCGGCATCTGTCAGGCCCATGAATCACACACACACACGCACACACATCCACCCGGCCTGCCGCTTACAGACGGACGGAGGCTGGCTGAGCCACAGAAAATGCAAATACACATCCTCAGTTTTCTTTTGTGCTGGCCTCTCCTCATTTTAGCTTCTCGATCATCTTCCTTCCTCCTCTCTATTTCTCGCTCTCTTCTCCTCAATCTCTCCTCCCTTCACGAGAGGAAATGGCTGCTTACGGTCTGTCTCTAAACTGTTAGAGGCTTGTTACTGCTTGTGGCAAATGAATGACATTGGGATAGAGGCCTCTCAGGCCCAAGGAGAGCCCTTAAGTAATGGCAACAGTAGCAGAGAGAGGGAGAGGGAGAGATCACAGCATAATGAAAAAGCTATTTATTTCAGTAATAAAGACAAATGTGCCACATTGATTTCAGTTTGGCTAATATGAAATAGAGATGTCTGAGCTTGTTTATTGTGTTTGTGTGGTTGGAAAGAAAGTGTCGGGTAAGCAAAGGTTATTTTACTGTCCTGACATCAGTGACAAACACCAACGCATACTCTTTGTTTTAAGATTTTAGTTGTTGAATATAATATAATATACAATAATATAATATAATATAACAAAATTATATCGATTCTCTGAACATTTAAATACAAAGTTCTGTTATGAAACTCTAGATGGCACAGGCTGATAGGTCCTTAACTCAGTCTGCTTGCAATCACATCGTTCTCTATATGGAACAGCTGATTGGCTACTGATACAGCAGGACCCAATGAGCTCGCTGATCAACCTTCAAATACTTGGTCAGCATTTGCTGCAGCAGTTGCAGCGCTCTTTCAGAAACCCTCCACCTTCCCCGGCTCCACCTGAATTGATCTGTATAGCATGCTGTGTATGTATTGGCAGTAGCAAGTCCCACACTTGCTCTGCAGCAACAGCAGCAGCAATAATAACCAACAGCAGCAATAACAGCAGCAACAGTAGCAGCAACAGCAGCAGCAATAAAAGCAGCAGAATCACATTATTTTTATAGGGAACAGCTGATTGGTTCCTACTGCATCAGTAGCCAATGAGCTGGCTGCTCAACCTTCAAATACTTGGTCAGCATTTGCTGTAGCAGTTGCAGTGCTCTTTCAGAAAACCTGCACCTTCCCCAGCTCCATCTGAATAGATCTGTATAGCGCATCATGTATGTATTGGCAGTAGCAAGTCCTGTAATTGCTCTGCAGCAACAGCAGCAGCAGCAACAACAATAGCAGCAGCAGCAGCAATAACAGCACCAATGACCAACAGTATCAGCAGCAATAACAGCAGCAGTGAAGCAGATCTATTTCGCCAAGACCAAACATATCAACACTGTCATATCTATTACCATGCCAAACATTCCGGTGGTTATCATGACAGAAATACTATATTGTATTGTAATTTCATTTTTGCTGATATGCCACATCCTAGTAGGGTAAGGTGGAGTAAGATGACCCCCCACTTTAATTATTAATTTTTATTACTTTGATGGCACAAAATCTCATCTCAACACAGTTGATGAGTGTCTATGCTCTTCTTAATTTCAAATGAATATTAAAAATTGTAAGATTTAGTCAGTCAACAGTTTTGAGGTTAATTGATCTAAGTTTGTGTCTCTGGAAAATAGTGATCTATGACAGTCTATTTGTTAATGAGAGATTTGTGGACACATTAATGTTTTTAGATTTGTGGAGTAAAATATATTGTTTTCATTTTGAAATAATTGGGACAGAAGGACCGAGTGTCAGGAAGTACCAGACTCGGAGACAGTGAGCAAGTTCAACCCAAACAGGTATTTATTGACAGAGAAGCCGAGCAGTTATGCAGGTGAGTAATGGAGTAAGTCAGAGTAAGCAGATGGATTCTAAATAACAGAGTCTCTTTCTTTTTACCAGGGTGACGGTGTATTGTTGGTGGTAGGAGTGTGATGAATGGGGAGAGCACACACCTCTTAGTGGAGTATGGTAAGTAGTCAGATAGGTGGATAACAGGAGAATGCTGGAGTTTAACAGGAAGAGGGCTGGAGATTAACAGGGAGATCACTGGAGATGTGACAGGTGAGTAAAGCAGGTAAGGATTCTAATATCCACATTGGAGACCAGTCAAAGACGGACTGTGAGGTGTTTGCTATTATACAGGTCTTGACGTCACTGTTTTCACAAATTCACGTTTTTGTAACTACACAAGACAATAATGGTATCGTTTCCAAAAACATGCACTTTGAATCCCATTTTCAAAGGTTCACATTTTCAGGCCCCCAAAATGTTATTGTGTAATTGAACGGCCAGGACGCATAAAACATTTTCCGCTTTTAGTTGTAGTGTAAACGGCCGCTAAGTGTTGGGTGTGTGAGATGGTGGAATGTTGTTACTAGAAATAAATGTGACGTGACTTGATATGGATGGGCCTGTGGTCCTAGACACAGGACAAGCAATTCAGAAAATGAATGGATGCAGAGATTAGAATGTGTTTGAGGCCATGACTGATGCCTTTAGTTCAAGTATTCTGCTTTTATGGTTACATACTCACTACACATACAATCACAGTCCTTTCCAATGCACATACAGCCTTAGTTTCTCAAATTTCTGTGCTGTTGTGATATGGATGTGTTATTATGAGGGCTGTCGATATAACTTGTCTATTAGTGTGATTAATTATTAAAATAGAGTGATGAAAAAAAAATCATATATGCATATGTTTGTGTAACACCTTTACTTTGACTGAGAATTACCTGACCTATAGAAAAACTTATTAGTCAAAGCTTAATCACTCCCATTGAGCCAATATGAGCATAAACCTGTTTATGAGAGCAGTTCCATCATAAAAAGAAATGTAGGACAAGGTGTTCAAGGGATTACATAGTGCCATCAGACAATCATGTAACGAGCATGATTTTAGATGATTTACCTCCTTTCATTGTCCAAAACATCATGAACTATATTTTTAGGTGCCGTTAACAGTGAACCTGACAAGCATGTCCTCCCACTGCATTAGGAAGTCCCCAGGGATTCATTCCCACAAGTCCCTGTAGAGGGAGAGAGAGGGATATGCTTCAAACAGCATTTAAATGATAAGTGTCTCTCCATTACTGCTCCGGGATAAACATTTAAATGGCCTTTAATTAGCGTGTCCTTCCCGCTTGTCGATAGGCTTGTGCTAACCGCTCAGCACCTTAACGAGCCATAATTAAATTGGTTCAAGTCAGAGCTGGCAGGAAAGAGCCTGTCATTTGCAAACAGATAAACAGGGATAGATTTTGAGTTTGACCTCAGTAAAATGATTGTTGGTTCAATATTGGGTATTAGCTGAAACAATGTAATGATTCAGAGTCTTAAAGCCATAATAGGCAACAGGACAATGATTTAACTGACCAGAATAACTCTTCCTCATGAGTGGAGCTGTTTTTGTGTTTTTCTCTTGATAGTACTTAAATCTGCAATATGTAACATTTAAGCCAGTGTTATATATTTTGTTCAGTTGATTACTTACAATATCCCAAATGTTTCCAATTATTTGCAAATCGTAAGGAATCGCAATTTTAACCAAGGATTCGGGAAGTGTGAGGGAGTCGCCTGTCAATGACGTCATATCCGCATTACCCATGTTTCTGGTTTTATTTTGCAGAAACCATGGAAACACCAAAGACGCTTTAATATATTACATGTTTTAATAGACAAGGGAACAACTGTTTTGATGCATTTATAGACAGAAAACTAATTATTAAACTATAATAATTATAACTAATTATTGTAATATAGCTCAACACTTTTAGTCTCATTGTTTAAATCTAATATTCTTGATTTTTTGCGAGTACCTCAGAAAAACACTATTTTGTCAAGTGGCTAACATAGCATAATTAGATGCAACTTTATTTTAACATCATTATTTTAATCATACAATATGTTTTAAAATTAATTACATGTCATTTATCAACACAAGCCATCCAGCATTTAATATGATATTGTAATATGGATCTATCTCACTGCAGTGTGAACAAGTGTCTCACAGCAGCCGCGAGCGAACGCTCAGAGTAACGTTATAACATCATTTTCAACACACTCAAATGCATCTAATATGATAAACAGAGCTGTGTTTCCTCGAACTCATGACCGGAAAAGCGGAAATGGTGACTGTGTCTTAATAAAAGTCCCGCTGCTCTCGAGGTGTGTGTCGCGTTCGTCTCTCATTATCAATCGCTCCAGCGTCTCGTTCAGCTCCACAACACTCGCTCCTGCTCTGCTTCATACTACAGTAACGTTAATAATCGCATCCGTGAACATGATTTCTGCTCAAGTCTCATCCCGATTCTTTTCCACATGTCCCCTAACCCTCACTCAAACTTGCCGTCATCAAGCTACGCCTTTGTTTTGAATAGGCGACCTCTAGTGGACGAAAAACTACATAGTGCAGCTTTAACCGTAACAGTATCATTTTGCTCACTGTTACAAACTTCAAATTTTTTTTATTTCACTAGCTTTTTTTTTTTTTTTTTTTTAATAAATATGTCTATAGTTAGTTTTATTTCGGTTTTAGTTTCAATACTACATCAAGTTACACTAAATGAATTTCTTTATTATTATTTAATTTTATTTCGAGTAACGAAATTTTAGTTCTGGTTTTAGTTTTAGTTAACTAAATAATCTGATTCCAAAACTCATTAAGTTCATTAAGTTTCAGCAAATTCATATGAATTTGTGTGATCTCGTACATACAATGTAGTGTGATCTGTTTACGCACCTGAGGGTTAGGTTTAGAGGTAGGCCTTCATGCTAATTTTTTTGTTTTTACTAACAATTGTACATTATTAATCACATTATTTTGTACAAATCATATTGTACAAAGTCATACTAAATCATCAACGTGTAAAATAGTTACAAATTGCCATGAGATCGGGTGGGATTTGCATTATACCTACTCCAGGAGTTCTGTCCATGTAATAACTACTAATTTTAATATTTTAGGGCCACCACTATGAATTAGCGCTGCTGACCTTTCATGTACAGGAATAATACTGTTTTCTAAAGTGCCCCGAGAAAAGGACATGCTCATAATGATAACTAATTTAAATAAGACTCCATATTAGAATACAACATAGCATTGTATATGGGGTTTATTCTGACTCATTGTGACATTTACGCAGCGCTGGAAGGCCAGAGTTCCATGTGCAGTTAAAGCAAGGTGTCAAGAGCTTAAATGTAAGCACTGTTTAAAAAGACCAAGAGCAATTAGGGGAAAAAAACTTTACAATGGAACTTAATGTCCTTGTTCCTTTGATCTGTGTCGCTAACTGCAGTGAAACTTTCTGTCCTAATTATCCATTTCTGCCAGTCAGTGTCTCTCTGTCCCTGTCTCTCTCTCTCTGCATCCCCGTCTCTCTCTCTCTCATTATAGTCTCTCTTCTTCCATTTCTACATTAGCACAGCAGTCTGATATGCACTTAACTGTGTAGACATAGAGAAATGGGATGAAACAAGAAGAGAACAAAGTGAGGGACGAAGTAACAGAGAATAGTGAAAGAGGAGGAGAGGTGAGGGACAGGGAAAGAGAAATGAATGAAGAAAGTAGTTCATGGAATAAAGGGTAATAACATGGGGAAAAGGTTCTCAGCCCTGAAGGACTTCACTGTTGCCCTGATATGTTCATCACATTGACTATTTGTCTCTGCACTCACCTAAAAAAAAAAAGCCTGTCACAAAGTTGAGTGCATTGCCATAAATCTGTCTGTTAGATATACCGAAAGACTCCCAGTTAGCATCATAACCAGCAGATTTCAGCACTTCAAAACAGGTTTTCTACATTGTAAGAAAAAAATCTTTAAATTTCTCTGAAATGTGAGTGCTTAAAAGTAGACTGTACTTACAGATAATATATTAATGAAATAAAATGCTGCTTAACGGTGTCATAAAAACAAGAAACTGCTTCTAGCCATATCTCGAGAGCTGTTGTTCCAACCACACGAGTTTGCGATGCAGTTTGCGAATGTTTGGTTTTGGGAAACACCAAATCTTTAAACTATGTTAGTAACAACGGAACTCGCAATGTTAGTTGCTAACGATGCTTTTAGGAAACGCATCCCAGAGTGGGACTCGAACCTGAGTTTCTGACATAGGAGGTGGATGCTAAAGACCGCAGCCTCTAGAGTTAGTCACTAGTGCGCACTCTTGAGATCAGGGGAGTGAGGTTTACCTGAACAGCTCTTTACTAGCTGGCCTCCGTTACACTCACCCCCCTAAACCTCACTCCCATCCAGGTCATGGCACCAATGTAATCCCTCGGGTCCTACTCGCCTGTTCTGAACGGGACTCAAAAAGGCATTAGAGGCAGGTGTGCTAACAAGGACGCTAAAGACAGCAGCCTCTAGCATTAGTCACTAGTGTGTCTCTTTAGGCTCAGGGGAGTGAGGTTTACCTGCACAGCTCTTTACTAGCTGGCCTACATTACACAACATCATCATTACAAATATATTTAAATACAACACTTATAGATGTCTCAATAGAAATTACAATAAAGTATATTTTAGTTTACCATTAATGCTTGTCAGTACATTTAATCTTTAATCAGTACACATTAACCATATTTCAAAGACAATTGAATTGTTAAATTGCATACAAAGATGTACATAAGTCCTACTTAAAGGTGGGGTAAGCAATATTTGAAAAACGCTGTTTGAACAACCAGACACAAGCAAAAAAACGTGTAGCCAATTAGCATTAGAGGGCGTATGACAGTTGAGGAGAGAGAATGAGCAAGAGGGAGATTTGAAGAAAGACTGCAGAAAGAGAGATGAGACACAATACAAAAGAGAAAAACCCATAAGAACATTACCGGAAAATGATCAGGAAAGAAATATAGGACCCGACTCGCGTGAACATTAGAAAAGCTGAGTTCTAAGCGGCAAGGCCTGAAAACAGACGCGGAGGCTGCTTTGATTCTGCTCCATACGTGAGGAACACTGAGTGTCATTGATTGTCTGGAGCTGCTGTGCTGTTGGCGACTAACAACAGACTCTTGTTTGTATTTACTCTGGTGTGTGTACTGTATGTTCATTTCTGTGCTCCCTTGTCATTCATTCAGCATGTTCACTTTATTTTTCGTGAAGCAGATTTTGTTGCGCTTCTACTACGATAAATAGACATCCACTTTTGCGTGTGTAACAGAGGCCAGCTGAGTGCTAGAGAATGCGGTGTTTAGAGTGCTTATTAGTGCATCCGCCTCACCTGCCAGCAGCGAGAACAACACTGAGCAGGGCGGTTAAAATTGGAGGGTGAGCTTTGGAGGCGGAGCAATGAAGAGAGGGCTGTGTTTGTTTGGGTTGATTTCAAATATCAGCAATGTTCAGCAACAATTTTGAGAAATAACATACTGCACCTGTAAGTAAAAAGTGCTTTATAGTTAATTTAAATCCAATTAAAGGGTTAGTTCACTTAAAAATGAAAATTCTGTCATTAATTGCTCACCATCATGTCGTTCCACACCTGTAAGACCTTCGTTCATCTTCAGAAAATCCAATGAAATCCAATGGCTCAGTGAGAACTTCATTGCCAGCAATGTCACCGAACCTCTCAAGATCCAGAAAGCTACTAAAAACATATTTAAAACCATTCATGTTAGTACAGTGGTTCAACCTTAATATTATAAAGCAACGAGAATACTTTTTGTGTGCCAAAAAAAATTAAAAAAATAACGACTTTTCAACAATATCTAGTGATGGGTGATTTCAAAACACGTTCCGAACAACTGATTTGAAATAAAAGATTCGTAAAGCTCTTTTCAAAAGCATGCTACTTCTTTTTCACACGAGTCTGTTAAGTTAAATGGAAGAGTTTAATATGCAAGTTTAGGGATTGACGCAATCAAATTTTTACCCAATGCTCTTTTTGACACTAAAAATTTGACTTAGAACTTGCAATTAAAGTTATAATATGTTGGTGCTTATATGGGGAGACCTCTTCATTATTTCAATATATATTATTTAGAGATTGTCTATAAAATATCAACAGGCACAAATACAATAAAAAAGATTGTCCAACATAAGAAATAAAACTCTTTTAATTAAGCTTTTAGTTTCAGGAATGTGTAGTCCAGTAACGTAAACATTCATCATTGGTAATTGCATATATTTATTTTTCAAATATGAAATAAAACATTTGGTGGTGTAGATATTATAGATAAAGATATTCTGGATGCAGTAATGCACTTGAGTTTCAAATGGCAGCAAAAGCCATGTTCTTTTAATGAATTAGCAGCGTCTGTGCGAATACGAATATTCCTGTCTTCCTGAGTAAAATCTTGCAAGCGCCAACCCACCCTGACATTACAGCACCTTATTAGAGTCCTGCAGGACCGGCCCCTACCTGACTACAACTCCACTCACGACTGACAGAAATAAGAGCCACCATCATGTTGGGTCAGTGTGTGTGTGCATGTGTGCAGCTCTGCCTTAATTAAAGCCACAGTGTTCTCTTCCAGCTCTCAGTGTCTGTGCATATTGGGCGTAGGGGACACTGAAACTCATTATTCCCCAGCCCAAACACTGAGGCTGTGTCAAGCCAGCATCCATCACCACAGGCCTGCACAAAGTCAGCACAAAAAAAAAAAAAACACAATCTCGCTCACTCAGCACATTCACCAATTTGCAATTTTCCAGTGAGGGGTCGGCTGACATGTTTTTATTGCTGAAGATCACTTTCAAACGCACAGATCATGAGAGCCAACGCTCGTTAGCCTAGCGCTGCTGACTCAGACGCTAACGAGGATAATTAACAGCGTTGCGTTACAGAAAGCATTCCGGAGGAGGAGGAAGCAGTGCTACTCGATATAAAAGTAGGATGATACACACCTGCTTTACCACTTGGAGTTTCGTGCTGTTTTCTACAGTTAGAGTGAGTAGAGAGTGCCACCTTGTACTCAATTTCACAAGGAATCACATTTTACTCAGTCACTTGAGTTATTTGGACTTTGAAACACTTTCAGAACTTAAAACTTCCTCCCTAGTGCAAAAAGGGCACTAAAATGCAATAATCATTCAAAACATTTTCGCCATCAGAAAGATGGTATGTTTGAATCGCCAACATCAACATTGACTATTCGATGTCAAGAAACTTTTCCCACCCAGTAACAATGACGTAAAAAGTAGGAAGTCAGAATTCAGAAGAAATAAGTGTAAAGTGTGATAAAAATCCACCTTGTTTGAGCAATGTAGCAGATCTTTTTAAACAATCTGTTAGAAATTAGCATCTGAGGGTTTTTTAAGGTTACTGATTTCATTCTACTCTTAAAGGTAGAACTGTGTTGGGGAAAGTTACTTTTAAAGATAATGCATTACAATGTTGCGTTACTCCCTAAAAAGGTAACTAATTGTGTTAATTACTTTTTATGAAAAGGAATGTGTTACATTACTTTTGCATTACCTTTTCTCACCTGGTGTGGGCTTGCTTGATTGTTTTTTAACAACAACAAAAAAGTTCTATTTCTGGCAAATGTAAAGGCCCTTTCGCACCAAAATTGAAATGAAAGCCTCAGGTTGAAGGAAATGCATATTTACACCAGTACAGTAGAGGGCGCAGCTCAAACTAACCTTCAATTGAAATGTTGAAATGTCAAGTGAAATTGTGTAAATGTGAAAACAAAGTAACTTGCGTTACTTATTTGAAAAAATAACTTAGATATTTTGTTGTAAATTGAAAAAGTAATGCGTTACTTTATTAGTTACTTGAAAAAAGTAATCTGATTACATAACTCAAGTTACTTGTAATGCATTACTCCCAACCCTGATCAAAGGTGCTGGAGCAACTTTTCTCTATTTACAGATAAGATGAGACACACACAGGTGAGTGATGTATGTGTGCAATTTCCCACGAAAACTATTCCAATAGGTCTAAAATAAAAAGCCTTGTAATAATAGGCTTACCAATGTGAATCAGAGTAAGACAAAAACATGTTTTGGAAGAAGGATTGATGATGTTTGACTCTTTAAATGTTGTTAATTTTGCACCAAAAAAAGTTACATATTGTACCTTGTTATTGGAAGATAGGGCAAAATTTTAATTTAAAAGCTAAATTGGACTCGAAACAAATCGGAAAGTTCATAAGAAGTTTGATTCACACTCACGTTGCACATGTAAAAAGTACCATTATTTTAAAAAAAAAATGTAGTGAGACTTGAGTAAGAGTAAAAGAGTATAGCTTATTTAAAAGTTTTCATGAGTAGTGAGTAATGAGTACTAAGCTGCGGACTCCATCCCCCTTATAGTAAACACTGTACACTCCCATATAAAAAATGTAGAAAACACTGAACATACTGTACTTCACATTCTCTTTTGTTGTTTGTCAGAAAGAATGAAGAATATTATATCCTCCAACAGTTTTAATTTTGACTGCCAACTTTTGAATATGCATCACTTATCAGTGAAAAAAATTGATCTACTTCCAAAACAACAGGGAAAGACTATTATAGGGATGATCTTGCGGGGCCGCAGCGCTCTCAGCGAATCAGCTGCTCTATCGGCTACAACTGACTGGAACAATAACAAAAAAACTTTAAATCTTCATCGGTTCAACATTTAATTTGGTAACTTCAGGCAGTTTTGATTTTTGTATGCTGTTTAATGTTTGATGATCGCGTTATTTTGCACAAGATATGCTTCTGTCGCTTGTTCCACTTCTTTGTCTGTGTTTTGATCCGGACATGCTGCACTGTTTCGGAAGATGCGTAATAGTGTCTCCTACCGTATGACATTGAAAACATGGATTGCCGTACAATTCCATCAATGGCGGGGAAAGAGATAAGTATATTTGAAGTATTACTATGTATAAACTATACCAGTGGACTACACAAAAACTCAGATACTCATTAGTAGGAACATATCTGTTTTCTTTATAAATAAATATTTTTAAACAAGGTAAGACAGTATATTATAAGACAGTATATAAAACTATGTGAAAAAAGTATTTAATAGGCTACTCGATCAAAAGATTAAACACAACTACATGCAAGTTTACTTAGCATACCCAATTATACTCGATCTAGACAAATCTAGAGAAATCTCGATCAAAAGATTGAGTACAAATAAAGGCCAAATGTACTTTAACGTTTCTGTCAGTATAAGTCAAGTATAGTTAAGTGTATTTCTGTCATGACAACTCATAATAATGGCATAATAATGGATATGACAATGTTGATATGTTTGGTCTTGGAGGAATAGATCTGCTACGCTGCTGCTGCTGCTTCTGCTCTTAGTGTTGCTGCTGCAGAACAAGTGCGGGATTTGCTACTGCCAATCCATACACGACACACTGAGCGAGTAAGACATTCTGCTGCTGTACTGAAGAAGGTGGAGGGTTTCTGAAAGCACGCTGCAACCGCTACAGCAAATGCTACCAAAGTATTTTGAAAGTTGAGCAGTGAGCTCATTGGCTTCTGATACAGCAGGAACCAATCAGCTGTGCCCTATAGAGAATGATGTGATTGCAAGTAGACTGAGTTCAGGAGTTTCATTACAGAACTTTGTATTTCTGAGAAGAACATAAGGAGACTGAAAGTATACTTTTTTATTTTCAGTTTAAAATAAGTTTAGAACATTTGAATAAACTACTTTTTGTAAGGAATATAAGCAAGCACTTTCTGATTTTGCATTTACCAGCATTTTACTAAAAGCATTTTGCATCTGGTCATAAAAGAAAGTGACTCTTATGCCACAGCTGTTTAGTGCTGTCTAAGTGCTCTAGTACTGCTCATTCACAACAGCTAACAGATTGTGTGAGATGTAATGTTTGGCACAGCTGTTACCATTACACTTGCAGAAGCACTTAAGACGACGCCTGCTATAACAAAGAAACCATTTAAAGCTCATTGTAAACTTGTATATTAAAGATGTCACGGAATCAAAATAGACCCTGCGACCACTGGAATGGACATCACATGGATTTTGGTTTAAACCACTAAGATTTTATGTTTTTATTATACAGTGACTATGCCTGGTCACTGATTGGTCCCTGATCAACCAATCACAATGAAAGTATGACCTATAACTTAATCTGATTGAGCTCCAGGCATGACAAAAGACAAGGTTAACCAGCTAGACAGGAGGAGCTCATTTTTTATCTTTTATTTGCAGATTTATGTTGCATCATCATGGTAGCATCATTAACTTGCACCTATTTTAATCTTAATAGTATCAAGTGATAATAATCAAAGTTAATTTGAAGATCTTTCAGAGCTGTAGAGCACAGGATTTTTTGAAGTTTGATGTCCATCGCAATATTTCTTTATCAGATTTTATGACTTCAATGATCATAAACTCTCATTCATTTTTTCATTAGTTTTACTGAAAAACATAAACAGCGGATGTGAAACGAGTGCATACACAGCAACACACACACACCACACACACACACACACACACTCATGTTGTGTTTATGTGTTTTGTGGGGACTTTCCATAGGCGTAATGGTTTTTATACTGTACAAACTGTACATTCTGTCCCCCTACCCCACCCCTACCCCTAAACTTAACCCTCACAGAAAATGTTCTGCTAGTTTAGATTTTCAAAAAAGATAATTCTGTATGATTTATAAGCTTGTTTCCTAGTGGGGACCAACAAAATGTCCCCACAATGTCAAGATTTACTGGTTTTACTTACGTTGTGGGGACATTTGGTCCCACAATGTAAGGAAAACAAGTACACACACACACACACACACACACACTGATGTCTTGATGATATGCACACAATCATATATTTATCAGAACCAGCAAGTACACACAAACACACAGAGACATACACACAAACTCCCATTCATCCACTACAACCAACAAAAAGAATCAAACTACTTTTTTGAAATTCATTCTATTATCTTACAATTTTTTCTACATTCTTATTGCATTGCTCATTGTTACAGTATGTGTTATTTCCACAATCTTCAATGCTATGCTTCACATGCTGTGTTTGAACTCTCACTCATAAGTACTGGTTAAAATATGATTAAATGATTGTAGGGTTAAAGTATGTTTTTTTGTTGCTTCAGTCCTGTTGTCTATTGTAGTGGACATGACAAAAATCTAACAAAAAATGATTTTGCATTGTTTTTTTAGACTCATTTATACATTAAAGTGGAGCAAATATCAAGTGGATAAAAAAGACGTGCGTTGCTTTTTCAAATGTACATTATAAGCGACTCAAGTTCGCAGTGCTTTCAGATGGATTAGCGTTTGGATCCATACTTCATTGACTAGCTGGGCATAAAAAAAAGTGATCATAATTGCACTAAGAATCCCGTTTAAGTTTGTTATTTTTCAAACTGTGCGATACATTGTGAAGCCCTAACAGTAATACAGTATTTTCTCCATTGTACAATATATTTTAAAATGAACTGCATACCATTCAGCATCTCATCAAGCTTTTATTAATATGATATTCTAAAATCGATCTAGCTTACTGCAATGTGCAACAAGTGTCTCATAGCAGCCCCCAAACGAACACACAGATTACGTTAACAAAAAAAAATCCTTTCCTTTTTCCCTTCCTACTCTAGCTTATGTTACTGAGCAATGTCTGAAACTTGTATTGTGAGCACTTCCTGTGTCTATTTGCCAATTCATGAAGAATCGCTTGTTTGTATTCCTCACTTGTAAGTCGCTTTGGATAAAAGCATCTGTTAAATGACTAAATGTAAATGTAAACATAACTTTTCAATTTGTCAGATAAACTGACCTGTATGAATAGTAATTCAGCACTCATGACTGTTTCATTAGATTGAAATAAAATAGTGTGAATATAAGAGATCAAACATAACAGTAACACAGTTGAAGTTCGGGGAAGGAGGAGGTGGCGGATGTTAAATGTAACTTTAATCGTAAAATAAACAAACAGCAAAACGAAATGCGCGACAGCGGCAACTACATAATATAAGCATATAAAAACAGCGGTTTAAAATCTCCCGATCTTTCAGCGCACCCTGCTTCATACCGCAGTAATGTTAATAAAAAAAATTAAATTACATTAGCTCATGAACATGATTTCTGCTTGAGTCCTGTTGGATTGCTTTCCATCGACTGTGGAGATAAAGACGACAACTCCCATAATTCCACGCTCATTCACAGCATCATTGTTATTGTTTTGAATAAGCGACCTCTAGTGGCGAAACTTACATACTTTCTTTAAATAGATTAAAAATTAAGATTTAAATAATCTGTGTCCTGCATTGATTACTTTTTAAATTACATAGTCGGGGCTTTATTTAGTGTATTTTGAAAGTAATTATAATTATTTACTGAAACGAGGGGTCTTGTGAAAATGGCACATTAAATAGCTAATAGTTATTGGATATTCTGCATAAGATAAATGTGTGTAAATGCAGGAATCCTTTAAAGTGCAGTTATCTGTTGATGTGGTGATGTGTTGTGAGTGTCTAGCGGTGTTGATTTGAGTGTGACTGGGCTGTTGGGCTCTATTCATTATGTGCTGAGACTGGGGCAGGTCTCTCCTCACAGCCAGGATGAGGGTATTAAAGCTGAGCGTCTGACACCTCTCTAATGAAAAATAGAATCCTCCTGAAGGTTATGTAGCGGCCCATGCTGAAAATCCTGCTTCATTTCACTCTCTCCCTCTGCTTAGGTCAATGTAATTCTTTCCTCCTGATAGATATTTTCTCTTAAAGTTTTTCTTAGGTAAGTGTGTGCCGGCCTCATCATAAGGAGACACTCTGGTTTTTCTGTTCAGGTTTTTTCCTCAGCAGTATCGAAAAAAAAAATGGAGCAACCCTGCGGCTACATAATGGCACATTAAAAAACCCCACAAAATACAAATTATAATTTCAATTGAAGCTTTTATGTATGTAGTTAGTAAGTATCTGTGTAATAAAGTGAGATAATGTACAGTCAGCAGATTATTGCAAAATAAACCCCTTCAGGGTTATGCAATTTGTCAGGTGACTGTACATCATAAGTACATCATATATTAACAAAAAATTAAATTCATATTCTCTCTCTCAAAGGAACACAAGGATGTGAACGTGACGGAGAGAAGTTTGTCATTTTTTGCGATACTCAGCAGTTGCATGATGTGTGTGTCTTTTTTACAGTGCAGACAGAAGTAAGAGGTCACGCTTTGTGCGACCCCGGACACTGACAAACTCATCCCGGAGAACCACACACACGCCGCAGACCCTGGTCACCCATCGCACGGCCTCATGGGACGCCCTGTCATCCTCACTTACATGCTTTTACTGTCTTTCTCTCCGGCTTTCCCAGTCTTGCTGTTTGTTGTAGGTTATTACTTAAGATTCTAAGCCAGAGCAGGTTAAGCCATGTTGTGTGTAGCAAAATGAACAAGTAATTTTATTTCTAGAAAGACATCCTTAAAAATCAAATCAAGAATGAAATATGGTGAAGTGATGAGCTGGTGCGTATAACATCTCACCCACTGTCAGATGTGTGACCTGCTACAGACGCTCTGCCCTTTGCACAGTATGTTACATGCAGAAAGACCCTCACAGCACCAATGTCACATAAGCATAACTACAGCTCTGCTGATGACACCGTACCAGTGTCCCTGCCGAAACACTCGTGTATGTGTATAAGAGGGTGTACTGCAAGATCTGCTAAAGAAGAGGAGGATATGCCATATTCGCTCTCATGGGGACTAAATATCCCCACAAGAGTAGTAATATCAGTAATACTTTGTGTGGACATTTTTTGTTCCCATGAGGAAAACAGCTTATAAATCATACAAAGTGAAGTTTTTTGAAAGAAAGTTTTCGTGATGGGAGAATATACAGTTTGTACAATATAAAAATATTCATGTTGGTTTCTAAAAACAAATACATTTTATTTAAAAATGTTATGTGGTGTTATTGTTTCAAAAAAAAATTATAACTTAATTCTGGTTCCATACTAGTAAGTGTTTTTAACTACATTTTTACATTGTAACACGTTTTTATATTGTACTTATAATTAAAAATACTTGCATTTAATTAATTACACATATAATGACACGTTGACGCCTTAACCCACCTTTAAACCAACCTATCCCACCAAACCTGTCCTAACTTTACTCGTATCCACCTCAATGGCAGCACAAGTGTTTCACAAACAACATCAACACAAGTACATTGTATACCAAACAATTAGTTTTGTTTGTTGTACATACATATTATTCAAAGACACCTATATAAAGTGTAACCATAATTTCTACAACACATGTGTAGCCTATGTAAACATTTAAATATTTTCCATATATATATATATATATATATATATATATATATATATATTTTTTTTTTTTTTTTTTTTTTTTTTTTTTTAATTATGAGTATTATGAAACTTACTTAAGGTTATTCCACTTGACAACCTGAATTAACCATGCCACATAATAGTCAAATTATATACGAAATTTACTAATGAGGTCTTTTCTATTTTCTGATATAATTTCCTGTTACTTAAATAAGACTGATTTTGACTTGGCAACAGTTATATATATGACTGAAAAATCTGAAATGATCTGAAAAAAATGTTTTGCACTGAACTCTGTTGTAAAAATTGTTCTAAATAAATTAAAATAAATATTAAAGGCACAATATGTAATTTTGGTAACACTTTACAATAAGGTTCATTAGTTAACATGAACTGATAATGAACTGCACTTATACAGCATTTATTCATCTTTGTTAATGTTAATTTCAACATTTACTAATACATTATTAACATTAGTTAATGCACTGTGAACTAACATGAACAAACAAAGAACAACTGTATTTTCAATAACTAACGTTAACGAAGATTAGTAAATACAGTAACAAATGTGTTGCTCATGGTTAGTTCATGTTAGTTAATACATTAATGTTTAACTAATGAACCTTGTAAAGTGTTACCGTAATTTTTTGAGCTAGAGGCCGCTTTTTCAAAACAAAGCTAGCTTGATGACTGCAATGCCTTGATTTTTCAGAATCATGGGAGGTGTTATCTTCAAGTCTATAGCCGGTAGAAAAGAAATCTTGGACTTGGATGAAATTGTTAACGTTACTGTAATATGAAGCAGAACAGGGTCGAAGGTCGATCTGAACAAGGCCGCTGGAGCGAATATTTATCATATTAGATACATTTGTGTGTGTTGAAATTTGTTATAGTGCTACTCTGTGTGTTCGCTCGGCGGCTGCTGTGAGACACTTGTTGGACACTGCAGTAAACTAGATCGATATGAGGCATGGTAAAACATGGTATTCGCTGTAAGTCAAGAAAATGAGATTTAAAGCTATATAACAATGCTTAGTTTTCTGTCTATAAAAATGTATCCAAACAGTTGCTCACCTCTTTAATAAAACACATAATGTATTAAAGCATCTTTGGCTTTTCCATGGTTTCTACAAAATAAAACCGGAAACTGAGGGTAAGGCGGGTATGATGTCATTGATAGGTGATGCATGGACACGGTCCGCGTCCTGGTTAAAATAGCTTATTTCTCTGGATTTAAACATTTTTGGAAACATTTGGGATAATGTAAGTACACAAGTCAACAAAATATATAACTTTGTTCTAGTGGTTTTTGGATATTTTAATCTCATATTGTGTCTTTAAAAATATTATAAATATTAAAATATCAATTAGACACATTAATAATTCTTTGTGGAAGTAGAAAAGATCCAAATAAGAAGTCGTGTCCCGGTGGTACTGAGAGGAGGTTCTGTCCTGTAATTAGTGAGAGTATGGTAAGACTGTTGGCTCTTAAGTATCTCAGCAGGGTGCTAAACTGTGTTGATGATACAGCTGCACTTGTATGATGAAGCAAATAAAGACCAAATCTCTCCTTTTGTCCCTTTCTACGTCTCCTATGTGGGATACAGATAAATAGGCTAAACACATGATTAATTAAACTTTCTGAGGGTCCTGTGTGTGAGTATATTTATTTATTATTATTATTTTAAATATATGTTCTTGACTGAAGCACCTGAAAAGGTAAATTACACACACCCTGTAGCACAACTAACAGTTTTGATCTGTGCATGTGGGTGTGTTTGTACCTGTGTGTGTGTGTGTGTGTGTGTGTGTGTGTGTGTGTGTGTGTGTGTGTGTGTGTGTGTGGATTGTTAGTGCTGTTTTTGAAGCACAGACTCCACTTGTCAGATTATGCCACATTTCCATTTGACTTTCATAAGCTGTTTACGGCTCACAGGCTGTGCAAAGAAATGGGCTCCTGAATGTGTGTGTGTAGTTTGGATCCCGTCAGGGTCTTTTACATGCTGTATTTTGTATGTCAGAATTGCTGGTTGGAGGGATCACTGTAAAAACAGTCCCACTGTTTTCTTTCCTAACATTGTTTCCAAGATTTTTTTTATTATTATTATTCAGTTGTTTTTGTCCTGACATAAAAAAGGATTAAGTGATGTCGAATAATAAACCCTTACACTTTGCATGTGCGGTGAAAGGATTTTTTTCCCCTATCATAAAGATTATTACTGAAGTATTTTACTACATGCTCAAGTGTAAACACATTCGCAACAGGTCTCCTTCATAAAGTTTCACTGTTATAATCAGTGTTGGGTGCAATTTCGTGTCTGTCCTTGTATTGTCCAACTGGTCGAGGTTGATATGAGATTTAGAAAGTAATAATAAGTAATCCAATACTTTTGAGAGAGGATAATTAGTAATCTTACTCTGATGAAGATGTAATTAGTAGCTGATAATTAATTACTTTTTTAGAGCAACTAACCCAATAACAGAGCTGGATAGATTACTTAAAAAATTGTTATCAGTTACTGATTCCAAATTACAAGACAACAACATAGTTAGTAATGTAATCCATTACATTACACATTTAAGGTAATGTAATCTGAGGTAACACTTTATTTTACAGTGTCATTGTTACATAATGTTACGTGTATTTACTGTAGTAATAACTAGAAATTATGCATAATTAAATGCAACTAACCCTAAACCAAACCCTCATCCTAACCCTAGCCCTGTAGTAAGTACATGTAGTTAATTATCATTACTCAGTACTTAAATGTATAATTACACTGTAATTCTGACACCTTAAAATAAAGTGTAACCTAATCTGACTACTTTAAGATTACTTTTGACCTAATTTCTCACATTGATTTGAATAGGATAATCTTGTACCGTATTGATATGAAAATACAAAGAAAAAGAAAATATATTCCTTTCTTTATCAACAACATGAACGTCAACGTGAAGTGTATTAAATATTACATTAAGTCGGGGACTGGGGTTTGTGATGGAACTGCAGGGGGTTCGTGAGTTTAGAGAAAAGCTATTACATAATTAATTCATAAAAATGTAATTTTTAAAATAAAATGATTTTTAAATAAAAATCTATAAACTTGGTCACATGACATGCAGGTAATAAAATATATGCCATGAAAGTCATGTTGGGACCATTAACTGACATCAGAGAATTTAATTTTATTCATTTATTATTATTATTTTAATTTTATTATTGGACTATCTTATTAACTTAAAATCTCAGGAAGTTCAGCTGACAAAAAAGGTGTGGAATCCCTGCACTGTATGTTAATATGAAATGGAGTGAATTTGTTCATTTTAATGTGTTTGAAACACACTAATACATGGTTAAATGACTCAGTGAGTGATAATTCAAATAATACTTCATTTGTTCATCAGGTGTTGATTAGATATGCAATTCTGCAATATTAAGAAAACACTTGAATGATTTCTGTAAATGATCAACAGCTTTGTGAGTCTGAGTTTTCAGTGATAGTCACATGACTAGTGTCTGATCTGTGTGTGCAACTCCACAAACCTCGAAGACCTTCTGAAGTTGAATGTTTATAAGCAAAATAGGGGGGAAAAATTAAAAGATAAAAAAAGTAGTGTGGAAAAAAAATGTAATCTAATTACAAGTACTTAATTTTTGGAATATGATTATATATATATATATATATATATATATATATATATGTGTGTGTGTGTGTGTGTGTGTGTATAGGTGGGCGGGTATTCCCTACATTATGGGGACCAAATGTCCCCACAGGTATAGTAATACTAGTAAATTTTGATCTTGTGGGGACATTTTTTTGGTCCCCATGAGGAAACAAGCTTATAAATCATACAGAATTATCTTTTTTGAAAGACATTTGGGTTTAGGGGTAGGGGTAGTGTAGGGGGACAGAATATACAGTTTGTACAGTATAAAAACCATTACGCCTATGGAATGTCCCCATAAAAAATGAAACACAACATGAGTGTGTGTGTGTGTGTGTGTGTGTGCGTGCGTGCGTGTGTGCGTGCGTGTGTGTGTGTGTGTGTGTGTGTGTTGGACGGTCGTGTCTGTTCTCTGTTGAAAGGCCAACACAGGGCAGCGAGATCAAAGCCGCTTCTGGGGGGAAAAAGCCGGCGTGAGTCCTGTTCAAACGCGCGGATCTCTCCTCACTGGATTAACATTTATCGAGCGGCTAAACTGGCTTCACTCACTCCAGGACAAAGACACAAACGTAATTGCCGTGGCTGTTTCGCGAGCTGATCACCAATGTTCCTAGCAAAGCCCGGCTAATAGACATTTCATTACGGATTAGAAAGTCTCTATTACAATACAAATTAAACACGCTCTGATCTTAACCTATAGGTCGAACGGCATTACAGCTAAAGTTTAAGCTGTTAGGTGTGTGAGAGGCGGAGAGTGCGTCGGCGCTGAGGTTGCAGTTTGGTATTGATTTTACGATGGGCTTATATGATGATTTATGGAGAGCTTGTGTCAGTATAACAGGCTGAAGGACACACAATATCATCTTCAACATCATTAAAATTCAGATGCTTCTCTGGCCTACTCATCAGACGCTCGCACCGGCAGCCACACATACACATGCGCGCGCGCACACAAAAAATAAACGCATAGGCCTACTCATAAATTGTCGCGCGCTGTAGCATATACACGCACCACGTCCTCCACAGATATATGCTACTTGCAGAATATCAGATCTTATTTACATGTGGTTTTAACACACCCACTTCTCAAACACTGTTGTGTTAGTTTATCTGGGCTGTTTTCGTGTGATTGGAGTCGCATCTTAAGGCCGCCTCTGACAGAAGCGGTGAAAGTGTTCCAGAGGCCGTCGAGTGTCTTTCATCTGCCGCTGGACGGATTCTGTGGTACACTAGAGCCCCCTGTGGGCTGAGAGAGGAACTGCAGTCAGGAGAAGGCGAGTACTTGAGCCGAGAATTTCTTTCATGAAAACATCAGGTTTGCTGCAGTTAGTGGCGATGATTTACACCTCGCTAAAAGTCTAAATTAAGCACAAGAATTATGTCATTATTTTTATATGTGCAAATGTTAACAGATAGCTAATGAATTTGCATTGAAGTGACGCGCTGATGAGCATCAGAAATATAAATAAAATGTATAATTATAAACATGTCAAATGATACATACGTTTTTGAAGTTGTACTCTTGCTCTCTCCGCGATAAAATAATATACCTTTATCTGTTCCCATATTAAATATTGTGTATTTATTAAAGTTGTCTTTGTTATCAGAAATATTGTGTTGATAAGATAATTATCAAGCATTAATAATAGTAATGATATTTATTTATTTATATAACATTTTTCAAATACCCAAAGCATAAAAACGGGATCAAATAGAATTAATAGAATAAACTACACATATTACAAGATCCATAGTGAAGAACAATTTGTTTTTTTAAAGCTGAAAACTGAAAGCAATATTGACATTCAGGTGTGTGTAATGAGAAGTGTTAACATGCAGATGAATAATATGATGAGTACTCTCCTCAGCCTAATTACTTAAGTAGCTATTAATTTCACTCTTGTACCATCATTATTAATCACATTAGTGCGCGCGCAGTCTTCTTCAGAGGGGAAAATCAGGCAGAACACAGTTCTGTCACAAGGGAATGTGACGAAGAGCACAGTGCCATAAAATGCTTACAATTAAAACATTTACATATTGTTGAATTATATTTATTTCACTTCATTTAAAGCATCACTGAACTTGAAAATAGTGGGCTAAGGCAGAGCAGGATGAGATGAAAGTGTTGTTTAATGCCATTTCTTTATTTACATTTCTCTACATGATTTTAGCAGATTATTTTATCCGAACTTCTGATATATATATATATATATTCTATGTACAAAAAAGAAACAAACGCAAACGCTTCTACGCAAAGCTGGTCGCAGCCTATTCGAGCTTCTGTGCGCTGTGGTCCAGTCTGCCCCTGCTGGTAGAAGACGTAACTACACCTTCCGTAGCGTCTTCTTCCATTCATAAAATATAAAAATAAAATAAAATATATTCTGCAAAGCGCCACAAATAAAATATATAAATAAATAGTTCATTATATATATATATATATATATATATATATATATATATATATATATATATATATATATATATATATATATATATGTTTTTTAGTGCTCAATTCGTTTTTGTTTCTGATACTTTTGACGAAGCTCATTGGAAGTGTACGCGTTCTTCTTAAATCGTTAGTTCACCAAAAATGCATTTCTGTCATTAATTCCTCAGCCTCATGTCGTTCTACACCCGTAAGACCTTCGTTCATCTTCAGAACAAAATTAAGATATTTTTTGATGAAATCTGATGGTTCAGTGAGTCTCTATTGACAGCAAGATAATTTACACTTTCAGATGCCCAGAAAGGCACTAAAACACATTTAAAACAGTTCATGTGAGTACAGTGATTCAACCTTAATATTATAAAGCGACTAGAATACGTTTTGTGCGCCAAAAAACAAACAAAGAAACAAAATAATGATTTTTCAACAATATCTAGTAATGGCCGATTTCAAAACACTGATTCATGAAGCTTTACGAATCTTTTGTGTCGAATCAGTGGTTCAGTATCAAACTGCCAAAGTCAAGTGAACCATTGAAATTGCGAATTTACTGAAATCACGTGACTTTGGCGCTCCGAACCACTGATTCGACACAAAAGATTCGTAAAGCTTCATGAAGCAGTGTTTTGAAATCAGCCATCACTAGATGTTGTTGAAAAGTCGTTATTTATTTTGATTTATGGTGCACAAAAAGTTTTCTCGTCACTTTATAATATTGAACCACTGTACTCACATGAACTGTTTTAAATATGTTTTAGTGTCTTTCTGGCCATCTGAAAGTGTAAATTATCTTGCTGTCAATAGAGACTCACTGAATGATCGGATTTCATCAAAAATATCTTAATTTGTGTTCTGAAGATGAACGAAGGACTTACGGGTGTAGAACAACACGAGGCTGAGGAATTAATGACAGAATTTACATTTTTGTGTGAACTAACCTTTTAAGCAATGTTGGTAACATGGCGTTGTCGAGATGCCATTTTCTTGTGGCTCCTTCCTTCGTTCATCATCACATGGTATTTATTGATCAGGTGACTGTCTCAAAAACGTCCATAGCTACCCATGAGCATAGATGCCATGTAATATTTCCTGCTGCAACTGAGGAACATTGAGATGGCACCAGAAATGTTAATGGATGACTTTAACAGGAATGCAATTCACCTCACAAAAACGCATTGACAAACATTCACAAATGCATTTGCAAAATTACAGTGCCTTACAGTGCATTCAAACTAAAATTCAAATGGTACCCGTGACTTTGACATTGCACGCAAAGAGTCCCAACATTAGAGCTATTTTATAGAGGAGAATTGTAGTTATTGGTTGTGACAAGATCATAAGTCTACTACTGGAAACATGCACAAATGTCCATCTGTTTTTTTGTCTTTCATTCTCCATGTCTCACACCGTTTACACTGTGACATAACAAACCTAAAATGATCTGGTTATAATCAACAGTCTGCTGGAATCTTCTGCATCCCTCATTCTCATCAGGAGGGCAGAGGTCACACTGAGGTCTGGCTTTATCTGCATCTGAACGAGAAAAGATGATAGAGACTGGAGAGTGAGAGAATGAGTAGAGTTACACTGTAAGGCATCTCACCCTCTGAGACTGGCGCACCCCACTGGACAACTGGAGACTGAGAGAACAACCTCAGTATTTCAACAATACTTTGGTAAATCATTATTCACCCAGTTTACATACACTACCATTCAAAAGTTTGTGATCAGTAAGTTTGTTTTTTAATTTTATCTATATTTTTATTTGTTTTGAAAGAAAAATAATACTTTTTTTCAGGAAGGACACATTAAATCGATCAAAAGGGACAGTAAAGACACTCATAATGTTACAAAAGATTTCTGTTTTAAATAAATGCTGTTCTTTCTATTCAACAAAGAATCCTGAAAAATAAAATGTTTCACAGTTTCTATAAAAAATACGAAGCTGCACGACTGTTTTCAGCATTTAAGTTTATAAAAGATTTGATTTGATCACAGTTTGTAAAACAATAACAAAGCATTGCTCTTTCGCCACATTTTAAGACCTTATGAACGGACAGATTTATTGCTAGCAAACACATTCAGAGCAAAAATTAGGTTTTCTCAATTGCAAATCCTCAGTAGCTTCGCTCACAGTGCCTCGCAAAACTCTCTTTAAGTAACTTCATGTCAACTTATTCTACTAACACTTTCCTCACAGTCTTCTAATACTCTAATGAGAGTTAGTTGACAAGTTACACAAATAAATGAGAGTTAACATGTAGTTGCAAAGTTACTTATAGTTGGTAGAATGTCTAAAGTGGACCATCAATCAAAATAGTGTTACCAGTTATATATGTGTATATATATATATATATATGTCTATGTATGTGTATATATTTACATATATATATATATATATACACATATATAACTGGTAACACTATTTTGATTGATGGTCCACTTTAGACATTATATATATATATATATATATATATATATATATATATATATATATATATATACATATATATACATATACAAAAATACACCTACATATATACTTACACGTATACATACATGCATATATATATATATATATATTATAATCTATAAAACCTTTTTCCAATTTCAGAGCACTTTTCCAACCCTTCTACTCTTTTAGCCTCAAGCAATGAATGAGAACAGTCTTACAGGCTCTCTCAGAGAGCAGAAGAGAGAAAATAGAAGGACAGAGCGAAGACAGTAGATAGCTGAAAACATCTGTAATTATTTAGCCTTAAACACATAGCAAAGCATAGTGAAATGCTAACACATGCATGCACTAATGCACAACTAATGCACAACTCATTGCATATAAATCTATTTGTGCAGTACACTAAAGCCATCCTCCCTCCCATGTTAGCTTATAATGATGCATAATGCACCTTAAACTCTGGGTGTGCTGCACACTGTGTGATTTGCTGATTGCAAATTAATATTTATATATTTGAGTCCAGTTATGGCAAACATGAGTATGATTAGTCTGCAGCATTCTAGTTCCTACTGAAGCCACCGAATATAGAGGATACAGTGAGACAACAGTAAATATCTGTGCATGCTGTATGAATTATGAGCAGAAAAGTGTGGATAAAATGGGTCAGTATGAGTGAGGAAACGGCCTAAAACACTGAAATATAGTGAAATTATCATATAAATTATGCATAAGCTCCTCAGATAGAGGAAAATGTTTACTCACATGAATTATTCATTGTTTATGTTTCATTAGCATTTTTTTTTTCTTGAAAACAAGAAAAGTTCATAAGAGCGAAAAAAGACTGATGCTGTTTTATTCCTCTTCACATCCAAGAGTAAATGTTGTTGAGCTAAAACTCTAGTGATATGTATGTGATTGCTGTCGGTTTGCATCCATCTTCAGGTCATTGACCCAGACTTAATGGTGGGTGAATGGTTTGAATATGACATCAGATGTATGATCCTGCTGTGTTCTCTGTTGTTTGGAGTGATATCTAGGTTCATCAGCTGCTGGACTTCATTACAGCACACTGACAGCCAGTCTGCGCTCTGATAAATGAATCTGGCTCGTGCCGGACTTAACATGCAAGTCTCAGAGCTGGTTATGTCAGGCTGAGGTGCATCAGAAGCCATGTTAAATATCTGAATAAGTAATGTGTCTGGATTGATAACCATGAACCTGCTTGGAGAATCTCGGTTGAGTTATAAAACATGTTAAAAAATGGAACTTAACAACTGGGTGATACTGAAATGTATTATGTGCACACGATATGTATTGCGTGCGGTACAGACAGAAAAAAATCTTTTATGATTTTTATTGTTCATGCGACTCTGAAATGACTTGGAGCAGCTCAGCTCAAAACAATTTGTTTTGTAAATGTTATAGATCTTATTAATCAAGAGCTTTGCAACAAACTTTGACAGACACGGCGCTCTTGCACGTTATTAGACAAGGTAAGCAAATGTACATTAGACAAATCAATGTTATATAACTCAACACGATGAAGTGTTAGAATATCATCAGTATGTTGATCTAGATTACTGTTAAGTCTCATACAGCCGACAAACTAAAACAGAGAATAACATTACATCTTTCAACACACTCAAATGCAGTTTAGTATGATAGTGTGACGTTAGACAAGTGAAACAGCGCTGCGTTACCTCACAGTTTTAATTCATCAAATAAACTGACCTGTATGAGTAGTGTTTCAGCACTTAAACATTATTAAACATTATTAGATCCATCGGCATGACGACAAGTTCCATGTTCCACTCATTTACTGCATCATTAAAAAACGCCTTTGTTATTGTTGCGAAGAGTTTAGCGACCCCTAGTGGCAAAAAAATACATATTGTGCCTTTAACAAAGGCCTTCTGAAGCAAATCGATGTGTTTGTGTAAGACAACTATCCTTATTTAAAACTTCATAGAGTAAAATAATGAGCTTCCGGCGAACGACACTGCGCAAGCCTATTTGGGCGGAAGAGTAACCTTTGACCCGTCGCAATTAGGCAATGACGAGCACGGAGGCGCAGAGGAGAGAGAAAAACAATTGACCGGTCACGAATTATAAGACTAAAATGGCAAAAGAAGAAAAAGACATGTAGTACTTCATGGCATTTGCTGTTTTAGACTTATAATCCATGACTGGTGATTTGTTTTCCTCTCTCTGCCTCCGCGTTCATCATTGCATAATCGCGTCAGGTCAAAGGTTGCATAGTTTGCCTATACCGTCGTCCGCCGGAAGCTTGTTATTTTAATCGCTATTTTAACCCCCTGGAAGTGTATGGATTAATTTTTTTTTATGGATGGATCCATCTTTTTGTCTTCAGAATTTGGCCCCCCATTAAAAACCATTATAAACCTTAGAGGACTAAGGATATTTTCAAATATATCTCCAATTGTGTTCATCAGAAATAAGAAAGTCATATACACCTAGGACATGGCTTGAGAGTGAGTAAATCATGGGATCATTTTCATTTTTGGGTGAACTATCCCTTTAATGTTTCCGTGCCACGCCCACATCTCATAATCCAATCAAAACCTCGCCCTACATTTTTCTCTTTTCAATAACCTGTTTTTTTTTTTTTACTGGATGGTTATGGTTATATTTAGGTTGTGTCTATAAATATCTAGGGACTCTGTGATGTTATTATTAATTAATTAGGTAACACTTTATTTTACAGTGCCGTACTACATGTGCTTACTATGGCAATAACAGTAAATTATGCATAACTAAGTAACTAACCCTAAACCAAACCCTAACTGTTACTCTATACTAAGTACATGTAGTTAATTAATAGTACTCAGTACTTATTTGAATAATTACAATGTTAGTATGGCACTGTAAAATAAAGTGTAACCATTAATTGTGTTTATTAAAAATTCAGGTAGGGGCTTAAAGCTCTAATGGTTCATCTGGTCTCAGTTTAATAAACACTTTGTGCTTGCAGTGGGACAGTGAGGCGATGCGTGTTCACATGTGTGTAAATGTGTGAAAGTGTCAACACAGTCCTGCAGGCCGTCTGTGACAATCATAGTGCACACACACACACACACACATGTACTTGCAAAAAAATAAATGTGTGTATAACACACACTTACAACCACTGCTTCAGTCAAAGTTCACACTTGACCCTTATTCTCTGGGATATTTTTACTGTCACCACCACAGATAATGTGTGGAACATCTATGCCTGTCTGGATAGCCTTCCCTGATTGGAGAAAAAATTATTCTATGATTTAATGCATTAAACTCAGAGAGAGAGAGAGAGTCTGTCGGAGGAAATTAAAGCTTTTTTATGTTCATGTAGGGAGGGTCATTAGCATAATATCCTCTTCTGTAAGGTGAACGCAGAATAGTAATTGGCTTGGCCTTTTCTCTCAGTGTGTTGTAAAACAGTTAGGCATTAATTTGAGGATAACTATGCAATTATTTTTGAATGCTGAAAGGTTGGAGAAAAAGAGCTCATGAAAGAGGAGAGAGAACAATGAGAGGTCTGTTCAGGAAAATAAAGACTAGAGGATGAATAAGTCCAGATCAGAGTACAGTGAATGAATATGTTTCAGTATACACAAACTGTTTTTGTTTTCAATCTGTAGACCAATATTGGAACAAGAGTCACCTTCAACTGATCAGCTTCACATAAAAGTATATTCATTTTTAAAGTTCCATTAGTGCGTTTGGAGTTTATAAGCAGAAAATAACCCAGCAGACAGGGGGCGCCAAACAAGAGGAGCATTTTTAAACTCTAAGAGAATATGGTGTGATATGTTTAAATTCTTGATTTCAGTTCATAAGTTGTTCTTGATTATAAAACATGTTCAAAGGAATGTTAGTGAGTTGAATTAAAAGGTCGTGAGATTGTTTAGGAACTTTATTCTATTAAGAATTTTTACTGGAACTTCCTGTGTTTACAGTCATCCATTTTCGTATGTTTTAAGCACAGCCTCACAGACCACACACACTCATGCATTTGGCACACTAAACTGGAAACACTTCCACAAGGCAAAAGTCTAAATCTGATTGACTGACTTCTAAAGGCTTTCTGGAAGCCTAGTGTGTGACGAACTATAACAGTCTGCCGGGGGGGGGGGGGGGGGGGGGGGAAGCCATGTTTACGAGATTTACAAGAAGCAACCAAATGCTGCATTTAAAACCTTGTCCAAGTTCATGGCTTAAAAACTTCAAACTTCTTTCAAGCGTTTTGTTTGAGGCATTTAGTTTAATTTAAGAGATGTATAAAAATAAAAATTTTAATGACGGCACTTTATCTCAAAATCTTTTTTTCTCAGAATTGTAAGTTTATATCTCACAATTCACAAAGTTTATAAATCGCAATTGACTTTTCGCCGACAGTTTAATTGACAGGTGATCTGACCAATCATAACCCTGAATCTGCCATTTTGTCCGACAAAGCAGTCAGGGGAGTTAGTAGATTAACGTTGGTGAACTTGAACAATTGTGTGTACTCACGTCTTTCCACACTTGAAACAACATTCCTTCTGATGTTCATTCATGTTTATTTGATGCTATAAATGAACTAGTATGAAGAGATGATCGGTTCACGAGCCGTTTGAAGGAGCTACAGCGATCTGTCACCACACATTAAAGAGATTAAAATACGCTATTTATTGTTTAAACTTCTTTAAAAAATTATGATATATTAAATATAAATCTGTTTCATATGTCTGTCGACGCGTTGTCAGTGTCCTCTTTGCTCCGGGATGTATTTTTCACTGTGTGAGAACATGATGTGTGGCGTGAGAGCGCATGACTTGTCGGACATAGCAACAGTAACTAAAGGGGGCGGGGCTTTGCGAACGGTCAATTGCGAGTTTATATCGCACAATTCTGAAAAAAGTCAAAATTATATTTCAGATTAGTTTAAAAAAGGAATTACCTTTTTTCCCAATTCTTAGTTTGTATCTCAGTTCTGCCTTTTTTTTCTTGCAAATTATCGAGTTTATAAACTGTCAATTGTGAGTTATAAAGTCTGAAACAATTTTAAGTTATAAAGTTGATTTTATCTTTATTGTTTTTCTTTTTTTTTAATTCAGTGGCAGAAACAAGCTTTCATTCTTGAAGCACCTCACAGAGAAGGGAATATCTATGGAAAATGCAGGTGAAATACTGGTTATTGTTGAAACATTTACCCACCCTTAAACATGCCATGACTGTTTTTCTTGACTGTGATTGGTCACTTTACATATCAGTCAGACGTCCTCTTCTTGACTAAGTGGGCGATCCTTGGCCATTTGTAGCTGTTATAGGTCACAGACATAATGTCGTCAGGCTACACGAGAGACTGATGGGTGACAGCTGTTTGTTGTTCTCAGATGTGTGTTTCTGTGGCAGTGGAAGTGTTGTCAGCTGTTTATTGTAAGTGTAAGGTTAGTGATGTGCATTTCAAAAACACCTATTAAATATTATAGCTTCCACAGACAGCTGTCAATAACTGTCTGCTCTACACCTGACTGCCAAAACACACACACACACACACAGATCCATGGAGTCTTTCAGATGTCTGATCGCCTCATTTTTAAATCTTGACTTCATAAAATATTCCTTAAAATACAGAATGTTAATGTGTTGAATGCTTTTGCATTTACTGATTGCATTTACAGTTTTTCTCAATAAATTTCTCCAAACTCAGATCACTGTTCTCGACAGTTAACACAATGATTTGAAAACTTTGTAATGATCCTAAACAGATTGTATGATTTTATTCATTTCACACAAATTGTAAATCACGCAAATCTTTTCTCAAAACACTATGCACAAAGTTCTCAAATGTTTTCATAATAGTTGATACATCCAACCAAAACTTTAAAAAATCTGGAAAAAAATTATCACAGGTTTTTTATTGGCTTTACACGACAAACATTTATTTACCATTTGTCCAAAAACAATAAACAAAACTCTGGAATTGGTCATATTATCAGATGCACTTGGTATGTTTTCAATAATACACAACACAGGGAACTCAGTTTTCCTTATTTATCACAATTGCATAATGTAGCAGGGAAAGTTGAAATTTATAGGAAATTCAAAATAAAATACTTTGACATAATTTTATGTCTGACCATACATATAAATAAATGAAGTAGTTTAGTTGAGATAACTGAAAACATTTGTACAGCAATTTGTATATTTTCAAATATCAGGGTGGCGCAATTGCAAATATTTTATACGAATTGACAAGGTGATAACATTAAGCCTGATAATGCAACATCCAAAGGAAATCAATAGTAGAGTGAAAAGGTTTGGAGATTTCTCTCAAATACTGATTAAAAACTGCTAATTTCAAGTATAGGTAGGTTGGTACACTTTTCATGTCAGGTGGTACAATGATATAATATATATTTACAAATATTTGGTTGTACCACCTGACAAGAACAAAACATCAAAAATGAATTTAAATACTTTGAAATGTTATGTAACAACTGAAACTTATTTAAACACATGGTTCGTCACTCAAAAAAATGCATTTCAACAGTTTAGAAAAGATTTTTTAAACAATACCTTTTTTGAAGCTTTATTTGTCAATGACCCATAAAAACAGAACTTGTTAGAAAAACATAAATAAATAAATGTGTTTTTGTACATCCACAACTGAAAAATGTTCTAAAATCCAAAGACAATACATCTGTAGTTGTAGTTTTGATGTTAGTGTTTAATTTTAATAAATGTATTACTAGAAAAAAAAATACAGTGCTTTATTTTGCAGTAAAATTGAACTGTTTGGCTGAGGTAAGAGTGAGTTTAGATCACTGTGTTAACTGCAGTTACATTACTTTGGAGAAATGTGTCAAATGGATTGAGAATAACTTGCATGTTAATGCTCGCTAACACCACTGAGCCTGACCACCAACATTCTGATGATAATCAAGAATAATTTCCTGTAGGGCAAGCTATGAATCCAAAATGAAATGCTTGTATTTCTGGGAATGTTCAGAACATTCATTATTTGTATGTTTATGGACCAGTCCCAATATCCACACTTTCTTACCACTTGTCTAGTTACATTATGTATTTTACATGATGTATTTTCTGTATTTGACCCAACTTTGATTACCTGATGGGACACTTTTACTGTCAAATTATATGTAACATTGGAAAGTTGGATTTTATACTGACACCTTTGGTAAGGATGTCATATCACATACTGGTAAATATTTTCAAATTTTAGCAATACCCTATTCACAGTTGAATTATCAGGTGCATAATGTATTCTGCAACCAAAGATGTCCAATAATAGGGGAATAACCAAAAAAAAAAAATGGTCATGTGATCTCAATATGGCAGCCATCATGTGGGGCAGAGTAAAGGCTTGTTCGAGGTGCATCATCGCCGCACAGACCGATTGGTGTACGACATCAAAAGCACCGCGAGAGCGTTTGGAGAGCATACGACTCCTAATGCTTTTGAATCACAATTGCGATACTTTGATGTCATACGCCGATCGGTCCGCACAGCACCGATGCATCGCGAACAAGCCTTAAAACAGCACATTCTGAGTATGAACCTCCTACTTGGGAAGAGACCTCCTGTTTGTCATGTAAAGTCAATCACTGTTTGTACTGAAATAAATCATACAATATAGATTATTGTAAAACTAAACTGTTTTACAGAAAATATTATAAAAATAGCAGATGCATTTAAATACTGTGATCAGAGTTTTAAGTACTGATTATTCACAGGCAAAACAAAAATCAAAATACACAGGTCAGTGTGTGGATATAGTTTCTTTCCTACAAAACTGTGCTTTACACAATTCTGATGATGCTAACCTTGAAAACATTGACAAATCAATTGATAAGTTTTGAATGTTTCATTATTAAAAAGTATATATATATATATATATATATATATATATATATATATATATATATATATATTATGGGGGGTAAAACTTTCTTATTGTGAAAAAAACTGGTGTATATTTATTACTCACTGCACATTTTATGTCAAGTGCTTCAAACGTTCAGAAGTCCAATCATAGGGCCAGATTTACTAAACGGGGCAAATTCCACAAATGCGCTGATGGATGTGGCAAGTTTTGCATGTGATCAACTGTTGACAAGTACACAGATGCTGTCAAATCATTTACATAATGACCATCGCAATCTACCAAGAGCAGTGCAAATTAGCGTTGGATCGCAAATAAGCGGAGCTGATGCTCATCAGGAGCGGGTTGACACAACTTGTTACATGTAATAAATGGACAACATCTTCCTCTGGTATTCCAAAGAAATTAATACAAGTGGAAAATATTTTCTCCCTTCTACCACGTGCTCTCTGTTCTCTGCGGTCTCCTCCTAGCAGCAACAATTGCAGCCAGGTCGCAAAATGGGACATACTTTATTTAGTTGTTAAATAATGGTGCAAATACCAATAAATTGACTAGCGTAAACCTTAGTAAATTGTGATTCATTTAAATACTCTCCTCCCATAAATTCTGCGTCTGGAAGGGAAACTCCTACAAATACATATGCAATAAGGTAGGCCACAAAAACAACTCAGCCCATGCCTTTTCAGCACTAATTTTGCATTGCATGTCTTTAGTAAATCCCAACAGTATTGTTTTAACGCCAAAAGAGGTTTTGCACTGGAGCAAGCTGTTAGTACATCTGGCCATAAATGTCCTATCCAGTCATAATGACTGCGATGTTCTTGAATGGGAATGTGTGAGAATGTTTTTGTCTAAATCCAGACTTTTAGGACAGAAGCAGTGAAACAGGAAACTCAAATTTGTGCAGTGTTACTAATGCTTCTAGATCCGGTTTCTCCCAAAACACTGTGAAAATTCACACACACACACACAAAAGTTGTGTTTAACAGCAGGAAGAGGGATATAAACGCAGCAATTTGGCATATTGTCTTGTACGGGCATTTCCTGCTCTGACGTGAATTAGCCCAGAAATGGGGTTGGAAACTGAAAGACTTTTATATTTTTACAGATCTGAGTCACATCGCAAGGAAACAAATGCTGCCATTCATAAAGATCCTCTGATCTCTACTGTCCTATTCACTGACTTTTATTTGTCTCTTTCCTCATGTTCTCATCCACATCCTCTTTAAAACTGTCATTATTTGCGTGTGAATGTTCACAATGTTATCTTTCTCTTTCCTTTTCCACTTTTCCAGTCATATTTATTCAACTGTCTGTCTGTGATGAACAGTTTTTGGTTTGTGCTTCAGTAGAGATTAGTGTATCCTGCACACCATGGGTTGAGAATGTGGGCTTTTATTGAGATCTTGCAAGTGTTAAATGTGGGCCTATTTTTTGTTTGAGAATTTTTTTTCTTGGTTATGATTTTGTTATGGTCAGGAGTGGAAAATATTTGCTATGACCAAGATTAAATTTGTTTCTGCACTGGAAGCAGATTGGAGATCTAGATTTGCTTATTTTTTCCTTCTGAAAATAAATGCACAAGATATTTAGTATAATTTATTACTAATCATAATCGATAAATCAGTTCTTATTATAAGTTATGATACGTCTGTGTTTTTATGTGCACCGTGGAATGTCCCTGCCCTTAGGCAAGACAAGGCTCCTGGGTGAAGGTTCGCTGAAAGAAGAGAGAGGAGGGTACAGCTTCTTCTGGAGAGGCTACCCGCTGGCAGCCAACATCAGCATGGAGTGGGAATAGCATTCAGGAACAGCCTTCTACCCAATCTCACTGAAACCCTGATTCGAGTGTGTAAGAGGTTGTTGACCCTCCATATTCCCCTAACAAAGGCACGCTATGGTACTCCGTTAAGTGTAACGCCTCTCGCAGTTCAGAAAGCTCTCGTTACATCTTGCGCTTTCCGTATTCAACTTATAAAAATAGTGTAAAAGAGCGTAAGGTGAATACAGAAGGAGGTCTGACGGAAGCTAAACAGTTTACTTCATAACTTAAACATGGATATTTTATACACATGGATGCATTATCTTACACAAATGCATCGAAGGCCTTTATTAATCCCTGGAGCCGTGTGGAGTACGTTTATGATGGATGGAAGCACTTTCCTGAGCTTTATACTCTCTTCACTGCCATTAAAGCAATGACATGTCAGGATATGTATTAATATAACTCCGATTGTGTTCATCAGAAAGAATAAAGAATAAAGTCATATACACCTAGGACATGGCTTGAGGGTCAGTTAATCTTGGGGTAATTGGTGGACTGCATCCACTTTCCCCTGGTCCATCTTGTTGCCCTCTACATTTAAGTAATAGCCAAGGAACTGAGTGGAGGTCTGGTGGAAGGTGTTTTTTTTCCGCCTTGAGATAGAGTTGTTATTTCCTCAGTCTTTCTAGGGCAAGCAGATGTTCAGCCAGGTTCCGGGAGTACACCAAGGTGTCATCAATGTAGATCACGATGGAGCGATGGAGGTACTCCCGGAACACCTCATGCATGAATACAGAGGGTGCGTTGACCAGGCCATATGCCCACTAGGTGTCACAAACGTGGTCTTCCATTCACTCTGGAGGTCCAGCTTGGTAAAGACAGTTGCACCTCTTAACTGTTCCAAAGTGGCTGGGATGATAGGAAGTGGGTAACAGAACTTGACAGAGATTTTGTTGAGAGCTCGGTAATCAATGCAAGGGCGCAAGCCTCTGTCCTTCTTAGCCACAATGGAAAAACTGGAAGCAGCAGGGGAAGTTGAAGGGTGGATGAACCTTGTTGCTGGGCTTCCTCCACGTACTCCTCTATGGCCTGCTGTTCAGGTATGGAGAGTGGATAGATGACAACTAATAGCCTGTGGACATTCTGGAAAAGAATCAGGAAAACACTGATCACTGACAATCCTATTCTGTCCTGGTCCAACTTGAAACTTCAAGATGTTTCCATTGGACCAGGACAGAACTGGATTGTGTTTCATGAGCCGGGGCGCCCTAGAATCACACCTGCATTTTACTTCACCAGAACCATGAGGATGATGTTCTCCACATGAAAGCGTCCTAGCTAGAGTTGGATGGGTAGGCGGTTTCATTGGGCTTTTTCTTGAGATTAAGTTGATGGCAGATTTCCTTGGAAATGACATTGGTGGCTGACCCAGAATCGAGGAGGGCGGTGACTGAAATTGAGACATCAGGGGCAGTAAGAGTTATAATAGAGGTAAGTGGCGATGTATTAACATTAGGACATGTTATGCTACTCATCATGGTTGTGTTGGTTGAACAATGCAGAAGGCAATGTAATGTCCATCAGTTCCATAATACAAACACAATTTTATAAGAGGAAAGGAGTAAATATTCATTATGTATACCATTCCTCAACCAAAGCAAAAGCTTTAATTTTTATCACAATGATAACCCGGTGTAATGCAAATGAAACCATTTTTAACCAGAAACAAAGATTTTTGATTAGACCAATATAAAAATGCACTTTAACATCTCTTTTCACCTTTTTTCTGTGCGTCTTCAGGAATGTGTGATGTTGTGTAGAAGCAGCCACCACTCATGTATGTGGTTTACCCATAATCCCTCTTTGATCTGGTGATTTGATGGATTTCTTGTACCTGTGGCCACATGATCAGCAGCAGCCCAGAGAAATCACTGCTCTGTGTCAATACAAACGAACAGAGCTAAAGACTGCTTACACATGTTCCTCTGGCTTATTGTCGGGCATCTCAGGATTATTGAAAGATCTGGACAGAGGAAAACTGCTCATATGGCAGATTTGAGACTTTTAAAGAAAAGGCCTGCTGTTATTTAGCTTCCATCATTTGCTTTACAAAGAACAAGAGCTCTTTAAAGTTTATTCTGATTGGTTTCAGATGGAATTGAACGTTCTGAAAAAAATTCCAACAATATCGTCCCTCTGTGGCGTTATTTTAGGTGTTGTAATAATAATATTTTTTTTGTTTTCTTTTTTTTTTAAAGTCATATTGTGACCATAGCTCCAAACATCACCTTAATTATCGCCCATGTGTCTTTATGTGGCATATTCCAGTCATCTGAAGTCATATAGTTTTATAGGAACAGAAATTTAGGTTATTCACTTAAAATTCTCGAAAAACTCATTTTCGCTTTCATTAAATTGACATTATTTGACACAATACTACTGTCTTTTGGTAAAAACAGTAGAAGTGTAACCATTAATAGAAATGAACTACTAGGCAATGCAAGGTGTTCAGCGTCTGACGCCAACGTATGGCACATATTTCCATACGCTGACTAAAAAACTACAGTATTTAAAACACTTATTCTAGAAACTGTGGGCAGATGTTCTGTACACTAATTATAGCTTCAAACATTATAAACTCAAATGACAATGCCTAAAATTCATCTCCAAGCTCTAAAACAATGTAGTAAAGCAGTTAAATCCATGCTCCCCCCCCCCATCCGAGGTTCTTCCACTAAAACTTTCAGCACGACACCCATTTCACCAGAGCCCGTGACACCGCGGTAATGTTGATGTCTTGGGACAGTGAACCCTCTGGCAGGGGTTCGGTGTTAAAAATTGATTCTTATCTGTATTGGCACGGCATGAACCTCTTCAGTGGTTGCCATGACACCGGCTGACCTTTACTGTGGAACGGAATGTAATCATGACATCATGAAGCAGCGCAAGAACTTATCTTCTCTAAAAAGATCTCTTTCTGCCCGTCGTCTACGGTCACGCATCCTGTTTTTAGGTGAAGTGCGAGTGTGTAGATATATAACGACTCACTCTCTGGTCAAGGTTACTCTTTTCCTTTGTTTAATGACTCTCTTCACGAGCCCAAGGTTAGCAATAAACTCGCTCCCTGGCACCTTTTCACAGCCCCAGATCTGAGATAAGACGTATGCGTCTTTGGGGACTGCCATTAGAATCTGTTTTAATGTGTTACACAAACAGTTTGTCTCGCTGTTCTTTGGCCTCTGTATCGCGCCACATCTCTGCGAGGAATGGCTGAAGGCTGCTTTCGCGCATGCCAGTGGCCCACTTATAACTTAAATGACTAGTTTAGTTAACCTCTCCGCTCAAGTCCAACATATCGTTATGGCAGCAACCGCATAATCTCACTGGCATTAACATCCGTCATCTTCCCTCTCCAGCTATAAATAATACTGTCAGTACTTGCACTCGTGCGCGCGCGCAGTAGAAGAGTGAATCAGGCTCCAGAGGTGAAGCACTTTGATAGTCCGGCAGATGAAATATTTGCTGACTTCTCTCACCTCAGGGACTGCCGTGCTGATGGAGCCACTCAGATGTGGCCCTGCGAGTCTCAGAGGATTTTCCACAGCCCACTTTCTGCTCGATCCGTGCCAATTAAGCAGCCGAATTATGTATAATAGCGGGAGTGACTCGGATTTGCCAGAGCAGGAATGCAGAGGCCAGGATGACAGAGGGATACCGTTGAATAATTAGAGTGAATTTTCAGAGCCCTGGAAGCTCAATCATATTGTGCCAGACGCTAACTATTTTTAACCTTATCTCTCTCTTTTTCTCTTTCTTTGTAATTCGTTCTGATTTCACTTTTTCCTCACTTTGCTTCTCTCTTCTGCTTTGCATGTTGTGCAATTGCAGCAGGTGTCCTCAGTGTCATGCAGAAGGCGCTGCCGCGACTGTACAAAAAAAGGTCTGAAACTCTTAATAATGATTGAACAAATGGTGTCAATATTTCATTTAATAATTAATGGATGGTCAAGTTCAAGGTCAAACTAAAGCTTTATTTTCTTTTTACAAATTTTGCATAAATGCAATGTAAACCCTAACTGACCCTTCGCCGGCAGACAATCTGACCAATCATATCCCTGAATCCGCCATTTTATCCAACAAAGCAGTCAGGGGAGTTAGTAGATTAACGCTGGTGAACTTGAACAATTGTGTGTACTCACATCTTTCCACACTTGAAACAACATTCCTTCTGATGTTCATTCATGTTTATTTGATGCTATAAATGAACTAGTATGAAGAGATGATCGGTTCACGAGCCGCTTGAAGGAGCTACAGCGATCTGTCACCACACATTAAAGAGACACGCTATTATACGCTATTTATTGTTTAAACTTCTTTAAAAAATTACAATATTTTAAACATGAAACTTTCATATCAAAAGAAACCTGCTCTGTCTTGTCTGTCGAAGCGTTGTCAGTGTCCTCTTTGCTCCGGGATGTGTTTTTCCCTGCATGCGAACATGATGTGCGGCGTGAGAGTGCATCGGACATAGCAACAGTAACTAAAGGGGGCGGGGCTTTGCGAAGGGTTTTTACATTTTTGTAATAAAAATTTCTTAATTGTTGGATACAGTCCTCTGAGATCGGACTAGCTTTGGAGGGACAACTACCTTCTTTTACTACATTAATTTGATGTTAGAAAATAGTATCTAAAGTATGTACTTCCCCCTTGTGATAAACATCTGCTTAATTTTATTGAATGTGCACTTGTAGTGTACTTAACACACTTAATACAGTTAACTTTGTTATAATGTCAAATTAAATGTTTTACAGTACAAGTACAACACACTTACTTTATGCATTGACTAACATTCTAAATCACATGTAAAGCACTTGATTGTCATTTGAACAGTAGTGTTGTCACTTTTTTGTCACTTTTATTTTAATATTCTTTTGTCTTATTTTTCCTGTGTTCAGTTCCAGTGTGTTTAATTCCTGTTTCCTTGCTTGCCTAGTCATTGTTTAATTGATTATTCTCACCTGTCCCTCATTGCCACTCTGTTTAGTTAGTTAGTTTCTGTTCTTTGTCTTGTGTTATATGTACCAACTGGATTTTATCTTTGTTTGTTTGTTTTTTGATTGATTTGCTCTCCCTTGGCATCTGTTGTTGCTATGCAACCATGGACTGTGCTCTCCACGACGATGAGGAAGTTTCAGCAAAGAATAAATTGATTTCTAGTCCTTGCATTAGCTTTACTACTTGATATATTTATGGAGATGATATATAAAAACCACCCTGTACAGCTTTAATCAGCTGTTCGGCTGAGCTTTCGATGTTGGTTCTTGTACATGACTTGTGGTGTGTTAGTGGCATTCTGAAAAGTTGAGAATTTTTCATTTTGATGCGCCTGGAATGTGGCACGTCCCACAGAATCTCAAAAATAATAGAATTATAAAATGATATACAAATATGTACTACATTAAGTGGATCAAAAGTGGAGCTAATTGCATTCAATATAAATTTAAACTATAATACCTTTTCATTTCATTGTAAATGTAATTAAGTGTCTGAAAACATTCAGTTCACACTTAAATGCTCGCAAATATATTTTTAAAGTATATTTCTTCTTTCTGAAGTACTTCTTTTTCACAAGGGCCCAAAACATGGAATTCATGACTCTGATGCTGTAAAATAACTGTGAAAAGAGCCAAACGTTCTTGTAAAGGTAGTGTTTTATACTGGGCTTTGCGGTGAGAGGATGGCTCGCAGATCAGAGACTTTACATTTGGTGAGGAATTAACAGCCTATAATTGAAGCTGGAAGTGAGTCAAAGTGATTTTGAGGGATCTTTATTTTGTGAAATGAAAACAGACTGCTGCAGCCCTGCAGTGCCGCCATCATAACATCTGTCCATCTATCTATCACACACTACCCACCAATACACACACAATTAACTGATGTTGCTAAGTTACAGCTGATTGGACCATCTGTGTGTGTGTAAAATAAATACATTTGGAAAGTTTTGGATTTCAGATCGGATATTGTGCAGTGAGGATACCAGACTATCACAGACTCTTTCAACTTTGTGCAGTAAGTAACTTCCAGCAGCACCCTGAATGCCCTACCAACCATATAGACTTAGAAGAATAATACACATGACTTTTGCCCAGATTTTTGACGCAGTTTGCTGGAGAGTGAGGGTTGAAAGTCACAGCGATTCTGCAAATTTTCATCAAAGTTTTCAGATTTCGCAGGATGACAATGGGCTTCAGAGGATGATTCCATCTAGTCATCGGAGATTAAACATGTTGGATATTTTGAGATGATGATTTTAGAACATCTTTTGTTGTCATTTGTCATGCGTCTCCTAGCAACAATGTGCATATTTCTGCAATACTTTCGAAATGATCTGAAAGTCTTGCAGTTTGTGATTCTCAGTCGTTTAGTGTTTGATGACTAGTTTTTCCTCTGTAACCATTTGCAATATTGGCAAGTGTATGATGCCTAGTGTTTTAAAGTTGTGTATTGTATTCCAGCCTTTAGAACTTTATACAAACAAAAATATCCTAAAAAAACATACAATGAAATCTAATAATATGCTGAATCTAAAAAGTGACAGAATTTGCAGAAAAACGTCATAGATTTTGATTGGACACCATCTTTGACATAAACAATATATGAAAATTGTAAGAATTTTGTATCAGTCAATATGAAACAGAAGTTGCGATAGTCTTTTATCTCCTATTGTGACATCGGAGTGAAACTGCTTCTCAAACAAGAACAAATGTAGGGCGGATTTTAATTTTGTCCATGGGGAATTGATTGGATGGTTGGATGATGGTGGTTTGTTATTGGTCAATCTCATATGAGTGACAGGTTGCTCCAACCTCGCACCAGTAAACAGATCATTAGAGAAGAGAAGAGATGTCGCTGTTTTGATTAAAGGTTACGTGGCACATGAATTTTAAAAAACGATTTGTAAACAAAGATCGCTGTAACTCCTCATTTCAAGCGGCTCGTGAACCGATCATCTCTTCTTACTAGTTCATTTATAGCATCAAATAAACATGAATGAACATCAGAAGGAATGTTGTTTCAAGCACAGAAAGACGCGAGTTCACACAATTGTTCAAGTTCAAGTTCACCAACGTTAATCTACTAACTCCCCTGACTGCTTTGTCGGGCAAAATGGCGGATTCGAGGTTATGATTGGTCAGATCGCCTGTCAATCAAACTGTCGGCGAATGGTCAATTATATGGTTAGTAGTATTTTTGTTTAGATAATCTTAGGCAACATTACACGATTTTCCCATTTTATATCAAACCGTGATGACAGAGCGAGTATGAACAGGCAGGTTTAACCACATCCTCCTCTCCAAATTTAAAAATATTACAGCAGATCATAATCAATACACCCTGAGCGGCAAAAGCTCGCTCACGCCAACACCTCCTCCTTAACATTCCCAAACATCCAGTGCGATTGCTCATCAGGGGCCTTTACCTCCAGCAGCCTTTGACCTGACGCTGCCGGGGGTCAGAGGTCACATGTCCTGATTTGAAAGATTTGATTGGGCCGTGTTCTAATTACTGCTTTGTCATTGACATACCACCTCTCTCTCCTTCCCTGTCTCTCTCCTGCATCCCTCGTGTTTGGTAGCCTTGTACAGGCATCATTTTGCCCTCCCCCCGTCCGCCGATTGCTTGCAGAGGCCGTCGTAACGAGATGTCAGCCCACTATGAATTCTAATTTAGCTCGGGCCAGTCTATGTCAGTTATTTGTAACGTTCCCCAGCATCATCAGCCTGCGGAGAGCCCGTGTAGCGGCTCACCACCGCCGTGCCACTGATTATGAGTAAATTACTTGTTTTCTTCTCATTTTCGCAGTGTTTTCAGCAACATTATAGGGCCAAATCCCAAATGGGCACTATGCAAAGGTTAATAATCCTGTTAATTAATGAACAAACCTGATCTTGAGCATAACATATAATCGCTGAAGGATTACAACCCAAATTAGTAGAGTTGCGGCAATTAGACTGATGATTAACGTTTTAAGTGCGAAACTAAGAGCCCATGCGCTCCACGATGGGTTGTAAAACTCATACTGTTGTTAAGGGAGGTTGTGGAAATGTTACTGTGCGCATTAACCGTGGTGCGCGCCGTAGTGTGCGCGCCCGGGGTGGCTGTGAAACGCGCGGTCCCAGCGGGGGCAAGCTGCAACAGCTGGTCCCGCTCTAGCCCGGTGCTGCGTGCAAAATGATCTCTCCATCAGCATGCGCTCGCATCTGTATTCATCCACGAGTCTTATCAATAAACAGACCGCTGACAATTAGGCAAATCCGAGGGGGGACAAAACATCCATCTAAAAAAAAAACTCTAACCGTATGCTTTAATCACCGTTAATCAATAAAATGCCTTCACATCTTTTAATTAAAGTTTTATTTGTGGGGGATCGTGTCTGTGAGGTGCGGGTTTTCCATTAATTGCAGCGGGACGCTGATATTGGCCGGTCACGCCGGGGATCCGCGTTTCTGTAATTGCATTTTGTCACCTACAGAGGGAGGTGAGCGTGCCAGTTAAAGGTAGAGGGAAATCTCTCCCTAACAATTATTGTCGAGCAAATTACCAGGTAGGCAATATCTAAACTGTCAGGAGAGGTTAAGAAGAAATGGTTTAAGGAAATGAGGCGCTCAGCCGTTCATCATGGAGGCAGTATCTGAGTCCAAATTGAAAAAATGTCATTCTATCTACAGGAATTAGAGCATGTTAGCTTTGCTTATCACAGCTGCTGACAGAGGACAGGGGATAAAACTGAGTCATAAATGCTCTCTCTCTTATTTCACAACGGCTGTCCATCTGAAATAAAACCAAATAGTGTGAAAGCGCTGGCTGTACGGAAGAGATTTACAGTGAACGATAGAAGAAACCCCTCGATTCCCTCTTTAGTGGTATCAATGGAAAACAGTTTTGTAGTCACATGAGAGCTGTATGCTGCCATCTGCTTCATTCTCAGCATGGTGCCTCTACACACACACACACACACACACACACTGACTCACTCTGGTGCACATGCAAAAATACACAGACACGTGTACGAGTTTAATAAGGGTGAATACAATTTAAGGAATAAATTCAATTTGAGAAGGAGAATGTTGGCTATTTATGCTTGACGAAAACTATATCCTTTTAACGGACTGCAGTGCTGGGATGGCCTTTAAACTGAAAATTAGGTTATGGCAGACCATGTGTGCAGCGTGAAGTCACTGAAGCAGTGGAAGGTTTAAGTCAAGACACCGTAGAATCAAATGCAAACTAGCATAATCAGGAGACTGGACAGCCTAACTCAATAGAAATAGTAAGTTCTGCTTTTATGCTGCCTTCACGTGCTCTCGGAATTACCGTAAATATGAGTTTCCAAGGTAAAAATTGCACATGAACGCCATCCCATTTCGAAACTTGAATGCGATGAGCTCACTACTTCAGAAGTGGGAATTATCAAATTTACGATAGCACCTGAAGGCAGCATTAGAACAAAAGGTAACACTTTATTTTACAGTATCATTGTTACATATGTTACATGTAGTTACTGTAGTAATAACTATAAATGATGAATAATTACATGCAACTAACCCTAAACCAACCCTAATCCTAACCCTATAGTGAGTACATGTAGTTAATATTACTCAGTATTTAAATGTATTATTACAGTGTAACAAAGACACCTTATAAAGTGTAACTGAAAAAACAAACATTATAACTCAATGAATTAATTTAAAACAGACTCAAATTGTATTAAAATATTTTTTAAAATATTATTAAAAAATAACTTTGAGTTCCATTGGGTTTTATATTTATCTTTTTTATTTTTTTCTCACATTTTTAACTTTTAGTTCTTGAAAAATGTAATGGATATAGGCCTGTGTGTGTGTGATTTGTTTATGTGTACAAGTCATTACATACATATATGTCAAAACGTTATTATACAAACATATTTGGGCAAGATATATGCTAATTTCTAATAGGTTTCATATATGTAAACAATATATTACATTTGAGTATGCGTAAGTGATGTCTTATTTAGAAGCTGGATTCTTGAAATATCTTAAGAAGATATGTGGCTTTTGTTTTTTGTTGTTTTTGCCAAAATGACAGTGGTTCCTTGACCAAATCAAACTAGTTTGCTGTCTTTTTTTTATACTTCACTTATGAAAAGTACTGTGGTGAGACTATGGATCAGTTATGGTTTCAGATGGTAATTCTTTCATGGTGACTCTCTGATATATACAAAGGTATTGATTGAATGCTTACCTTTTTTATATTTACCAGCTATTTCAAAGAATACACCATAACAAATGTCCAAAATACCACATACCACGCTTTGTTTTCTTTGGTTTACATGGAAGAAATTGAACATGCGATTACTGTGCTCATAATATTTATTGTGATGAGAATTGTGAGCCGTAGCTTCATTGTGCTGCCGAGTTGTATTCCTGCATCACTGAGGCTGCTAAGCTAGGCTAAGCGTTAGCTGTGCGTAGCCAGACAGCCGCCATGTTTCTCTGGACATTTCTCTGGCTTTTCTGGTCAGTGTTAACTCAGCATTGAATTTGCTGTTGCCTGAATAGCACAATCCTGTTTTTATTATTGTTTTTCTGTGAAATCGGCTCATTTTGAGGTTTAATGGTGGTGTGGAGTGTTAGCGGTGAAACGGCTCTCTGGGGAACAGAGCATCAGGCAGCTGAATTTCCACAGCCATTAAGCAGTCTCCATTCAATTAGAATGCATAGAATCCTGACACGCCATAACTTACAGCCCTCTCGGCCAACATAAAGCATGTCTATAGTGCAGCTCCCCGCTCTAAAAATACTGAGCCAATCTGACCGCCACTTTTATAGGAAGCTAATTACATCCTTGATTTTTTTGTTTCAGAAAATTAAACCTGGATTAATGGTTCACCTTATGTGAGGGGGAGCGCGGCCCAGGTTTGTGTGCTTTAATACAGATAGATACAGTGAGCCAGGAGGAGGGAGATGATTTTCCGCGAGGAGTCGCACAGCCTCAGACTCGCCTGCCATCAATTAGACTGCGTCTCAGACCAGCACTCTCATACCTCCACGTCTAATAAATTATGCTGCATATCAGAAATGGCACGGTTACCTATTTAAAAAACAGGATTGTGTCGGGGAGAGCCATAAATATGAAATATGAAAGGCAACAAATTGAGACAGTCAATAAAATCGGAGATTTGTTACCAGGCTAAATGCTACGTGTGGAAAGGTGTTGCTGACAATCAGGAATTATGATGATAGAAATGGACTTTGATTGGTGTTTAATTTTTTCGCTGGAGTGGACGCTTCTTATTTACCACCGGATTAATTATATTCCACTTCCGCCAAATACAGACATTATTCCTAATACAGATGTTATAGTAAAAATCACCTCTTTCTGACACTGAGATTGCTTTCATTTATTCATTATTATTGTGTAGAGAATCTCATTTAAAATGGTGCACCTTGCTGTTTTCCATTTTAGAGGTGGAAAATCAATGTGCTTGGTGTATTTATGCATATAAATGAATCCACAGTACTTTTGTGCAGTGAATTTTTGTCTTTTTCCACAGTTTATACACTGAAAAAAATTCTTTTTCAAAAATCATTGGAGTATGTTTTACAAGAAAATCAAAATTTCACGTTTAATTCAATGTGTTACTTGCCATTTCTTTGTAATTATTTGTGAAATTTACTGGCAGTTTCTGAGTAAGTAATTCCTATACACCGAATTTTGTTTCAGTGTATAAATACACATTATATATGGAGGTCTCCCAGCGGTTTCTGACCCTCTATGTTTCTAATTGCTTGTTACATAAATCTGTCCTGAAGCTTGAAATAAAAGCCTTTATAGGGCACTCACCTGAGCTCATGAAAGGCTTGCAAAGTGACTTTGACGAAGCCCAGAATAGCCACATTTGTTTGGAATTAGTATGAGCACACTTCGTGTGCATGTGTGCGTGCTCAGACCAGGTAGTGGATCACAGAACAAGGGATTTCTTGGCTGGTGGCCGATTGCAGGTGAGCCTTCCTGCCATTAACAACAAAGTGTGGTCCGGAATGTTCACACTCAGAGGTCACGAGAGGTCACCACCCCTGCAGGTTCTGACAGTCTGACAGATTAAAAAGAGGTGACGCTGAACTGATGTTTTCTGGACCACCCGTGTTCTCCATTCTGTTTGCATTAATGTGAAGGGAGTTGGCTTTAAACACAGCCAGAAAAGACAGAGACATAAAACTAGACGGAATCAGATGTGATGTAAGAGGCCAATGGGGCCAAATCGGACATGTTTCCATAGTGAGTGCCACCACCGCCACCGTTCACACTAAGATTTAAGATTCTAAGAAACAAAACTATAAAGCCAGGTGGCGGTAGTGAACAGATATGGCAGCTCTTGAAAATGGAAGCCCCACCTCTCAGTGGAAAGAGCCAATGGGCTTTTTCAAAGAGTTTCTTACTACATTTATATATATATATATATATATATATATATATATATATATATATATATATTTCAATCGTGACAAATCTCTGAATAGTTTTAGCATGTTATTGAATATGGCAAAGTTAACCCTTTCACACGTGAGTTTAAAATATTCTAGCTGACCCACCGGAGTGAGTTTTTTTAAGGCCACTGTTATTTTAGAATGTTTCCACTGGCGTTTCCATCCTTGTCACGGAACACACCACAGCCATAATAACACTGTGACAGATATATCGCTAACATTTTGTTTTTCCTTTTTTAATTTAAAATATTCACAAACTTGCTTGCCATGAAATCAACAAACTGAAATTCAAATTCTCAAATATGTGTAAGTGAGTCTGTTTTCTTTTTCTAGGCATCTCTAAATGGCACAATATAAACTCTTTCTCAGAGTTATTTCCATTCCAAAGTCTTGTAAAATCAAGTTTCTCTTGGTCTACAAATGTTCTCTCTTGTTCACAGTTCAACACCACTTGGGATCAAATCAACATTTGCATTACCAGCCCTGAGTCATAATCATGAGACCAGCTCACTACAGAGCTTTAGACGCAACAGCTGGCCAATTTTTTGTTTTTGTAACAACTCAATGACATTTTCTTCATTTTCACAGACGTGATGCAGTTTTGTGGTGACCTTTGAACTATTGGAGGTATTGAAGGATTTAGAGTACGTCTGTGTGAGAGCCCAGTGTTTCTGCCAAACGGCCCAGAGCAGACTGTCTGTGCTCATATCTGGGGAGAGAAAATTAATGCTTATTAATGGGGCCTATAAAAGCGACTAATTGAGCATTCCGGAACTTGCTGAGTTTGGCATCTGCTGCTGACATTCCGCAGCACAGGGCTTAAACACGCACTCACACACACACCTCACGCTGTCTCTCTCTGTCTCTCTCTCTCTCTCTGACATTAGGTCAGGCCATTAAAAATCAGAGAAGCTCGACAGGTTATTACTGTGACTGACATGTTAATGACACCTGGTCTCGCTAGCCAGGGTTCAGTGCAAAGCAAGCCTGTTTGTTTGAAGAAGCCGCCGCTGAAGTGTTGGGAAATTACAATTGCGACATGAATGTGGATTTAAGGCGTGCTTTGCACAGGCGTGGTCTGATTCCATCTCCTTCCCAGATGTCTTCAGAAGAGCCATCTCCAGGCATTTCTGTGTGAGAGCGTGTTAATGCGATCATATGCCCTTGGAGAGGTCATGTGTCTTCCATTATCTGTTTTTTTTTTCTAATCAGCCTGCAGTGGCTGAGATTAAACAGCAAAGAATTCTCCCATCACACTCCACTGTCGTAAATCCAGCTCACCTTGGAGACCAGACGGGAAGTGCACATCTGTAAACCAATCATCGCTCGACTCCCCCCGTCAAACGCACTCCCACTCAGACACACGCTGACATATGCATAGTGCAACAAAAGGACCACAGCGAAATACTTCACTTCACATAGAAAAACAAATCCATTGAAAACAAAAGGAGCAGAATATTTACGCTGTTCTTTTCCATACAGTGAAAGTAAATAATGACCAGGGGCCGCCAAACTACAAAAACTACAAAAAAAACCCTAAAAGGTAGCTTATTCCTAGTGAAAAATAAGTGTACTAAATTGTATTGAATGTGCACTTCAAATCTTAAAAGTATATTTTAAAAAACTCTACATGCAAATAATATAATATTAATGAAATAAAAGGCCACTTCAGTGTATTTATAGAGAGACTTTCATGTTTCTTAACATATTAAAATGCACTTTGTAATAATGTCAAATTAAAAGTTATAACTTGTGAAACCGGGCCATTAAGTACTTGATTACAATTTTAACTTGTGTGTTATTCAACATTTAAAGTTACTGTATTTTAAATGGACTAAATTGCAGCTTCATCATTACAAATCAATTACATAAATAACAAATACCGATCAGGCATAATATGATGAGCACTGACAGGTGAAGTGAATAACACTGATCATCTCTTCTGTTAGTGTGTGGCATATATTAGGCAGCAACTGAACATTTTGTCCTCAAAGTTGTTAGAAGTGAAAAAAATGGGCAAGTGTAAGGATTTGAGCGAGTTTCACCAAATTATGATGCTAGACGACTGGGTCAGAGCATCTCCAAAACTGCAGCTCTGGTGGGGTGTTCCCGGTCTGCAGTGGTCAGTATCTATCAAAAGTGATCCAAGGAAGGAACATTGGTGAACCGCTCACGGGCGGCCGAGGCTCATTGATGCTCGTGGGGAGTGAAGGCTGGCCCGTGTGGTCCGATCCAACAGAGGAGCTCCTGCAGCTCAAATTGCTCAAGAAGTTGATGCTGGTTGCGTATGGAGCTGCAGAGACGAGACCAGTCATGGTGTCCATGATGACCCCTGTCCACCGCCGAAAGAGCCAACAGTGGGACGTGAGCATCAGAACTGGACCACGGAGCAATGGACGAAGGTGGCCAGGTCTGCCGAATCACATTTTCTTTTACATCACATGGATGCCCGGGTGCGAGTGTGTCGCTTACCTATGGAAAGAAGGCAAGCTGGTGGAGGCAGTGGGATGCGTTCGGTAACGTTCTGCTGGGAAACCTTGGATCATGCATCCATGTGGACGTTACTTTGACACGCACCACCTACCTAAGCAGTGTTGTAGACAATGTACACCCTTTCATGGAAACGGTATTCCCTGGTGGCTGTAGCTCTTTCAGCAGGATAATGTGTCCTGACACAAAGCAGAAATGGTTCAGGAATGGTTTGAGGAGCATTTGAGATGTTGACATGGCCTCCAAATGCCCCAGATCTCAATCCAATCAAGCATCTGTGGGATGTGCTGAACAATGGAGCCTCCACCTCACAACAGGACTTAAAGGATCTGCTGCAACATCTTGGTGCAGATCCAGTAGCACACCTTCAGGGGTCTAGAGGAGTCCATGCCTCGATGGGTCAGGGCTGTTTTGGCAGCAAAAGCAGGACCAACACAATGTTAGGAAGGTGGTGATGGTGTTATGCCTGATCTGTGTATATTTAACTATGACATACAAGTTTCAATAGTTATATTAAAGTTATACTAATTAAAGTATATTTTAGTTTGCCATAAATGCTTGCCAGTACATTCAGCAGTAACGTTAACCATATTTCAAAGACAATAAAAGTTATTGTGAAATACATATAAAGATGAACTTAAGACCTATGAGTGGGTCGAAATGTTCAGCTAATTGCATCTTTAATAGATTTTAATTTAATTGAAATTAACATGCAATTATACAATCGTTTCAAAATAACTGTGTACTTCTTATTGTAAAAGTGTACTTCTTTTTCACATCTTGTGTGCCATATTCTACATTAGAATGAGTAAATCATTTCCTTTTTGGACAAATGATTCATTCACTGCTGAGCAGATATGCTGGGAATGAGAGATAGAGAGAGTGTGGATAACAGCATGTAGTTTTATAAGTCCTCACCCTGCAGCATTTAATTCCAATAACACTTAATAGAGAACACACACACACACACACAAAGCTTCAAAGTCATGTGACAACATCTCTCTGCCTCTCCAGGTCATTTTCTCTTTTCACCTGGGTGAGCTCAAGCTTAATGAATTCAGCACATCGATTGGCTTGATGATTCACTCTGTGATATTCGTATTATTATGCCTGAGTATTTCTAGTTTCCAGTCAAAAACACATTTCATCGCTCCTAGGGGAATCTTTCAGGTCTGTATGAGAAAACAGACTTGTCTCTTTTCTCTTGCGTCTTTCTATTTTACTGAGTTGTGGAGACTCGTTTATGAGCTTGTGAATTGTCGTATAAAGCTTCAGGGTCATTGTGGTTAGTTTTCTGATAGATTACAATGATTTATAAGGCATCACATTATAGACAAACAGAAACGAATAATGTGTGAGAGGATTTGTTTTGTAGTTTGTGGTTTAGTTTGTAGTAGACTTTAGCATAATTTTTTAAAAAAGTAATAATTACAGAAATAATGCTTTGAAAGAATATACTTAAGTGTGAACTGAATGATTTCAAACACTTAATTGCATTTTAAATGAAATTAGATGAAAAAGAACTATAGTGAAAATATTAGCGAAAATAAGCAGTTAGCTGAATATGTTAGTCAACACATGAAAATTATTTCACTTCTTTAAAGCATGAAAAATGATTATTAAAACATTTAAAATGTACTTTATGGAAAACATTTTAATTTGACATTACAAGTGCACTTCTTTGTTAAGAAACATTTACATTTAACATTTACATTTAATCATTTAGCAAACTTAATCTTAAGGGGGAGCTGGTGTTAGTGTTATTGACTAGGTGTTTGTTAAAGACCCCCTGTGGTGAAAATGAAAACATTTTTAATGTTGTTTATGTAGTGTTTTTAATATGCATTAAGACAAACCATGTGCAAATTCATAACACCATTACTGAGTATTTTCTCTTTAAAACTACAGTGATTAGCAACACATTATTAGCAGCTGTTTGATAGTCTAGCAAAAGGCTAATCATATTAAATGTGTCCAACCTCAGTTAGTTGACCGAGTGGATCTCTGAGCTCATGTGAGCGAATGGAGGCGGAGCTAATTAGCATATTCATAGATCCACGTAAACTAAATGAAGCAAACATTGAAAACCCATCACACTCATGGCTTCAAAAAACATTGAAATATGTCGTTTTGGTGATCAAAGATGAGTTTTAAGCCATACAGTTATTGACTACAGGGAGACTTTAAATGATTATGAAATTTTCTGTCAGAGCTGTGTCTTGTTTAGTCGTGTTTTTGTTCTTAGGTCTTGAACAAAAACACAACCAAATTTGGAACTGATTAGGAACCTCATTAGTGACAGATTTGGAATCTGACTTTAAATAGGCAGCAGCTTTGATATTAATATGTTGAGATCATACTCTATTAAACTTTAAAATAAACAAGACAAATAGAGTGAAGTAATCAATTTCATTTAAATATTGTCAACACTTTTCTTAATTGAATTAAATCAGTTTTTAAGTTTATTTGTGATGGTCCTCTGCCATCTTGGATTTATGTATTTCCTGAGTTAAGTATACATGTGAAGCTCCCTTATAATTTGGCAATAATAAGTTATCTTGGGAGGTCTCTATGATAACATGCAGCCTCCATATGCCGCTCTGGTTTTGCACTGAGCATATATTTAGTGCATCCATAAAGTAAGACAAAGTGCATTGGACTGCTCTCCTGCCACATGTAGTTGACACATCAGCGTGGGGTCTGTGAGGGTTGAGGCAGGGTGAGAACGTGGTTTTGGTCGCTTACACACTGTAGTGAGCTCTCACAGAGCATTTGACAGATAGATTCATTTTGTGGGTTAGTTTGAAATCAAGTGAGAATTTAGAGCAAACTGTATTTCTCCAATCACGCACACAAAAAAATCTCCCGTTTTGGTTGCATCATAGAGAGTAACTCACACCCTTCCATTTTTGTTCTCATAATGAGGAAAGTTTTATGATTAACTAATTTATTATAAACTCATAACGCTAAAATAATTAAAGATTCCCAATAATCTGTAAATAAGTAAAATGTAAAATTAGTAAAACAACAACTTTAATGCTGTTAATTGGTAACACTCAATTGACCCTTGGCAAACAGTTTGATTGACCGGCGATCTGACCAATCATAACCCCGAATCCACCATTTTGTCCGACAAAGCAGTCAGGGGAGTTAGTGGATTAACGTTGGTGAACTTGAACTTGAAGAATTGTGTGTACTCACGTCTTTCCACATTTGAAACAACATTCCTTCTGATGTCCATTCATGTTTATTTGATGCAATAAATGAACTAGTATGAAGAGATGATCGGTTCACGAGCCGCTTGAAGGAGCTACAGCGATCTGTCACCACACATTAAAGAGACACTATATGCTATTTATTGTTTAAACTTCTTTAAAAAAATATTTTAAATATTAAAGTGCTTCATACGTTGTCAGTGTCCTCTTTGCTCTGCGATGAATTTTTTACAGCATGAGAACATGATGTGTGGCGTGAAAACGCATGGCTTGTCGGACATAGCAACAGTAACTAAAAGGGGCGGGTCTTTGTGAAGAGTCAATTGGTAGCTTAGTTAATGGATTACAATTAAGTAACAATAAGCAATACATTTATTAATCTTTGTCAGTGATAGGGAATAGAAATACAACTGTTTAACATTGTTAGTTCATGCTAATTATGTTAACAAATGGAACCGTGTATTGTAAAGTGTTACTATTTAATTTAATCCCACAATGATAGTTCACACAGAGAAATATTTTTTATATTATTGAATATTGTTTTGTGTATATTGTTGATTAAAAAGAAAGAGAGAGATTATTCTGTTCATCTCAGCTGAACGTGGCAGACACAGATCAGTGCTGTTATAGATCAGCTCAGAAAATCAATCTTTAGAATACTAATGACCTCTAGATCTCTGAATCCCTTCAAACAGGAAGGAATCATGTCCGCTAAGACCACACAGCTGGAGAAAAGAGCCAGCTGGGCCACTGGGTGACACACACACACACACACACACAACAGAAATTATAAAATTAAAAATAAATAAAAGTTCTATTTTTGGCAAATGTAAAGGCCCTTTCACAACAAAAGTGAAATGAATAAGCCTCGGGCTGAAGGAAATGCGAGTTCACGCCTGTACAGTAGAAGGCGCAGCTCAAACTAACCTTCAGCTGAGTTGCCATTCTGGATCACGGAGGAATACAACTCGTACTCACTGCAGAGTCAAATGACGTCCAGCTCCGCCTCTGTGGAGGTCCAGTGGGGTGGAGGGATAGGGTCGGGTTGTGGGTTTGGTTAGGGTGTGGTTGGATATACTATCTCTACCCATCAGGCCCAAATTACATTCACTAGACATAAGCTCCACCCATTTGCTGTCCAGTGAGCAGCTTCACCAAGAATAGGTTGCAGGAGAAGTTTAACTAGTGTTGGGGTAACGCATTACAAGTAACTTGAATTACATAATCAGATTACTTTTTCAAGTAACAAGTAAAGTAACGCATTACTTGTTCAATTTAAATATCTAAGTTACTTTTCACATTTATTGACTGCTAGCTCTTGTACAGAGGCGTCGGGTGTAAACATGATGGTTATTGTAGTTCTAGACTAAATGTGAACATTTACTCATCTCACTTGCATGAAAACATTCAGTATTCCTCAAAATGACTAAAATTATTAGTTATTCTAATGTTTAATTTTAAGTTGTGATAACTAATTGCAGCAGTGTACAGTGTAACCTGTTGGGGTTAAATGTAATGGAAATTGTAATCGAAATCTTACATTTTATGTTGTATATTATAGTACTAAAAAAGTGGTTAATGTGTATTGGTTCCAATGTTAAAAGTCCCTCATATAAAATCTTTCTGAATCTGTGTGTGTGCCTGAGAGAGAGTGTATGTGAGAGAGATAGAGTGTGTGTGTGTGTGTGTAGGCAGGCCTATCTACATGTGCAGTTCCCGTCTTTATGTATTGATGTAGCACACATATTAGCATGTGTGTGTGTCGGGTGAGTGTTTCTCTCTGTTGCCGGCGCTGTCAGCGTGCTGAACGCCTCTCACAGCTTGTCAAAGGTGTTGACCAGAACCTGCACGAGCCTTTTTCCTCTCTAACAACTGCACAACACACACACACACACACACACACAAACAAACACACAGCTCCATGGGTGCCCACTCCTCTGACAGGATGTGCTGCTGGCACAAATTGTAATTCATAAAGGTTAAGGGGGTCAATGCCTTTTATCAGCCGCCCGTGTGTGTGAGAGTGTGTGCTGTCTGATGAGGGCCGCATGCAAATACACCCACTCAAGATGTTCAGCTCACCGAAGGGGGAAGGGATGTGTAGTAAAGAAGAAAAAAAGAGACAGTGGAGCATGAGAATGAGGCGGAGGAGTGCTGAGAGGACCATAAAGAACAGAGAATATGGACTAGAGAAAGTGATAAAGAGGATAAGCGTGGTCTCAGTGACAGTGAAAGAGAGAGACTAACTGCAAGTCTGGCAATTAAACATCCCTATATTGTTCCCCGGTGAATAATCTTTCTTAAAGGCATCCTCATAAAGCACCATTCTGCTCGTTTTTGCTCATTTTGGCCATATTCCTTTTTTAAATGTTTATATGCCAAAATTATAATAAATGAGTAAATAAAAAATACATAATGACAAAGTGTGAAAGGCATAAAAACATGAATTTCAATTAACATTCATAGCATGTTTTCAATTAATATACAATATTTAAAGAAATAGTATAGTATAATAGTATGGTATAATATAAAAATTAAGAACAACATTGTTGTGACGTGACGTTACGCTACGCATGTTTACTTTAACAAGTGTAGTTACGACAGAAATAGTTATTTTGCATTAGCAATGTTATAAAAAATATCCCTTGGCAGATGCAATCACTTTTTATGGTTAATACATCAGAAAATAGAAGGTGAAGTTGAGTGCACTACATGATGGGATATGGTGTACTCTGTAGTTTACTGCACATTTTGGCAACTGCCGTAGGTCATTCTGGGATTCTACACATACAGAAACCTTTGCAAAGTAAACATAGTACATGTTACAGAGCTAGTAAGAGCAGTGTGTTTGTGGACTGATGTGTTCACTAGGGAGCCGTGGGGTGCAGGAGGCGCTTCAGGCTCACTGACCCCCTCTGGTGGAAAGGGGACACGGGGAACAGGAGCATCCCATTCAACAGAGCATTAATAAGTAAAATAGTGCATAAAGTTGCAATGCTCTGCTGTTTTGAACATGAAATATTAAAAAATCCATCATGCTATTGTTCAGTTACTGAGAAAATTACTTTTTAACTCAGTAACATAATTAAACAGGTAACACTTTACTATTAGGTTCCATTTGTTGATATTAGTTAACTGCATTGGTTATCATGAGTAAACTATGAAAATACTTCTGAAGCATTTATTAATGTTACTTTCAGCATTTAATGATACATTGTTAAAATCAGTAGTTTATTCTTTTAATATTATTTGATGGATTTAAGCTCGCATTAACTAACAATGAATTATTAAGTAATGTTAACACAGTTCTATAAAGAGACACATTTCTGCCACATATGGAGAAAAACCTGCTTTGGTAAACCATAATTATGACATTAAAAAATTAGTAATTATGAGATGATACTGCAACATACAAAATCATAATTTTAAGATTAAAAATCATACTTATAACATAAAAGTGGTACTGTCAAATTGATTAATCACGATTAATCGCATCTAACATAAACATTTGTAAATATATAACATTATATATGTGTGTGTGTGTATAGATAGATAGATGGATGTGATTAATCGATTTGGCTGCGCCAATAAATCGATTAATCGTGATAAATAGCATCTAACATAAAATTTTGTAAATATATGTGTGTGTGTGTGTGTATATATATATATATATATATGTGTGTGTGTGTGTGTGTGTGTGTGTGTGTGTGTTAGATGCGATTAATCGATTTGGCAGCAGTAATAAAAAGTCATAATTATGACAAATTATGACAGCTTTTGTTACTTTCTATGTCATAATTAGGACTTTTATCTCGTAGTTTCGACTTTTGTCATTATTTCAACTTAATTATGACTGTCATAAATAAATTGTTTATGTCATAATTATTATTTAGCAAGGCATAATATTTTTTTCTGTGTGTGTGTGTGTGCTTGTTTTCATGTTTATATGTTTAAACAAATTTGTATAATGACATGAGTATTACACTGGTATTACGATGTAAACGTGTTTTATGAGGACATTTCATGAGTGCTCGTATTTAAAATAGCTTTAAAAACTACTAAACAATGTTTTATTAAAAATGTAAAAATGCAGAATGTTTTCTGTGATGGGTAGGTTTAGGGGTAGAGTTAGTGTAGGGGGAGAGAATGTACAGTTTGTACAGTATAAAAACCATTACTCCTATGGAATGTCCTCACTAAGATAGCAAAACAAACCTGTGTGTGTGTGTGTGTGTGTGTGTGTGTGTGTGAGTGTGTGTGTGTGAGTGGCAGTGATTGTGTGTCTGTGTGCTGAGATTGAGAGCCTCTCACCTGCACTGATCACACCTGAGGCTCCAGCCGTCAGCGCACTCATTACCTGAAGCTCCACACAAGCCACGGCACCCGCGGGCCATTCATCACCCTCAAGCAGACAAATACTGCATGTGAAAGTGGACAACTTTCAGCAGACGCTCAGTGACAGCTGCTCTGGGAAAGACATCACACCTCTGAGACTGAGAAACCAGGGGAAAGCTAGTATTTACACGGGCAGATTAGAGAATTATTTTCTTGCTCTTTTTGTTGAACAGAGATATTTAACCTGAATGAATTTAGAGTGGTTTATATAAAGTTTGGATTGTCCATATCTTCAATACAGGCCTAGTAAATTGAACACAATTAGGGCAGTTTCCTTGCAGTACAGAAGCCCATTTCCACTACATAAGTATATAAGTATATATATATATATATATATATATATATATATATATATATATATATATATATATATATATATATATGTATGTATATATCATGCTTTGACATTATGTCATACTTAGTCATAAATATAATCAAAAAGTATTAAAATCTAAAATTTTTACCGAATTTAATTGTGACTTTTTATGACACAATTTCAACTTTTTGTCATAATTTTTTACTTTTTATGTCATAATCAGTGTTGGGTGTAAATTAATTAATGCAATTTAATTATTTTTCCTTAAAAATGTACATTAAGTGATTACTCTTAATTTTTCTGTAAGTTACTTCTAATATAATTGCATTAAATACTGTATAGATTACAGAACAATTGTATATAAAACAACAATGGATTTAACATCAAAATTTGATGTCTAATGTTAAAATGTATGGTTTCTATTTAAAGCTGCAATATGTAATATTTCTGCAGCAAAATATCCAAAAACCACTAGGCCAGTGTTATTTATTTTGTTCAGTTGAGTACTTACAAAATCACTTATGTCTCCAACTATTTGTAAATCGTGAGAAAATTGCTATTTTAACCAAGGATTCGTGAAGTGTGAGGGAGTCACCTGTCAATGACGTCATATCCGCATTACCCTCGTTTCTGGTTTTATTTTGCCGAAACCATGGAAACACCAAAGACGCTTTAATATATTACATGTTTTATTAGACAAGGGAACACCTGTTTTGATGCATTTATAGACAGAAAATTATTAAATTATTATAATGATTAAACTATAATAATTAAAACTAATTATTGTAATATAGCTCAACACTTTTAGTCTCATTGTTTAAATCTAATATTCTTGATTTTTTGCGAGTACCTCAGAGAAAAACACTATTTTGTCAAGTGACTAACATAGCATAATCAGATGCAACTTTATTTTAACAGCAATACAGAATTTTCTCCATCATACAATACGTTTTAAAATTAATTGCATGTCATTCATCAACACAAGCCATCCAGCATTTAATATATTGTAATGTGGATCTATCTCACTGCAGTGTGAACAAGTGTCTCACAGCAGCCGCGAGCGAACGCTCAGAGTAACGTTATAACATCATTTTCAACACACTCAAATGTATCTAATATGATAAACACAGCTGCGTTTCCTCAAACTCATGACCGGAAAAGCGGAAGCGGCGCCGGCAACTGTGTCATAATAAAAGTCCCGCTGCTCTCGAGGCGTGTGTCGCGTTCGTCTCTCATTATCAGTCGCTCCAGCGTCTCGTTCAGCTCCACAACACTCACTCCTGCTCTGCTTCATACTACAGTAACATTAATAATCACATCCGTGAACATGACTTCTGCTCGAGTCTCATCCCGATTCTTTTCCACCGGCTGTGAGGTGAAGACCACATGTCCCAAGATTCCTCGCTCAAACTTGGCGTCATCAAGCCACGCCTTTGTTTTGAATAGGCGACCTCTAGTGGACGAAAAACTACATAGTGCAGCTTTAACATTCTCCCTTTAAATACTTTGGTCAGTTCAAGAATAATTTATGCAATTTTAAAACACTACTGTTTATTTGAAAGAATCAAAAGTGCAGTTTCGTGTCTATTTTTGTATTGTTTAACTGGTCGAGGTTGATATGGGATTTACAAAGTAATTAGTAATAAGTAATCGAATACTTTTTTAGAGAGAATAATTAGTACAGTAATCCAATTACACTTTTGAAGATGTAATTAGTAGCTAGTAATTGATTATATTTTTAGAGTAACTTACTGGTCATAATTATGATGTACCAAAATATGCCCACTTGTAATTTATGTATATTTAAATTCCAAAAATAATAATTAATTCAAATAAATATCCGTTTCTAAAATAAACAAACAAATAAATCTTTCACCGTATAAAAAGCTCTAATGCCGCTTTCGATCTTTAAACAAAAATATTATAGTTAATACATCCAGTTATGTTGGTGTATTTATAATAACGGCAACTTATCATAACGTTTTTTTTACGTTTCAATCGGGTTTTTTTTTTGGCTTTTGAATTGTCTCCGAGCTCTTTCCAATAAAGCTCGAAAGAAACGACCTTGTTTGACGTCACACTCACATCCGGGTCAGGACGCAGAGTCAGTTGTGCGCAGACGCAGTACAACCTGTGGTACGACCTCTGCCTTCGGTGAGTGGAGCAGGGACGACAGCGTTCATTCCGCATACATAAATCTACATCCATCCTACATCCTCAGTCAGTGTGAACTCAGAGTTGCGGGTTTCATTGGGATATTGCTAGGAGGCTTATTTGTTGCGTACGACAGCCGTATTTCTAAAGCTGTTCGTATAAATCTTCTCTGACCTTATATTTTGTCTTTGCAGAATTCCCGGGCCGCTCAAAATCTCAATTCACAATGTTCACCTGCGCGAAGTTCGTCTCCACACCCGCCCTGGTGAGTGGTGTTAACTTCACAAAACCGTGTTATTGTGCTTAACTGTGTTTAGTCAATGAAAGCGCCGCTGCTCGGCCTGCAGGTTGAACTTGACGTCAGTAATTCATTCATTCATCAACGGATTTAAAAGGGTTAACTTGAAACGTCACGCGCTATTATACTTTACCTTTGACCTTTTGCTTCAGTGTCAAAGTTTTGAGCTTGCAAATCTCTTTAAGTTAAGGTCAAACGTTTTGCTGGTTAGTAAGACCGTAATCTTGTCTGCCTTCTGTATTAGTGTGAAGTGATTATTCCACCTAGTCTGGTGTTTATTGCACTGATTAAGATGTCAGATGTCACTTCAAATGGGTTTTGTTCATTTTAATGTGTTCATTTCCTCAAGTAACTGGAGTGAGGTATTTCAGTGGCAGTCCCCCTGGAGTAACCCCAGGTTAAGGTTGTCTTTATCAAGGGCACAATGTTGATCTTCCACGGATGGCCTCCTGTGGGGACTGAACCTATAACAATTAAGTTAGCAGGCCATTCTAATAGTGTGCTGGTACTGACTTCTCTGCAGTGTACACTCGTTTAGGGTTTTAGTGGATCTGTCCTGTACGAAGACTGTTTAAAGGGATAGTTCACCCAGACATGAAAATTGTCATGATTTATTCACCCTCATGTTGTTCCAAACCTGTATGAAATTGTTTCTTCAGTAAAACAAAAAAAAATAAGATTTTTTTTTTTAAATGTTTGTAATAAAACAGTTGGTGGTAGCCATTGACTTCCATAGTAGCGCAAAATACTATTTAAGTCCATGGCTACTATCAACTATCTGGTTACTGACATTCCTCAATCTTATTTTGTTTAACTGAAGAAAGAATTTCATAAGTATAGAACTGCATGAGGGTGAATAAATCATGACAAATTTTAATTTTTGCATAAACTATCCCTTTTTACAGGGTTAGTTCACCCAAAAATGAAAATTCTGTAATTAATTCCTCACCCTCACGTCGTTCTACACTAAGATATTTTTGATGAAATCTGACGGTTCAGTGAGTCTATTGACAGCAAGATAATTTACACTTTCAGATGCCCAGAAAGACACTAAAACATATTTAAAACAGTTCATATCTAGTGATGGCTGATTTCAAAACACTGATTCGTGAAGCTTTACGAATCTTTTGTCGAATCGGTGGTTCGGAGCGCCAAAGTCACGCGATTTCAGTAAATGAGGCTTCGTTACGTCATGAGCGTTTCGCAATTTCAATAGTTCACATGACTTGTTTGTGACAGTTTGATGCGTGAACCGAACCACTGATTCGAAACAAAAGATTCATAAAGCTTTATGAAGCAGTGTTTTGAAATCAGCCATCACTAGATATTGTTGTTTTCTTTTTGTTTTGTTTTTTTGGCACACAAAAAGTATTCTTGTCACTTTATAATATTAAGGTTGAACCACTGTACTCACATGAACTGTTTTAAATATGTTTTAGTGTCTTTCTGGGCATCTGAAAGTGTAAATTATCTTGCTGTCTATAGAAACTCACTGAACCATCGGATTTCATCAAAAATATCTTCATTTGTGTTCTGAAGATGAACGAAGATCTTACAGGTGTAGAACGACACGAGGGTGAAGAATTAATGACAGAAAGTTCATGCACACATATTGTGGTGAACCTTGAGCCATAAATTTTGAAACTGGCTTTTCCCACCATACATGCCTTTCAAAAAACTGTTCAATGTGATTTCTTTCAATTTCACCCCCTTTTTTTGACAGCTGTCTTGGTTATTCTATTCTAATCTCATAGGAGTCCATGTTTTTTTGTGTTTTAGGTGCGAGCAGGGTCCAGGTCCCTGTACAGGCCGGTTTCTGCTGCTGTACTCTCCAGACCAGAGATCAAACCAGAGGTGACTGTCAAACCTGTCTTTTGGGTCTCAATTTCTCTAATTTTATGGTAACTCTTCATTTGCAGGCTTGAAGGTCATGCTTTGTATGTAAAAGTATGTTGACATACAAGGCATCAGAGTCAGAATAAGACAAAAGATAAAATATAACTATTAACTTGATTTGTTGATATAGAGCTCTTCTGATCCACTGCAAGTGTGTTAAAGGAATAGTTCATACGAAAATGATAATTCTGTCATTTACTCGCCCTCATATCATCCCAAGCCCACGAGACTTTGGTTAAGCTTGAATTAAATGTTCATCATATAAAATGGTCATATCTGTTCCCATGACCACTTGATGTTCATATGGGTTCATTTTATGTTGTATTTATGGAGCCTCTAAGTTTTGTTTTCCTGGACTTTAACTGGCGGGACAGAAACCTCCCAGGTTTCATCAAAAATATCTTAATTTATGTTTTGAAGATGAACATGGGTTTAGATTGGAAACGCATGAGAGTGAGTAAATGACAATGTTTGTTTTGGGGTGAACTAACCCTTTATTGTATTAACAATAATTGTCATGCTTCTCTGCTCCTCAAAGTTCATAATTATTCATTCTGGTCATTTTATGACACCATGTTTTAGCTCTTCTAGTTTTTGCTGTTAAGGGACAGTAGGTGGCAGTCTGAACACCCTAGAGTCGTGTAGAGGTCAAGTAAGTCCTCTCGTTGTCTCGTAGGTCAGTGCTGCTGTTCTGCCTCAGTCGCCCTTCACTCAAGTGGCCCTCAGAAGCTTCCAGACCAGTGCTGTGAGCCGCGACATTGACACCGCCGCTAAGTTCATAGGAGCGGGAGCTGCCACCGTGGGAGTGGCTGGATCCGGCGCTGGAATCGGAACAGTGTTTGGTAGCCTCATCATCGGATATGCCAGGTCAGATGTGTTTCATAGTCTTATACATTACTGATCAGAAGTTTAGGGTTAGCAGGATTTGTTTTTTTTTTTCCAAATGAGTTCAAATCAACAGCATTTATTTGAAATTGAATTTTTTTTTGTATCATTTATAAGTTTTTACTGCTACCTTGAATAAAGTAATTGTATCCTTGCTGAATAAAAGTGTTAATTTCTTTTTAAAAACGAGTTTTACTAATCCCAAGCTTTTTAATTATAGCATTTCATTCCCTGACTATTTTACCTCTGGTTAAAGTCTGTATACGATTCACTAGCTAAGTTTCCATCCACCTATTTTTATTTGCGTTTTGGCATGTTGCATAAAAAACACTTTAATGGAAATGCCAAAATGCGCATTAAACCCTCATCTGCTCAACTGGGGCAGAATTTTTATATATATATATATATATATATATATATATATATATATATATATATATATATATAAAAAAAGAAAAGAATATATATATATAAAAAAGAAATGTGCGCTCTGAGACACAACTTGTGATGAAGGAGAAAAGAGCCACAGTGGCTTCCCTGTTTGCCATGACTTCCGTTTTTATTGGATATTTTGCCAACTTCCCAGGAAGTGACAATTTTGTTCTCTTGAGCTCATGGGGAGTGAAACAGAAAGAAAGGAAATAAAGTGCTTTATTCGCAAGTGTTTTATGTGATTTATTAAGTTAAATTTGCAACTTTGGATGAAAACCTTGCTAGTTTAAAAAGAAAAAGTCAATGTTTCAAATGTAAAGCTGTTTTTTTTTTTTTTTTTTTCTTGTTTGTTGCAGGAACCCTTCTCTAAAGCAGCAGCTCTTCTCTTACGCCATCTTGGGTTTTGCTCTGTCTGAAGCCATGGGGCTCTTCTGTTTGATGGTTGCTTTCCTGATCCTGTTCGCCATGTAAAAATCTGCTAGTTATGTAAACACATTTAGTGCAGTTATGACTACGTATTTTTGCTGTTGCTACCAAAACGTCTGCTGTTGGTCTCTACGGGAGAAAAAAGTATCAAGTCCACTCTGTTAAAAGAATCATGTAACAATTAATTAAATATTATTTAACCCCCAAATCATGTTCGTGCCCATTAAATGAGAACGGCAACAGCTCCATCGGTGCTACTGCAACATCCACCTGAAATTCACCATAGAAATAAAGAACCTGATAGCACTTTGTGTACATCATTATAGGGAATGTGTGTGTGTGTGTGTGTGTGTGTGTAGACTGTAAGGGTCCACTCAGATGTTTTCAGGGGTTAAACTGCTGGTTGATAGTATGACTGTAAATTTATAGCAATTGGTCAAAAAAGCCAATTAAAAACCTCAATTGCATTTGTAAATTGCATTAAATAAATTTAGATCACAGTTTACTGTATCTCTGTGGTGTCTCTTTTTCTTTCTTTTTTTTTTTTAATATTACATTTTCAGTTATAAGCCTTCTTTTTGAAGTACTATATACATTACAAGCAACCAAATTATGCAACTTTTTGTTTTGGAGTGAAGTACATACAACTCTAAAGATCTGTCTAATTTCGACGAACTACTGTGAAGTTTTCGTTGGTTAACATGATCTAACAATGAAAAATATTTCCATAGCGTTTATTAATATTTTAACATTTACTAATTAAGATTAAAAAGATATTTAATAGACCTCAACATCCCGTTAACATTTTTATCTTTTATTAAATAACATTAATGAAGATTAATAATAAAACCAGTAACCGTTGTATTGCTCACTGTTAATGCATTAGTTAATATTAATTAATGGGACCTTATAATGTATTACAGTTTTTGCTTATGCTTAAATATTTTGCATTACGTATTTGATCAAGTTTTAAATCTGATTTAGAACCACCAAAGTACAACTCACCGCTCGCGAGATTAGTGTCAATGTGCTTTCGCTCCAAAGGGGTCAGCAGAGCAAACATTTATCGCGAGATTAGAGTTTAAAGCCCTTGGCTCTGGGGGGAGCGGAGTACCTACGTCTCGCGAGAGTTTGCACATAACGTCTTTTGGGGTTTAACGGAGTTACTGATTCTCGCGAGAGGTGGTATAAATGGGCTTTGGCTCTTCAGGGTTCAGCCTGCGGGTGAGTAAGCGCAGCAATGCACACTATTTATAAACAGACACGCCCTTTTAACTAGCCTTCGGTTGCCTAGTAGAATAGTCCGAGTATGTAATACAATAAAAACACAGCTTTATGACATGTTCACTGCTTTCGGTGTTTCTTTGTTGTTAACATGGCGACGCATGCTAACCGCTAGCTGAGGTCCCATTGAAGTGAATGAGAGATGAGGCTGAGCATTGATTAGCCTGCTGAGACTGATGTAAACAATCTGTTTTTAGTGTTGATAAAGTCCTGGCGTCGCTGGAAATACACTAAATAAATGCAGGTTTGTGGTTAAAGACGCGGACTCTTTGAGTTTAGCTGTGTGATAATTTAGAAAACGGTGATATTTAGAAGAACTTAAAGTAGAATGTGACAATAGGTTGTGCTGGTATCAGACTGAGCATTAGAGCACGTTTCACTTTTGCATGAGTGATTGAGGGGTTTAATAGACACCAATGTCAAGTACTTAAGTTTATATTATACAGATAATGATGCCTGTCATTCTTTTAATCTTATAAAATCCTTATCTGTGTCCTCCTGTGATAGCTTGGTCTGACACAACACAATTCTGTAACAATAGTACAGAATAATAATCATTGTTGCTCATGGTTATGGATTGATGCTGATTGATAAGTCATGTGTTCTTGTTCTTAAATGTGGCTTTAAATCATTATGCTGTTGACACATGAAAAGTTGCGAGTTTGATTTGACATGTTATCAGGTGGCAGACTGAAGCTGTGAATATGAGTGATGATAAACCGTTCCTCTGCACTGCTCCTGGCTGCGGACAGGCATGTGATCACTGTTACACACTTAAAGCACTAACATATTTAATTAAACACAGCAATTTAAGTTACATGCTTTCTGTCCTTTTTCTTTTTCACATTACCATTTATCCTTTGTGCCTGTCTGTCTGTCTGTCTGTCTGCAACAGCGATTCACAAATGAAGACCACCTGGCGGTGCATAAACACAAGCATGAGATGACCCTGAGATTTGGTCCAGCACGCAATGAGAGCGTCATCATCGCTGGTGAGTCGCCTGATCATCACGATAAAAGAAAACAAACACAAACTATTATTCCTCGTGAGTTTATGTCTTTATTGGCTGCTGTTGCAGACCAGACACCGACACCGACTCGCTTCCTGAAGAACTGCGAGGAGGTCGGGCTGTTTAACGAGCTCACCAGCCCGTTTGAGCATGACTTTAAAAAGGCTACGGAGGATGACATCAAAAAGGTAAAGAGGGCAGTTTATTCTGCAATTTATGTGGTCATTTTGCAAATGCGCTGTCGTTTAAAAGTTTGGGGTCGGTTAGAAGTCTCTCATGCTGCTGCGTGTATTTGATCAAAAATGCAGTAAAAACAGTGTGCAATATTACAATTTAACCCCTTAACTGTCTTTGGAATATAGATTTAAGTTTGGTCTTTATTTTAAAGACGACACTCAGCAGATTTTTGCTGAAGCACCTCAAAAAATGAAAGTATGAAAAAGTTATAGAAGTTTAAATTTTCTGGAAATCAAATATACTGTGCTAAATTTATTTTATTATATATATAAAATATACATTTTACAAAATAATTTTTCCTCTAAAATTGATATAAAACCAAAAGCCGCATGTATAAGCAAGTTGTGTTCCAAATTTGAAGTTGATATCATAAAATTTGAAGTTCAAATGAGATTTTGTTTAGGCGCTGTACCAAAAATAGCCACCGAGTGTCATCCACATTCCATTGATTTCTTTTTGACGCATTGTCCTGTAACAAATTAATAAATTTCTGTTCAAATATAACTTCTATCGCAAAACAGAGGTTCAGATCTTTCCGACGATATGCGTTTTGTCAAGATTAGAAAAGTTGACTGTAAAGCAGATCAAATAAATTTTGTAATATGAAACATGACAACGCCTACTGGGGGAGGAGCCCGCTAAAAGGTTTTAAAGTATTGTTTCCATAATAATGCAATATCCAATTTCAAAACAGTTTTCACAGGATGAATTCTGAATGAATGATGGGACGGGGACCGTTAAGGGGTTAAAATAACTTTGAAATATATTTTAAAATGTAATTTATTCCTTTCATTACTCCAGTCTTCAGTGTCACATGATCCTCATTCTAATATGCTGAATTTCATTAAAAAAAAAAAAAAAACATTTCTCACTGTTATCAATGTTGAAAACGCTGATATGATGAATGTTTTGGTGGAAATCTTGGTTGACTTTATTTTCAGCATTATTGCTGCATAGGAAGTTCAAATGAACAACATTTATTTGAAACAAATCTTTTGTTACATTATAAATGTCTTTACTGTCACTTTTCATCAAATTGATGTGTCCTTGCTGTATTAAGAATCTTACTGACTCCAAACTTTTGAACAGTGCAAGTGGGTTGTATAGGCTTTGTAGCAAAAGTCTTAAAGAGTCTTATCGTGCATGATTCATAATTTATAATCTTCCATCAAAATTTAATTTATGAAAGTAATTTAATCTAGCATTTTAAAATCCAAACGATTTTTGTGACTTGAATACAACTTTGATGTATGTGTGGTTATTGCAGTTGCCTCTGGATTTGTCTCCCCTTGTGACTCCTGTTGTTCGAAACAAGATAGAGGAGCACACAGCCATCGCATCCCACCGAGACAGTCCTCTTCCCCACCCTGAATCTACCACCACTGATGACAAGGTGAGACACAGGGCTCTGCCGTACAGAGAGCTACGCAAGCACTTGCAGGACTGACTAGGACTTATTTTTCAATGCAAAGGACTTATTTTTTCATTTTTCAATGCAAAGCAGCTAATTGCAAGAACTGGCCATCCTGAAGGATCCTAGACTCATATTGTGCAGAATTGTGTTGTCAAGAATTGTCTCCCCTACATGGGATTGAACATAAAATTGTGTTAGCAGTCCAGTTTCATGTGTCCACCTTCTCCCCTCTGTCTACCCGTGTACGGTGTTGATTTAGCCTGTCCTGGATGAAAATACATTTCTTTGTAGTGGTGAACTATATATGAAAAAATCTCTTTGTTGGACAGAGTGTGTGAGAAAGATTGGACTTGATTCTGACTTTGATTTATGGCTTCAATTTTATAAAAGAAAAAACTATAAATTATACATAATTACATGCAACTAACCCTATAGTAAGTACATATAGGTAATTATTACTACTCAGTATTTAAATAATTACACTGTAACATGGACAACTTAAAGTGTAACCTTTTTCTTGTTACACTCCCATTTAAAAGTTTGGGGTCTGAACGGTTTTATTTTTTGAAAGAACTAAATAAAATAAAATAAACATATTGCCACCAAATAATAAAAGAAGCTTTTATTCTGACAGTAAAAGACATTTTTAATGTTGGAAACAATGATATTTCAAATAAATATGGTTCTTTCTGTTCATCAAATAATCCTGAAAAATATTATCACAGGCAACACAACATTGATAATAATCAGAAATGTTTCATCATATTAGAATGATTTCATTCTAATCATGTGACACTGAAGACAGGAGTAATGATGCTGAAAATTCAGCTTTGATTATAGGAATAAATCACATTTTAAAATGCATTCACATAGAAACCAATTATTTTAAATTGTAATAATATTTTATAATATTACAGTTTTTACTGTGTTTTTGATCAAGTAAATGCAGCCTTGGTGAACAGAAGAAACTTCTTTCAAAAGCATTAAAAAAATCTTTGAGACCCCAAACCACTGAACGGTAGTGTATATCGCAGTACAGTCATTTTTTTCTTTACTCTTTTCAGCTGTCTCTAAATGCTCTGTCATTCAACAACTTTAAGGCACAACAAATTGTGTGCTTTTAATTCATAGATGAGTCATGTATGTGCTACCTGTGGTGTAAAGGCTACTAGCTCAGTCAGAAACAGTTTTAGACCAGTGATGGACAGTCAGAAGTGTAGTTTTGATGCAGCTTGGCTCTCGTGTGGTGTTTTCAGGAGGTTTCTTTGCAGCCGACCTCTCTGCCTCCATCCACTATAGTCCGTCCTGCCTCACTCCAAGTCCCCAATGTACTACTGGCCAGCTCTGAGGCTGGTGTTGTTATTCAGCAAGCTCTCCCATCTCCTACATCTAGCTCTGTTATAACCCAGGTCCCATCCTCTAGTAGACCGATAGTGTAAGTAACTTCTCAACGTTAATTATTTATTCTGCTTATCTCCTAGTTTGACACCATTTTATTCTTTTACACCTCATTGGGTATTTCGTTCTGGTCACTCATTTACTTTTTTTGATTTAGTTTCAGTTGCTTGTGGACCATGTGACTTTAATTTCACATCGTAGATTTGTTAAGTGCTCGACCATCAGACAGGTTTTATTTGAGCCTTTTGTTTTGTTTCAAACACCAATTGATCAGACAATTCTTGCTTTTGTGTTTTTATGTTCAATACTTATCACTTAAGGTCAACATGAACTCAATTTTTGACTCTATTTGCTGTAATACACTTTTGTGGACTTTTTGTGCATGATTCATCACAAAGAAAAAAAAATGTTTGCGTTTGTAATATTTATTTAAAATGTAATAACTTTCTCCACCCCTGAGATTTCATTTAAATAAATAAATATATATATGTTTTTTTATAGGCTGCAGCAATTAACATTTTGTTAGAACCTTTATATCAAAAAGTACTATGTTACTGTTAATATTATTTCGTTTAGTTGTATGTTCAGGATCGCGGGACAATAGTGATCTCTATTTTAAACAAACAAAAAATCGTGATTCTCAATTTATCCAGAATCATGCAGCTCTACTGTTGTTGGTAATGCAACCTTTTATTAAATCTTGCCAAATTGTCATTTATAGTAGTATAGAAATTTCAAGTAATTTAATGCTGTTTAATATTAATATATAAAGTTACAGCAACAATAGTAAAAAAAAGTGTCCCATTGCATTTCCCCTCATTGAATATCCACTCAAAAAAATGTCACATTACATACAGTAAAATACCATTCGAATGCTGTTTCATGTTGACTTTAAAGCATGATGCTGTGTAGCTTGTCTTTGTAGCCTATTTATTTGTACATAAACTCTATTTTACGGTTATGTTAGTTTTACATTTGATTTGAATTTTGTTTCTTGTCCCCCATCTCTTTGTCTTCAGTCCGGTGTCCGGCACGTTTCCGGTTCTACTGCAGCTGCCTAACGGTCAGACCATGCCAGTCGCCATTCCAGCCACCATCGCCAGCTCCAGCGTTCACATACCCACTGCCATTCCTGTGAGTGTCCCACGCATGCACTCCTCTTAAACAGTTCACGTACAATCATTTTACATCAGGGGTGATCAGGGTTGGATCTGAACTCTCCAGGTAGGAAGATCTCTTTGGGCACCCCTGTTTTACATCATTAAATCAATGATGACCATGAAACAACAACATGTTCTGTTTTATTAAAGGGGTCGTAACATGGTAAACAGTTTTCCTTGCTTTTTTTGAAATAAAATATTTTGATGTAGACATTGCCTAACATTCACAGCTCAAAACTCCCTTCCCATGCAGTCCACACATGCACAAATGTTTCACATATGTGAAAGCTAAGCAACAAAAATGGGTCATTCAGAAATTGACATGGTGCTGGAGGCATAGCCTTGTGAGATTCACTCCAGCATATAGTTTATAAACTTTTCTGCTTACAATGATTGAATTAGAAATGGTTGTTAGGCTTACTGCTGTAGTCAGTGTTAAACAGTGTTACACAGTGTTCAGCCGTAAAATAAAAACCATTTAGTTCATTTGGACAACGGACGCTACAATCATAATCTGACAACACGAGCTGTAAGCGACCAGTCACAACAGACTTGGCTCTCGGAAAGGAGGGGTTTAAAGAGATTTGAATCTTTGAATGAACCGTTTTCAGACTCTTTGAGAAATTAGGTCATGTGCAGTGTGTATTATGAGAAAACTGTAAAAATGTAAACCTATTGTAGCAGACTCTCAAAACAAAATTAGGAACCTTTAAAATAGAATAATAGGAGCACTTTAAGTAGGCAGCTCAGTAGGTTTTGAAAACTCATTTTTGTTTCAAAATGCCTGTAGAGGGCAGATATTTTTTTTTAAATTTGTCTAAATAAACATATTACGGTCATCTCCTTTGTGTTCGAGTGCCACAGAATTGACATAGTAGATGAGTGTGTGATAAGTATGTTCCGACCACTAATTGTCACTAAACACCTGCGAGGAGCAGTGTGATCTACAGCCCTGTTTATACCTGCTAATATCATCCATCTCAGATGATCCAGTCACACACACAGGACAGAAGTTCACAGATGCTTGACTAATATAAGAGTGTCAGCTTTAAATGTTTTCCTCTTTTTAAAAACCCTCCCTTTCAAATCACAAGTGGTCACAGGAGACGCATTTGAGACGCATGTTACTTCAAGCTGTCTGTGCCTTGACCAGATGTAAACAGTCCCACAAATCCATCATGGAGGAACAAAACGTGCTGGAAAGTAATGTAACCCCTTTTAAACATGGCTCCAGTGTGTTGAGTGTGTTTAAGTGTGTGTTGGTGGAGGATGTTGGCTCTTATGAAGGACACTGCACCTCTTTTATGACATCAGCCTGTGAGGGGTGCAGTAATTTATGCAAGGTATTACCATATGAACCAATTACTATACATGATCTGTTTTGTTACTTCTGTTGCTCAGAGCTGAAGCTCCACCACAGATGTGAACATATGCTGAGCGCTTTCTGTGTGATAATGAGGACTGTATTTTGCACTCTTTCCAGTTCTGTTTACTTCTTTTACTTTAGTGTGAGAGAGAGACCGAGACTGATGACATTAAGTTTTTCATATGTGTCTGTGTTTTTTCAG
>CM076081.1:17064442-17114442 GCA_038088235.1 Zacco platypus | reverse complement strand
CAGACCATGGTATATGTAAGAAATAATTCATGGCTATATGTAATATATTATATGTCGTCATAATTTCAACAACAAAAAAATACAAACCATGCAGGGGCTTCTATGAACATTTTTGAGCAATAATGTAGATAAATCATTAACATGCATAAACACAAGAACAGAAAAGCCAGTCTTCAGATTGACAGATGCTGATAAATTATATATATCTCCATACATCTTTTTTTTTTTAATATATATATATATATATGTGCGTGTGTGTGTGTATATACATACACACACACACGCACACAGTGCTTTAACAAATTAATTAGACCATCTGTCATTATAAAGGGAAAACTTGTTTTAAAACTAAACATTTTATTGCCATTTAATGGTCAAATGACAAACTAAAACTAAACAGTCTTTATTCACACATAACTAAAAAAAATATTTATTTTAATTTGTATGGCTTTCTAATAATTTATTTATATTATTAATTGATATATATTATTAATATATTTTTATACATGAACACAACATATATATATAATAATATAGTATATAGTATATATATAGTTTATATATAGTAATTTCTTTTTCAAATATTTTATATTTATTAGGTAATATTTTAACTCCTATTCTTTACACTTTTTGAATCAATGTTAGAGCAATGACTATTTAGAGCAAACACTGAAATATCGAAATACATATATATTGAATATTGCCAATACGCTGAAAAATATTTCGGACTTCGTCAAGCTCTCGTGTTGTCATTATCGCGGGCTGCTCACAGTGAAGAGAAAAGCTCCTGGCGCTGAGGGCTCTATGCTGCGTACGCTACAGTACGCCAGGGAAAGGCAGATTTCCCTGACAAGAGAAAATCACAGGCATCTCCTGGGAATAGGGAATTAGCTACGACAGCTCTTACTCCTGTGGAAGAGCTCTGAGGGAAGCATCTGTTTAAAGCTGTGATGAATATGTTGTTTTAATCCTTGCCTCTGGTTTTCCGCAGAAGTTAATTATTCTAATCTTCAGTTCTTGCCTCTCTCTAATGTAGTTTAGCCTCCTGATCCCAGAGAGAGAGAGATAGCACCATGTTTTCTCATTTCACTGCAGTTATGCTGGAAGTATACAAAAATGCTGAAGAGAGGGAGATTTTATAGTTATACGCTGTGCACATAGGCAGATTTTTGACTGTCGGCACAAAGTCTGTTGCATACTGCAACACTGTAGCAAGAACTACAAACATAGACAGGCCGGGGCCGTCTGACTGACATTTAAAGTGGCCAATGACAGTTCGTTATTTTGAATGTGACATTTAAAGGTGTGTAAATGTGAAATTGGACATAATATTCATTCAGTTGTATTCTTACTCTCTGCACATTTACCATTGTTCAACAAATTTTTGTGGTCAAAATCCAGTCAATGTCAATAGGAATCTACATGTTTAGGAATTTTCTGTGAGGAACAAAAGTTTTTCTCAATGCATAAGAAGTTTTTCTTATGCAGATTCGCTGCGTTGATCAACAGAACGCTACTTGGTTTGAAAGTGACTTCTGTGTGAGCTGTGCTTCATACATTGCTACACTATTGACAATACACAATTTCAGCATAATTTCGCTAATGCGACCTCAACTCTTGATATATTTTGAACTCTCTATGCCTTAAAAATATGAACTGTTCTCTGTATCCACTTGAAACAAGATATTTTCTGGCAAACCGATAAAAACAGCCAAACACATTTTGAAGTATCTGACTGGGTGTGAAAGGACTGTGAGTGTGTCTTGCTCATGTAATTAAGAAACCAAATAATTACTGTTAGATTCTTCTTTCTCTAGATGTAGTTTATCACTGATATCTGATAACCGTTTGAGTGGGCAGTACTTTAAAGTCAGCTAATATGACATTACAGGCTAATAATACATGTTGACTTGACTCTCACCTATAGAAGCTGAAGGCGGCCCTCAGTCAGCAGCTCCCTCAGGTAACCAACGGCGATGCAGGCGACATCCAGAGCAGCTCGGCCAGCGAAACCCCGCCCCCAGCCCCGCCTCTGACTGAGGAGCCACGCCCTAAGTCACTACAGCAGCCTGCCACATCCACTACAGAAACGCCTGTATGTAGTGCCTATATGAGTTTAGTTTCTTTGCCCTGTATTAAGTATCTCTCGCAAATAATCCCAGAAGTAATTAGGTATCATGAACTAAAATGAACGACAGGTTAACAAAGTTTGTTCATTTTTATGTATATTATATATTATTATATACATTTGAAATTTAATGACAGTTAATGTATTATGTGAATTAACAATGAAAGAATAGTACACTACTGTTCAAACGTTTGTAGTTGGTATGAGTTTTTGGTGCTTTTGAAAAAAGTTTCTTCACCAAGGTTGCATTTATTTATTCAAAAATGCAGTTATAAAAGTAATATTGTGAAATATTATTACAATTTATTACTCCAGTCTTCAGAAATCATTCTAATATGCTGTTTTTTGTTCTGAAAAATATTTCTTATTATTGTCCATGTTGAAAACGGTTATGCTGCTTCATTTTTTTTTTTTTCAAAAAGATTTTTCAGAACAATCTAAATGTATTTACTGTCAATTTTGATCAATTTAATGCATCCCTGATGAATAAAAGTATTATTTTCTTACACAAATATCATAATGGCCCCAAACCTTTGAACAGTAGTAAGTATTTATGAATTAACTTTTAACTCATTAATATTGTGAAATATTATTACAATTTTCAAAAACAATTATAATTATAATAATATATATAATGTACATTTTCATAGTCTAATAAATATTATTGGCTGGTATCTTTTCTTTTTTCAGGTGCGGTACAGCTTTTGGTTGAACGTGATAAAAATACCACTAAAGTCTTAATTTATGTATGTTGATTGTCGGCCTGTGTAGGTGTCTCCCGCCCCTCCAGCCCAGCACACAACCAGTACAGGTGGGCGGCGGCGGAGAACCACCAGCGAGGACCCCGATGAGAAAAGACGGAAGTTTCTGGAAAGGAACAGAGCCGCCGCGTCTCGCTGCAGGCAAAAGAGGAAAGTCTGGGTGCAGAGTCTGGAGAAAAAAGCAGAAGACTTGAGCACCGTGAACGGACAGCTACAGGTACACACACACACACACACACACCAGACTCTCTTTGAGTGTATTAATGTGTGCGTTTGAGAGTCAGACAAAGATGGTGATGAAGTCATTAATGTAAATTAAGAAGTGTTTTTGCATGACAGCCACGGCGTGATTGTTCAAGTCTCCTGCATCGATATGGCCCTGTCAATAAAGACGTTTCCTCCAGATGTCATCGGCACACAAGCGTGTCGTCTGTTCTGTCGGAGCGTTTGTGAGCTGCCCTGGAACTCTCTCAGGGAAAGCCGTCTATTTCTCAACCCCCGTTTTGTAGCAGGCAATTAGGATCCGCCACTGACAAGTTCGAAACAGTTCACGTAACCGTTGTCTCTGCTGATAACGGAGAGTGTGGCTCGGCGCCGGCACGTTCCAGACAATTTAATGAGATGTGCCACTGTTTATTTGCGCGCTGTCTTTTTTATTTGTCCATTTAAACAAAGCGCAATGCTTTCGCGAAGGGGTGGGGGAAGGGCGATTAATTTGTGGGTTATATGAACGAATAAACTAACATGAAACAGATGGAGAGCTGAAGAAGGGTGTTGGGTGTATAACAGAATGTTTGGGGCTCTGAAAACGAGCGTGACAGTATGTTTCATCGGAGAGAAGGTGTTTAATACGAGCACATTTATCAGCGCTGATGGGCTGGTGTAATTGTCCCTCTCTGCCCCGTTGGCCCAGCTGATCGGAGCGTAGAGCTCTAATGATGCTCAATTACGTTAACATCATCCTTAACTGGCTTTTTAACGAGGTGTCAGGGTTTGCGGACCAGCGCACGGCAACACTCGAGCCAAACATCCCCCCTGTGCTGCCTTTATGGATGCAGCCGGTCTGTGAAAGCATTAAACACTTTAATGGTCTGAACGGGCCTGATCTTACCGCTTCGCCATCTCTCTGAAAACAGCAAAAGGGACAATTGAGATTCATCAGATTTTCATTTGATGATTTTTAAAAAAAAAAAATTTGTTTAAAAGCAGAATGGGAGGACGGTGCCTGAAGCCATATGTCACTTTAGAAATTTGTGTCATTGAAAGTTCACAAGCAAAATATTTTCAACTTCCAAAACATGTTAAATTGGCTGTCTGATAGCTAGAGTCCAACATATTGGCCTATTACAGGTTAATTAATTGACTAGTGATTGCTAATTTTTTTTTTATTTTTTTTTTTCAATTCAATTTAAGTTGTTTTTGTCCGTTTTATGTACACTACAGTTCAAAAGTTTGTTTTCTGTAAGATTTTTTTAATTTTTTTGAAAAGTCTCCTCTACTCATCAAGGCTGAAAACACAGTAAAAACTATATTGGAATATTATTTCAATTTAAAATGTCTGTTTACTATTTGAATATATTTTAAAAGGTAATTTATTCCTGTGATCAAAGTTGAATTTTTGGCATCGTTACTGCAGTCTTCAGTTTCACATCATCCTCCAGAATTCATCCTAATATGATGATTTGCTGCTCAAGAAACATTTATTATTATTATTATTATTGTTATTATTATCAATGTTGAAAACATTTGCTTCAGATTTTTGTGGAGACCTTTTTTGTAAGACTTTTGGATGAATCAAGAGCATTTTGTTTCTATTCGAGAGCAACTCTGTAACATTATAAATGTCTTTACTGTCAAGTATCAATTTGTTTTTTTTGCATACATTTTTATGTTTAGTCAATCAGGGTCGTAATTACCCAGTCAAGGTTTATTTTGTGATATATATTATCCTGTTTACACATCTACTCACCAAATAAATAAATCTGCAAAAAACACATTACTTATTATATGATAAGAAAAATGTACAGAGAGACATGAAATTAACACAGCTATGTAGGAAATCATTTTCCTGAAACAATAGTTAAACATAAGCTATAGCGTTATTATAAAATATTTGACCACAGAATGATCACAATTGACCAATCACATTCCAGAGAGCTATTATTTGTTCACCATTGGCCACACCGCTCTGAAAATATCAACAAGGCAATTGAACACGCATATCGGTCCATCATCAATGTTCTCGTGCTTTTTTTTTTTTTTTTTTGAGATTTATGTATGTCAATGAGGTCCATGAGCCGGGGCTCAAACTCAGGACGCCCGAAGCGCAGCTGCTCTATATCTCTATACGTCTGCGCTGCCCACGAGGCTATTGGCGCCAATATCAATGTGCCCGTCTTACTTTAGGGTCAGCGTTGAGAACGGCATTGCCCCTGAGCCTTATGAGTCATTTTAAAGTAACTAATAATAATAGCCTGCTGTGGTCAGCATGTCCATACTGAATGACTGAATATTGTAGTCTTGGGTGTATTTTGATGTGATGTGGGAGACTGAGAGAAGAGAAGGAGAGAGAGAGGCCTACTCTGTGGTCGTAATGGAAGATGGCAGTTTGTAGTGAACATTGCCACAGTGTTGGAGCAGCTGTGTTTAAATCTGCTTCTCCTCTGCACACCATGCCAGCACTGCCAAGATAAAACAGATGGAATGAAATAAACTGGCACGCTTTTAGACTGCTGCATTAAATGTCGGCCGTGTTGCTGAGGAACTGAGAAAGTGTTTAAATCTGCGCTCTTGTGCCCTTCTTTCGCACCCGTTCAGCTCTCTGTAAATCCTGCTAAAGTCACCTTAGCTGTTAAACAGCCTGTCTTTAGCGCATGCAGAACAGCACAGCCCCATGGGAGTCGTAACAGCAGACGAGAGTAAATCTCACCAGAATGGGCGACAGTGTTTCGCTGAGGGAGGGGAGAGCTCTCTCTGTGTTTCTCTCTCCTGGGACTCTGCCATTAAGCAGCTATAATTGTGTCCCAAAAAAGCTTAAATGAAGACGAGCTAATGATCTTTTCTGTTGATTCCTTACTAATCTGCTCATCTTGATGGATAACATGCTTATTTCTCTGTGTCCAGAATGAGGTGACCCTTCTGCGTAGTGAGGTGGCCCAGCTGAAACAGCTTTTACTAGCTCATAAAGACTGTCCTGTGACACTCCTGCAGAAGAAATCAGGATACCACCGTGAGTACCACATGACCAAACCACAGCAGATTCACACTCAATATCAGTTTGCTTGGTTGTTAGACTTCAGTTTCCTCCTTTTGAGATTTAGATTTAGCACTTATTGATGATAACAGCCATACAATGTTTATAATTATTTTATTTGTATTAGAGACAACATGAAATTAACATTGAGCATGTTTCTGTGCTCTTAACCCTGTCAAGCCTGACTGAAAAAAAATATCTTTAAAAAAAAAACCTTTTGTTTACTTATTTAATGATACTTCAGGCTTTTATGGCTCACATAGTATGATATAGTGAGAATACGGAGGAAAAAACAGAGGCCCAAACTGAGCAAAAATATGCAATACTGTACAGTTGCTGATATTTATTATCTTATTATGAAATTCTGATTGCTTATGTAAATCAATGTGATCATATAACAGTGAAAAAAGCAACTAGCATAAAATGCTTATAGTTGTCAGTTTTCACTGTCTCCCAATAATGTCTCGGAGAGATGATATTAAATGCTTAGTATTATAATCAAAGCTCTGTAGTTTTATTGTAGGGGCAAAACATACAATGCAATGCAATACAATGATGATTGAGAGTTGATCAAATAAACGTTCCTCAAAAGCCTGATCATATTTGATACTTACATTTTAACATGATTTTTCTATAAAATTATGTATGGATAACCAAGTAAACCTATGTATACAATTATTCTAAAAGGCCTTTGCTAAAAAGAATAAACTATTAATTAGAGAGCAAAAGGCATGTAATAGATTGTGTTCAATATGTTTTTAAACAAAGTTTTGATCCTATTGATATTTTAGAAGCCTTATTAATTTGAATCATGTATGATACAGTAGCCTTTATAGGGTTAATACAGCTCTGGAAAAAATTAAGAGACCACTGCAATCAGTTTCTCTGCGTTTACTATTTATAGGTATGTGTTTGGGTAAAATTAACATTTTTGTTTTATTCTATAAACTACTGACATTTTTCCCAAATTCCAAATAAAAATATTGTAATTTAGAGCATTTATTTGCCAAAAGCAACAACTGGTCAAAATAACAAAAAATATGCAGTGGTCTCTTAATTTTTTCCAGAGCTGTATACAGTGAAATGGCGAATATTGTATTTTACCTGAGTTGCGAATGTGAACTTTTGTCAAAATGAAAAGTTTATCAAAGAAATGGCAAGAAATCATGTCTTCGTATTGAGTTATCCTCACTGGAATCACAAAAAAACAAACATGAAGCACAACCAGTGTAGTCTGATTCACATTTTATTTAGATAGGACAGTAGCTTGATTTGGCCAGAAGGAGACAGAGAGAGAAAGGACCACGAGCTGGGATTTGTTGCCCGACTCACTTAATAATGAAAACGTCTGTGTAAAATAGTTGGGTTGAGAAACACTGGCCCGGTGGTTGCTTACTGGCCCAAGTCAAAAGAGCCAATCTCGATCCTGAGATTTCATTCACAAGGCCGCAATCTCAGCTGGTGTCATTAAATTTTGCCCAATCTCAGATCTAATCTCACTGAATGCCTTTTCTTTCTTTGAAAATGAGTAAAATTCTCTCTGCTGCCAGCTCTGCTTAATGGGTTGTTCTTGCTTTTTATTTTATTTTTTATTTTTTTTATATACATAATATTTTTTTTGACTATAAAAGATGAGTGTTATTCCTAATGAGGGTTTTTGATGAAATATGAAGAGTGGAAAACGAACTAGCCCTGAGTGTGAAATAACACAGATTCATCTCATCCCATTATTACCACAGAACGCAGAGGATTCATATATTTGCTCAACAGAGATGTTCACTAACAAAATGATCCCCACTGTATGTGGCACAGTCCTCTTTAAGATGAGTGATAAAGAGGCATTCAGAAACCAAGGTCTGCTTTTGTTTACACCCATCTTTGGCCGTTATGCTTTAATGACACCTTGTGAAATGTGCATATCTGCGGCTCGTCTGCCATATGCAGCCACTTCATATCAATTAGCTGTTGTCAGAGGGACGGAGAAGCAGTTGTGGGAGTGACTGCATGTACGTTTTGCCGGCAGCACTTCTGCGGGCTTCAACAGTCACTAAAACCTAACGGCTGCATGCTAGTATGTAAGCACCTTTTTGTACATAACTTTCAACGCTTGGATTTCACACCTTGGCCGATACGTCGTTTGCTTTGTGTGTGCGTGTCTGCCTTTGGCTCATTTTGTAACCCAGCGCTGACTTGTATTGACAATGATTGCCTCCAAAATGAGTGTATTATAGCAGAAAGTCTGACAGAAGCGCAGTTTCACAACTGGGATGCGTCGCTGCAGCCGCGCAGTTCATTATGCGAAGGCATTGTTAAGCAGCTTGACTGACAGGTCTCATGCATATTATGAGCGGGATGGCTGTCGGGTGAGATTGGGTTGTCTGGGCGCTGGTTCATTTGCAGGCATTGGTAGGTCTTTGCAAGGTAGAGGAGAGTATGAAGATGATCGAAACCATTCCTCAATCCTGTTTATGCTGCCGATGTCACCGAACGCAGTGAGGGGTCATATATTAGTCACCTGTGCAAATGAGGCTCAGAGAAGAGCATCGTTCTGTCTTTGCTAGGTTTGTAAACAACGTTGGTTTGTGCCACATTCATTGCAGGATGGAGAAGCAGCAGATGGTCATCACCTGTCAAAGAACGGTCTTAATATGGTGAAAAAGTGCAAACGTCAGTGCAGGTTTCCTGAGCTCACATTCGGTCACCTGAACACTCCCGTCTTTTTCGCTCCATTACAGTCTGTTAGGCTTGAAATATATCGAAAATCGCATTGTGCCTGGTTAGGACAAGTGTAAAGTATGGCCGATGAGATCTCGCTTGGCAAAGCATTTTCATTTGTGATTGCATACTTAAGTAAAGTATGTTTCTGGCCTTAATCTCTCAGGCAGTGCTGCCCTGGTAGCAGGTGGGGAAAAATTACCCAGGCTGCCCTGCAAACAGGGCAGGCCATGCCTCCGTTTGGCATTGCACAAGCCCCATCTGCTCGCAGTGGAGATGATCCGAGAGGAGGTGAGCGCAGAGCAGTCTCGGGAGCATGCAACGTTGTGTATGATAATATATCACCCCCTTTCCTGCTTAATACCATTAGGAGTAATTACAGATGTCTGAACACGTAACCAAAGAGAGGAGAAACCCCAACTCTGTTTTCTGAGTTCAACCTTACATGCACCAAACCGGTGAGGGTATTTACAACCCCATGTCATACACGTGTAGAGAGTCACCCGATCCGGAGCCCAGTGAATTCAGGCAGTTCACGCCGGATCAGAACCAAACACACAATCTAATACCCCCGCATTAATTACCAAGTGCCATTTCAGCGGTGCTTGCTTCATTAGCTATATTAATTATCATGGTAGTCTGCATTTCTTTTTGAGTCAGAGAGAAAGAGAGAGAGAGAGAGCGGGCCTTTTTTCATTCCCTTCCTCATCAGGAGCCAATTAATTCAATGCAACTGCAGAACAGCTGGTGGCATTTGGACCGCGCATCTCTGCCGCTCTCCTGTGTGTGTATCATTAAAATCAGGTGCAGTAATTATCTGTCGCTGCAGTAGTTGGCAGGAAAGGAAGGGGATCGTAGGGAGGGGTGCGAGAGTCTGGCCGCACACTACAGCCTCTAATATACCCTGATGATGTTGGTTTAAAATGACATTGTAACTTTAATTAAAGGTTACAAAGCAAGCACAGGGATTAATAAAAGACAAAGCATTGGACTGGGAAAGTCTTTAATCGCAATCATGCCAGCAACTCATCCGGTGAGAAAGAACTTTAGATGTTTGCCAGGTCAGAACTGAGCTTTCTCCCACTCGTCATCGATCGGGGGTTAAGATTTGGCTATTTAGCATAGGCAGTTAGTGCCTGATGGTAGACGTCATCACTACAGCTCAAGAGTGATCAGTCAAATGGTGATTACAGGTCAGGTGAGGCTAAGGCAACGATGGCAGCATACTTTCAGTGGGGATGTGCAAGCTGAGCAACTGAAATAAAGATGTCTGTTAGCATTTCTATTTAAACTTTGAACACTTTTGTTGTTGACTAGGGCTGACAATTTCAGATGACTACCATAGCTAAAAGAATTAATGATAGCAGTATTGTCACATTATCAATAGAAATTATGGGGAAAAAGGTATCAAATTCATCTTTAGCTTTTATCTTCAGGGAGGCGTAAATAAAGTTTATCATAACTAAAGAACTGACTGTTGATCTTCACTTCCTGCAGGTTAGGGCATCTAACACATTGGTACTAATACGCTAACTATTAGTACGCTACACTGGTACGGCCGCTAAAAAAGCATGTTCTATATAGTATGCATGTGTGTTGAATGAAATCACTTCAGAATCTCGCCGGAAGTATTAGATCTTCTGGGTACTTTTGGCCTACTGTTTTATGAGTGCTATGAATTCAGACACACTTCTTTTCTCACATACTGTTCTTCGCATACTATATAATAGGGAAGTATGTCATGTGATGCAGCCACTGTCTTTTTTAACAGAATAAAAAAAAAAATGTTTCCTTGTGCGGAAACATTGTCCTGCAGAGCCTAGCTTCAACCCTGTTAAAAACTAGTAGTCCTGAAGACATTGATTTGCTTGTTTACGGGTGTTTGATGAGGGCTGGAGCAGGACGGGTTGGAGTAGAGTGTCTCTCTTTCATCACCTTTGGCATGATTTCGTGCCAGCAGTACTAGCTGCACACTGCGTTGTCTTTTTTTTCGTTTTATGAAAGAAAGTAAAAGCTGCAATCGCGCCACCTATTGTTGGAGCATCAACTATATAGTTACTGCCACTGGACTTCTATGTTTAGTATTAATATGATATAAATATTTCATTTTTCGATACCGGTATATTGTGACACTCCTTTTGGTGACCTTCCAGTGCATAGCCAGTGATTACAATTCACTCAATATATGATTATGTGGGTATCAGAAAAAGCAAAACAACAAAAAAAAAAAAAATGAAGTCCAGTCCTGTGCATATCGACCTACAATCAGTTGTATGTAACACAATGTTGAAGACAGAAAAAAAATATGCATGCAATGTCAGATTTATTATGCACACTTGCAATTTTCTTGCTACCAAATTGTCCTTTTGTGATGCTTTCTGCAACTCTTTTCATACTGAGATCAAAGCAGCACATGATGCTGGTGTTGAAGCCCTGATGTGATGTGTTTGCGCACAGATGGTTGGGAAATGGATTTCACACTTTTTTTAATCTGAGAGTCTGAAAGTCAGTTGCTTTCACATCATTACAGTGGGACAGAAAGGAACTTTCCACTATGTTAAGGATGCATTAAACTGATCAAAAGTGACAGTAAAGACATTTAGAAATATTTCAAAATTAAACTTTATATTTCTAAGAATCCTGTAAAAATGTATCACAGTTTCCACACAAATATGAAGCAGCACTGATTTCTAAATTGATAATAATCAAGTGTTTCTTTTCAGCAAATCATCCTATTATAAGGATTTCTGAAGGATCATGTGACCGTGTACACTGGAGTAATGATGCTGAAAATTCAGATTTGATCACAGGAATAAATTACCAATGTACAAGTAACGGCAGTTACGTAATCTGATTACTTTTTCAAGTAACTAGTAAAGTAATGGATTACTTATAAATTTACTACAAATCTGAGTTACTTTTTCAAATAACGAACGCAAGTTACTTTGTTTTCCCATGTTCCCATGTGTCCCCATGTAGAGAAATCTCACAAAAACGTGTTCAGTGTTCCTCAAACTGAATAAAAACAGTGAAACGCAAACTCATAATATTACGAAAACCTGTTACAATTAAATCACTTTATTAACCAATGTCTTTGCTGTTGAATTTCAATTATCCAAACATACTAATAATCATAAAATGACTTAAGATGAACACCACATTTGTTTATTTTATTTATTTTTTGTAACAGTGTTAAAATGTATTCTCTTGCATCCTATTCTTCTGTGATACAGAATGGCAGCACAGCTGAAAGGTTTGTTTGAGTTGCGCCCTCTACTGTACAGGCATGATTTTTTTTTTTCTTTTCTTCATTTTGGAGTGAAAAGGTTTTCACAGTTGCCAAAAATACAGTATAACTTTTTTGTTATTAAAAAAAACAAACAAACAAGCAAGCCCAACCCAGATGAGAAAAGTAACATAACACATTACTGTCCATAAAACGTAATGCAATTAGTTACTTTTTAGATAAAAATGCAATATTGTAACACATTACTTTTAGAAGTAACTGTTAATTACATTTTTAAATATATTCAAATAGAAAACCTGATTTAAACGTTTTAAATTGTAATAATATCTCACAATATAACGGTTTTACTAAATTTTCTCTAAATCACTTCATCATACTGGAAGGTCAAGTCAACCACTTTGCATTGAGGGACATTATGTATATTGTATGTTGTATCATATACAGTATGATATTTTCCCCCACATATTTGTCCAACACTATTTAACAGACAATAATTTTGTATTAAAAAATCTTCATTGTGTGTGAAAGCAGTTAAAAGCTGCTGATGTGTAGGTGTTGTCTTGTTGTTCAAGTCTCAGTCGCTGATGTCTTCTGTGGCTTTGTGTTTCAGAGCTGGATAAGGAGGACAGCTGTGGGGAGATGTCTGTTCCCAGCAGCCCACAGAATGAGGCCATCCAGCACAGCTCCATCAGCACATCCAACGGAGTCAGCTCATCCACAGCAACCACAGCGGCACTCGCATCCGGCCCCGCTCTGGGGCCCGCAGCAGACCACAGCACAGAAGAGGAAGAGTCGCCGCAAGTGGGTGGGGCTTCTTCCTCTCACACCCAATCTTCAGGAAGCTGATCAGGCCTCTAGTTGGTCACTTTGATTCCTGGCAGCCATGTTGAAATGAGGGGGATACGAAATGTTTCTTGGAATATTCCGGCCTTGTCTCCCCTCTGTTTTCATTTGAGCTCTTTTCAATCCAGCGCATTTTTACAAAGAGTGAGTACAAGTAGGGAAAGCCCTTGGGAGGTCATGCAGAAATACTTTCATGTTTTTTTCATTCCTGGTGTATTTATTGAGTTAAACGCAGAGTGTGTTGGAAGGATCAAGACGGAATGATTCACGACAGCCCAAATGTGTCCGGATTCATAGTGGAAGGAAATGGACGTACTGAAGCACTATCAGAGGCGTAAAGAGAGAACAATTTGCCACTTTAATTTCTTTGCTTTTATATTTTGCACATGAACAGAGTGAAGGTTTTTTTAATGCTCATTGTTTTAAGTGCTTTACACAAGCAGTTCCAGCAGATTTTAGCAGTAGCTTTAAAACAAATCTTAAACTGATTGTTCGTCTTCTAGAAATAGTGACGTGTCGTTGTGTGAATGTTTCAAATGTTTTTGGCATGTTAAAGGAAGTCTTTGGGAAGACGTGAACGATTGTTTCGTGGGCAGTGATTGTAGGAGAGCATTGTTCGCAATGCAGACTTTTCAAATGCTTACTTCTATATGTGCCATTATTAGGTCATTTATTTTTTGCTGGTTATTCATTTCTAATTCAAATTACAATTAAAAGCTTCTTGCAATTAAAATTTAATTCGTTACATTTTAGGTAAAGTTAGTGACATAGACTTTATGGAAATCTTTCCATGGACTTATTTTGATAAGAAGCTTAATGCTTTTTTTTATAAGTGATCCCCCCCCCCACTAGTAATTTACAAAAACATTAGTTCATTCACTTTAGTTGTCTTTCTGATTACAGTGTAATTAAGGAAGCATTGTATATGCCATTATGATGAAATCATTGTGTGTGATCTCTTCTGGTACTGTATTTGTCTTGGGATCATGACAACAACAACAAAATAATGTCTTGGAAACCTGAACAAACCTTTAACTAAGGCTTTATTTTACAACCTGTGTAAATGTTTTAAGCAATTCTGTCTTTAGAATAAAACTTTACAATTGATAAGGAACTGTAGCTGCTCTTCAAAAGAAACAATGACGGATATTTAAACTCTAAGTTAAACTATTAAGCTAAGTTATGCTTAGTGACAATTACTAAGTAAGGAATAGAAGAAGTCTTTCATTTATTATCACTTTGCGTCCTCTTCTCTTTTTAAAATCTATTGGATTACTACTGTGTAGTTCTGCAAGCATTTTGTTCTGCTTTTAAGTAACTTGATTTTTGTTTAAAAGTTAAATTTGTATCACAGTTGTTACGTGCTTAAATGCATGACTGAATTCTCTAAGAGAATTAGACCAATGTTTCAACCATGTCTCTGTTGGGTTGTTGCAGTTCAACATCTTGTTACTCTTAGATTCTCAGCCAGGAAATGGCAGCTTTACAATGGGGTTTTTTTGTTCTTTACTGGGTCCACTTTGGAAAAAGGATGTGATAATTATTGTGTTGGCGGTCAACTTGTTACTTGTGAAAGTTATGTATAAATTATTATAAATTAATAAAATGTTGTAATAAATCTTTTAATAGCTCTTTAAAGCTATTTAAAGCCTCAGTCATTACGTCGATTTTTGTCATTGAATGAAACTTTTTTTTTCATCATCTTGTATCTAATTTTTTTTTTTAAATGATATTTTGCTTTGTAAACTCTGCCATCTTGTGGAGAATCCTGGAAAATTCATTTTATTATTTTCTTTTTTAAATATATTTTACTTTGCAAACTCTGCCATCTTGTGGAGAATCCAAAATTTATTGTATCATTTTATTGTCACTGCTTGCACTTTGGCAAAACATTAACAATCACGTATGCTGAAGTAGCTGTTCATTTGTGGGCAAATTGATTGTTCATTTAAGGATTCCACTGAGTTGGATACATGTTTGGAAGAAAATGGAATACTATCTCTGTAATCATGACAATTCCTAAACCATATGGCAGATATTCACTTTCTTCAGTGAAAAAGGTTTAAAAAAAACAACAAAAAACATTCACTGCACACAACAGGTTTAAAGACAAAATATGTCCTTCTAATGTAACAAACCTACATTAACAACATTGCTGGAACGTATGCATATTGCATACTGCTTGCCATGTGCTTCATAAATCTGAATGTAATGTGAGGATAAATAGTGTGAGGATTCGAAATGGAGGCTGCGCTGAACGCCATTGGCTCAGAATCTTGAGACTAAAGTAGAGCGCAGCTGACAAGACTTTGAACTATGTTACATGGCAACAAATGCAGTGTCTCATTCCCTCCTCTTAGGAGGTTAAATTTGGTAACCGTAGTACGGTATACATTTTAGGACATCCTCAGACCTCAGTCATATAACAAAAAGGCGTCATACCTTGGACATGCATGCGGCCATTGGACAAACCGGCATCGCAACTCACTAAAGGTTCAGGTCTCAGGAAAAACGACGTCAGGTTTCGTACAATTAGGCATCGGACAAATCAGTCTCAGACTAAAAGTCATCAGTCGAAACAGACTCGGATAAAAAGTCATGGGATCAGACAAAATGGCCTCAGACTAAAAGGCAAGAAGGAAGCGAATCGCTGTCCCTCAATGTGAAGTCACATGCACACAGTTGTCTGTTAAATGTACTAAGCTATAAAACATTCCACTGAGATTGTTTTGTAAATTTTTTAATTTTTATTATTCATTTTATTTGCACGTATAAATAGTTACCTAAACTCGTTGCAACTAGCTTGCATTGCAAACTATCGTGAACACACAAAAATTAACAATGGTTTTATTATAGTAAAAGTGTGGTAACTGATTTTTTTGTCTGATTGGTACTATTTGAATGACAAAATATTGCAAATACCATAAACTGTAATGTCGCAGAGCCATGGTTAATGTGTGGTTACCATGGTTAACTACAATAACCATGTTTTTTGTTTTATTTGTAGTTTGAAACAATGGTTTATTTTCATTAGGAAGGTAAAAAAAATCTTATAAGCACAGCTGCTTTGTGTACAGCGGTTACCAAGGAAACGGCTTTATTTCTGTTGTTCCAGCGCCACCTACTGTCAGAGATTCGATTACATTTAAATTCAGTTAATTGCTGTTTTTCTGCAGACCAATGTGAAAATCGTAATGTTCTTTTCTGTATAGAACCTAACCAGTGTAATATTAAAGCAAAGTTTTAATAATAAAGTATCAGGTAGTCTATAGCCCACCCCCCTTCTGCTTTTTTTATCCATTTTTAATGCTCAGATAACAATAACATAGCATACATTGCCAAGGGATTAGACAAATAGCCTACATGTCGTTATCATGGGATAAAACCCAATAGAAAGTTATACAAAAAAACCTGATGCCTTTTTGTCTGAGTCCGTTTCATCCGATGCCTAATTGCACAAGACCTGACACCTGACGTCGTTTTTCCTGAGACCTGAAACCGTTCAGTCTGAGACATGATGCCGGGTTCTCCAATGACTGAAGCCTTTTAGTTTGAGGCATGATGCCTTTTCGTTGCATTACTGAAGTCTGAGGATGTCCTAAAATGTACACCGTACCAGAGACGTTACCTTTTGAGTTGATCTCTCGACACTGCGTCATAGCTGATTCTTGGGGATCCCATAAAATCCCGCTGTGTTGATAGTGAAGGTCCAGACCAGTTGCAAGCAAAGCCATTGAACTCAGCTGAAAGGACTTCATGCAACGGAAGACCTATAAGCTCAGGAAAAAAAATCACATGTACTTAAGGATTCACAGCTTTAGCACAATACTTTGTTGAAGCACCTTTAGCACCAATTATACCCTCAAGTCTTTTTGAGTATGATACTACAAGCTTGGCAAACCTATTTTTGGGCAGTTTCTCCCATTCTTCTTTGCAGGACCTCTCAAGCTCCATCAGGTTGGATGGTAGAACATCGGTGCACAGCCATTTTCAAATCTCTCCAGAGATGTTCAAATCTGGGCTCTGGCTGGGCCACTCAAGGACGTTCACAGAGTTGCCCTGTAGCCACTCCTTTGTTATCTTGGCTGTATGCTTGTCCTGTTGTAGATCCACATCTCAAGGATGATCAGTGGAAACAGGATGCACCTGAGCTCAATTTTGAGTGTAATGGCAGAGAGCTGCGTTAAGTTCATTTAGTGTATGAGCTCATTTATATTTGAGAGAGACGCGCCCAGATTCATTCAGCACTGAGCTCCACTCAATTAAGGGGAGAGATTCCAAACATTTCATAAAGGTACACCTAGTTTGTTCATTGGAAAGGCCTGTAGCGCCAGCCTCGGTCAAGACACCGCACTCAACACCGTCCTACACACAGTCGAGAAACGCTGGACCAAAGAATGCAGAGCGTGGTAATAATAAGCAACAACGTATTGGTGCATACAACATTAAACCAGCTCTACGAGTGACAAATACTCATGGTATCCAGCATAATCTGCAGGAAAACCAAGTGCAAAACCAGGACAGGACAGTGTCAGAATAGTACTGGAACAATAGAGCACAGAAGGCATCAGTTTTGCATAGTGCGAGAAATTGCAAAGCACATCAGTCTATACGCACTAGTTGAAACGTGCCAGCGAGGGGCATGGCCACAAAATTCTCAGTCATCCAATGGCTGTTCAGCCATCTTCCCCTGCACAAACAGAACATGTCAGTGCGAAAAGGGAAATTTTCAGGTTACAAAACCAAGCGGAAGCATTTTGCAAGGACCAACCCACCGCAAAACAAAAATCCCGAATCAATGTACCTTAGTTAAAGTTCGAGATGGTGTCAAAGTCCTTGTGGAGTGGAAACTTATTCTGCATGATCACCGAGAACTTTGCTTCTGTACACAGCAGACCGCTGCCATAAGGCGATTGGCTTGTTTATCGCGGGAAGAGTGGGCAACTGAAGCTTTCCCATGCCCTGAACTCGGCACGCCGATGTTCTGAGACAGTGTGCTGCTTATATCATGTTCTTGAGTGAGTGACCGGGTCTTTTCCCATTACCTGTGTCTGAACACAGCAGACTGTTGCTTGAGATGGGCTGCTGATGTCGTGTGGCGGGAATTTTGTCTTTCTGTACAGAACAGACGGCTGCACTGATACAGGGGCTGTTATATCGTGTGAGCACTGGAAATTTCGTCTTCTGTACATGACAGGCCACCACACTGAGACAGGGGCCGTTATATTGTGTGAGTGTCGCTCGAGTGAATGAAGAGATGAAGTGAATGTGCTTTGTACATGGCAGATCACCCCTCTAGTCCAGAGCTGCACGTGTAGAGATCAAGGGCCAATGCGGGACCTGTGCCAACATGAGAGCCCTGGTTGCAGTCTCTGTGCTCTACTCACAGCTCTACCATGGGGAGGAGAGCATGAGAAGCCAGGCTATATCCTGAAAGGTTGGGTAAGAGCAATGTGGACACCTAGTCAGCATGAGCTCATCACTGGAGTCCGTAAGGTCCACAACTAATATTGAGGACAGACGGACTCGCACCGCCCTGCTTCTGAGTGGCATCGCCCAGGCAGAAATGCTGCAGCCCAGAAGGCATCTGAAAGGAAAGTCATACTCACCGGAACACTGCAGGGGGCGGCAATCCGGCTTCTTGTAGCTGAAGGAAAAGATTGTGAGGCAATGCCGTTCAGTGCCGCCTCATAGTGTGGGGGATTTCGCCTTTATTTTGCGCACTTGAGTGAGTCAACTGGATTGAACTTGCACGCATGATGTAAACGACACAAAGAAGAACATAATGACCAGGGTTGGCAAATCCATGTTATTCCGCACAGAATTGGGCTACTTTTATACTATTGCTGCTGATTTATTTAACAGTATTTTATTTAAGTATTGTATTGAAATATTTTATATTCTGCCAATGATAAAACTGTGCTAGATGTTTCAACTGCATGTTGTCAAAACTTCATGTTCAACCCCAAAAAATTCCATTCTACTGTTGCTATATTAACACAGCCGATAGCTACTGCTAAGAAATGCACAACTACATTCATTTGTTCTACAATGTTTTTCATATGTGACCAAAACAGGCAACTCCTCCGCCTATTGGAATGATATCTGCCATAGGTATGCCCAGGGCACCTTCCGGTTCAGTAGAGGCAAAAGACCTGGAAGCAGAAAATGGAAGGAGGTCCTGGAGCGGATTGAAGCCTGTCCCCTGCAAAGGGGGGATAAGGTGGACCTGTTTGGCAGGCACATAGTGTGCACTTGTGGGTTCCATAAGGTAGGTATGTGATATAATATATCAAAGGCATAATAAGTCCCTGTATCATCTAATAGACTATTTTATGGACCATCTCAGAGTGCACAGTTCTGCAGAATAATTGGTGAAATTATTTAACACAAATAGTATGACCTTCTTTTGTTCCTAAACTTCATTTTCTCCCATTCAACAGATAAGGCCTTCATTGAGGCAGGGCCTAAGGTAGAGGCATGCAACAGCTCAGAGGACCTCTCTGACCATCACGCTGAAGAGAGGTGTGACAGCTGTGGGGCCAGGGTCCAGGGTGCTGTTGGACTCCTCCAACAAATTGAGTCCAGCCATTATGGGGCCCTATTGGCTAATCCCACACCATCTCCTTGCCCCTCTTCATCTTCACGGCTGGCACCACCTGCGCAGCACTTGACGCCTCCACGTCAGTTACTGATTAGAAGAGCTTTCTTCCCAGTCAGTTCAAGAGAGTCCTCCAGCCAGCAGATTGGGTGTGGATTGCCAAGTGCCTCTATGAGCCCACAGGACAGCTGAGGCAGAAGATCCAGGAGAACTGGTTTTATCCACCGATGCAGCCCATGCCGTGTATTCCTGAGCCCAGGTGATACTTCCGACAGAGCATGTTCTTGTGGGCATCAGTGAGGATATGGGGGGTTCCTCTTAAATGTCCACTGTGTGGCCGGAAGATGGATCTACCCGGAGGTCAGGGAGGTGATCGATATGGATACTACCTGGTGGGTGGGAACTATTCACGCTGCAGTGCATGCAGGTTGACAGTATGCCCATGGAGCCAGGACATCCTTTCACAACTGGATGTGGCACACAGGACGCTGTTTCCAGCAGTGTTGACCACTCAGCTAGCCCTGGACAGGAAACGCGTGACCTTCCTCAGGCCAAGGACCAGTGGCAAAAGTTCCTCCTACCTCCAGTCAGCAGTAGAGGAAGTCTACAGTGAGCAGTGGGCACGACGGACCACCCAGTACCTCTCTGACTGTGAGAATCATTTGAGAAAGGTTGCCTTGGTCCAAGCTGCAACGGCACCTTCCTTTTCTGCACCTGCACCCTTCAGGCCACTTCCACTCGCCCAGTGGTTTGACACTGTCCACTCCAATGACATCCTCAGCCATCTGGACGAGATGAAGGGAGTGATTATGAATCCTGAAGATTGATTCTACTAAGAAGGTAAAATACATGAAGCTTTGAGCATAGGGTTTATTTTCAGGTGCATGGATGGTGGTGTATAAAGTACTTGAAAGCCATACTTGAGTAAAAGTATAGATATCTTAACAGAAAATGACTTTGGTAGAAGTAAAAGTCACTGTTTAGAATATTACTTGAGTAAAAGTTTTAAAGTATGTGATATTTTTTGTACTTAAGTATGAAAAGTATTTTTTTGATATTAAACATACTTAAGTATTGAAAGTAAAAGTACAATGCAAATACAAAAAGAAAATATTATTAAAATTTGTTCTATACACAGTTTGAGCAGCAAGATTGTTTTAACTCTATTTCTTACATTTTGTTTGCTTTGAATTTTAAAAAATGGCAAAATGTTTATTGTAAGTTGTAAATATAAAAAATTACTAATATATTAATTATATACCTTGATCATTCATGTTAATTCATAGTACATTATAATTAAAGTAAGAGGAAACTTTAAAATGTAAATGTTAACAATGAACAACACTTTCATTAACCTTTAATGTTACTAATAGACTCTTATTGTAAAGTGTTCCCATTTCATATAAATCCAAACAATCATGCTTAAAATGGCCATCTTTCACGCACAAAGGCATAATATATGTGAACTTTCACTCGTTATTGGCTTCTATTTTATAACACTTGATAATTTTCTAATCAAAATATGTATTAAAGTGCGGGTTAAAAAAGGAACTGAAATCGAATACATTTCCGAGTTATTTTTCTGTCAGCTGCAGGATTAGGATACAATTTAAATATGCAACTTCGCTGGATAACAAATGCATAAAATCGAACATATGGATATAAACTAATGCAAATAGAGTGTTACATTCGTGACATTAAACAGTGGTGTTTTTGTGACATTGTTTTAACCGCTTGAGGTAACGTTACTACTAATGTTAGCATCCTCTCAGCCTCGACGTAACATACTGCTGTTCTCCACTAATGCAGCATCTAGCCAACAAACTAATTACTTTAGTGATATGAAAACACATACTGTAGTGTACTGTATAACATACCGCTTGGTTGTTTATGTTTTAAATCCGTTTTTGAAGTGTCCCGTTCTGTGCAGTGCGCAGCCTCACGTCACGTGTCAAAACAAACTGTACCAGGTGATAGTTTTTATTTCGCCTCTAGTGGTCGCTCTAGTACAGCATTTTTCTCAGCTTCTCCAGAAACAGACGCAACTTGGAAAATGAAATCAACCGCGGTTGTGAGAGCACTTGTTTGCACATGCTTGCTTGCAGTCTGTGTTCTTCCTTTTTTTATTTTATAATAAGTCACAAAAATGCTTTGGGGAAATGTATCAGAGTAAAAGTATTGATGACCTACCAACCAGTAGGTGCAAAGACCTGTTAGTTGTTCTTTAAGAAGCCCTCCTGTTCTCCACTCATTACCTGTATTAACTGCACCTGTTTGAACTCGTTACCTGTATAAAAGACTCCTGTCCACACACTCAATCAAACAGACTCCAACCTCTCCACAATGGCCAAGACCAGAGAGCTGTGTGAGGACATCAGGGAGAAAATTGTAGACCTTCACAAGGCTGGGATGAGCCACAGGACAATAGGCAAGCAGCTTGGTGAGAAGGCAACAACTGTTGGCGCAATTATTAGAAAATGGAAGAAGTTCAAGATGACAGTCAATCTCCCTCGGTCTGGGGCACCATGCAAGATCTCACCTTGTGGGTCATCAATGATCACGAGGAAGGTGAGGAATCTGCCCAGAACTACACAGCAGGACCTGGTCAAAGACCTGAAGAGAGCTGGGACCACAGTGTCAAAGAAAACCATTAGTAACACACTACGCAGTCATGGATTAAAATCCTGCAGCGCACGTGAGGTCCCCCTGCTCAAGCCAGCGCATGTCCAGGCCCGTCTGAAGTTTGCCAATGACCATATGGATGATCCAGAGGAGGAATGGGAGAAGGTTATGTGGTCTGATGAGACAAAAATAGAGCTCTAAACTCCACTCGCCGTGTTTGGAGGAAGAAGGATGAGTACAACCCCAAGAACACCATCCCAACCGTGAAGCATGGAGGTGGAAACATCATTCTTTGGGGATGCTTTTCTGCAAAGGGGACAGGACGACTGCATCATATTGAGGGTAGGATGGATGGGGCCATGTATCGCGAGATCTTGGCCAACATCCTCCTTCCCTCAGTAAGAGCATTGAAGATGGGTCGTGGCTGGGTCTTCCAGCGTGACAATGACCCGAAACACACAACTAAAGCGTGGCTCCATAAGAAGCATCTCAAGGTCCTGGAGTGGCCTAGCCAGTGTCCAGGCCTGAACCCAATAGAAAATCTTTGGAGGGAGCTGAAAGTCCGTATTGCCCAGCGACAGCCCCATAAACCTGAAGATCTGTATAATCGCCAGTGTATCAAATGTTCTCCCCACTGTATATTTACGGTAGGAAATTTAAAAAATATCTTCATGGAACATGATCTTTACTTAATATCATAATTATGTTTATCATAAAAGAAATATTAATAATTTTGACCCATACAATGTATTGTTGGCTATTGCTACAAATAAATCCGTGCGACTTATGACTAGATTTGTGGTCCAGGGTCACAAATGTGCATTGGAATATATTTTACAAAAGTTAATAGTGGTGTAAAAAAAAGTTCCCCTTTCCCAATTGGTGATGATAATCATTATTATTATTACCATAAACGTAATGTAATTGTAATCAATTATAATGACTGAAAAGCAGTGGTGGACGAAGTAAACAAACCAAGTACTTGAGTTAAAGTAGAGATACACTAGGTAAAATATTACTCCAGTAGAATTAAAAGTACTCCCTTTTAAATTTTACTTGAGTAAAAGTACAAAAGTATTTGCCTTCGAATGTACTTAAGTATTCAAAGTACTATAATTTATTAAGGCTATAATGTCCTCACATTTGGTCACAAGTCTCTTGCTTAATCATCTCAGTTTATGTGAAAAGACTTTGTTTCTCTTTGCTCACTGATCTATTAATAGAATATTATTATTCAGACACTGATTAACTCTCTTAAAATTACCATGAGCCCAAAACCTGGAAGCTAAACAATTTCCTTTAGAACCAAATGAAATAACAGGATTTGAGAGCAGGCAGATTCAATTTAAGGTTTATTTGTGACAGATGCAAGTTTAAGTTTAATAAACGCTTATATTAAACACAGGTTCACATGAGTTTTACTATATTGTTTTTACTATATTGTTTTACTATATAGTATCTGAATGGATCTTCAAAAATATCAACTATCAAACTATCAAACTAACAAAAATAACACATATCAGATTTACTGTAACAGGAACTACTTTTTTTATCAGAAGAAACACCCTTGCCAGTAGGGGTGTGCGATATTGACAAAAAATGATTTCTCAATATTTTCTACGATTTTTCCAATAACGATAATCAGACGATATTTTGTATCATTCAAAAATGCTTTATTTGGCAATGTAATTGACCCTTCGCCGGCCCGACAACCCATGCGCTCTCACGCCACACATCACGTTTTCCCACAGTGAAAAATACACCGTGGAGCAAAGAGGACACTGACAATGTATGAAACAGTTTCATGTTTCAAATACTGTAATTTTTTAAAGCAGTTTAAAAAATAAATACAGTACAGTATTTATTTATTTATACAGTAATGTGTGGTGACAGATCCTTCAAATGGGATCAAACGTGAACCGATCATCTCCTCATACTAGTTCATTTATAGCATCAAATAAACATGAATGAACATCAGAAGGAATGTTGTTTCAACCGCGGAAAGACGTGAGTATGCTCAATATTTCAAGTTAACCAACGTTAATCTACTATAGGCTACTCCCTGACGGCTTTGTCGGATGGCGGATTCGGAGTTATGATTGGTTAGATCGCCTGTCAATCAAACTGTTTGCGAAGGGTCAATTGGTGACAGCATTTGTTATATCTTTCCATCTGTTGCTTTTCCTGTCATAAGGAACTTACTTGCTAAATGATTCAGCCATATTTGTTGTGTGTGTGTTTTTGAGTTTGCTCTGTCTGCTGCAGGCGCGCCGTGTTCAGCTGATTCCTGAAGCTTTTCATAAACTTCATATTAGGGCAAAGGCTGTGATTATTTAATGTGCAGCTTGTCAGAGCTGTACGGTTCAGTAGTAAATGCTTCTTCATATGAAAGCCAGAGGGCGCTCTTGCGCAGGAACTCAAAATATGCCCTGCAGCAGAAGAAGATAACACGTTGTATCGCTGTAGATGAATAAACAGAAGATTGAAACGCTTTGATTAAACGACTAATAAACACATGACTGCCTTCTTCTGTGTAAGAAGCCACATCATCTCTCAGAAGGATGCTCAACTGTCGTTATGAAGTGAGTTTGGAGTAAAAACATTGTCTTTTGTTGGACAAGATGTTAATAAATGCTTCTCATTTCTAGAAAGATGTTTGACGCGCGTTGCTTTTTCAAATGTACATTATAAGCGACTCAAACTCGCAGCGCTTTCAGATGGGATTGTGAGGTTGGTGTTTGGATATGTTCTCTCGCAGTTTCTTCACTCATTTTAACTTCCATCATGATGGCACTAGCACTGTCAAAATGTTATGCCGTTGCACTGTTCGCGCTAAGTAAACAGCAACCAAACCAAGTTCAAAACAGAGCGCGCGCTGAACCCTGATTGGTTGTTTTGCCACACACTTAACCAGCTCAGTTCTTTTTTAATCCACTAAATAAATAAAAAGGAACGACTGATTTCGAAAAATGTAGTTGAGTAAAAAGTAAGATAATTGACTTTGAAATGTATTAAAGTTAAAGTAAAAAGTATAAAAAAGTCAAATGGAAATACTCCAGTAAAGTACAGATACACGAAAAAGCTACTTAAGTACAGTAACGAATTACATTTACTTCGTTACTGTCCACCACTGCTGAAAAGTATGATGAAATTAAATCAAATGCATGCTTTTTGATTCCCAAGAGAGAAGAGAGAGGGGACTGGAAGAGTAGCCATGGTGGACAGGCTCCCACTGAGGCACAGCTCATGTCCAGCATCAGCCCACGTGAACTGGCGAAGCACTGTAGGCGGCGGACGCGCAGGGCTGCTGGAATCAGTGTGGGAGCTAACTGACACTACAGGGTTTCGCCTGGTTAACCCTGACAGCATGTGGCATGTCTGGGAGATGCAACAAAAACACCTTGAGTGCATCCAGGACCCTCCACATGTTGAGTTGTACACAAAGACGGGGACACTCCAGAGGGTTGGCAAAGTCCTAAACGTTCTTAGGTGTGGCAGGGGGTCATCCTCAATGGAGAGATTTCACCGCCACCAGAGTGCCTTCATTCTTGGTGAATTCTGAATTTTAAATTGCAGTAGATTCTGTAGATTCTGAAGTTGAAAAGATTGCTATTGTCAACATTATAGAAGTAGAACACTGGGTACTACCTAGATTTGGCTTGTTTTCATGGAATTTACAACCGGCTACTTGTCTCATTATTCTATGTTACTGTTCTATAACAGTGTCATTAAATTTGGATGTCCTCAGTTTAAAATAATTGCTGATTGAAACTGTATTTTCATTCTTAGGATGGAGATGCAATGCCATGCACACACAAATGTACATGTTAGAGAGGGCCTCGAGGTGGAACACGAGCAGGGCGAAAGAAGCTGTATCTGTGGTGGGGGACTCAAATCTCAGTACATTTGATGTCTGCTTAATGTCTCATTTAAACAACATGAGCCAACTGGTCCTTGGTTGGGCTTTGATGCCAGAATTCACCCCTCCAGGAAAACCAACTGGTAAGATATTTCTCAGGGCAATGCTGAGCATTGGAGTATTCCTCTCTCTTTCCTGTGTTTGTGTGTGTGTGTGCTCTGCCCATTTGTCAAGGTTCTGCCCTGGCAGCCTTGTCTGTGTTGTCTTAGTTTCATGTCTCTATGTTTGTGTTATGTGTCAGCACATGGTTTGTGTTTGCTATGTGCTCCTCTTGTCCTGCCTCCTTGTTTGCTGTTACCACGCCCCCTTGTTTAGTCCTGTCTAGTCCTCATTCACTAATTGTGCTCACCTGATCCTCATGTTCTCTGGTCCCTTTATATGGTGCTTCCCCTGCTCATGTCTTGGCTGGTTTGTTACTTTCATGGTGTGTGTTATGGGTGATGTTTTTGGTGTTGGTGCTTGTAGTCGTCTTAGCTCTTGCCCTAGACTTTTCTTATCTTATTTTTTGAGTTACACAGTAATCCTTGTTACTATTTTGTTTCTTTAGTCCTGGTTTTGCTTAGTTTCTACTCTTGTGCATTTTAGTCTGATCTGGCCTTTTTCTTTTTGATTTTTGAATTTCATTTCTGCTTATTTTCTGCTTCAGTTTATTTCTTCCCTGTTAAGCGAGTCTTGTCTTTCTTTTATTTGTTTGCATATATTTATGTATTTATTTCTTTACTTTTTGTTTCTCGTCATTGTTCTTATCAGTTTGTGTTTGGTTCTCTTTATTGTTGATACATCTTGTATGTCTTGTCTCGTGTCTCTCCTTGTATGTCTCTTGCGTGTGGGTCCCTGCCTTGTATCCGGAGTTCCCTGGCCACTGACCTTTAAGTGCTGGGCAGCCTGGCTGGTGCAACGATCATACTCGATTTTCAAGCCTCCGGTGCTGGGCGTTTCCATCTGGCAGCAAGACCAGTTCTCCTAAGCTTTATTTTTGACTTCTCTTATTCTGATTTTGTTCACTAAATTTTTCCTTTAGCTTTCCTGCCAGATTAGTCTTGTTTGTCGTTTTGTTTTTTGTTTTTCAGTTGTGAGTTCCAGCTATTTCTAGACTTTATTTTTTGCTAACCCCTGTTATGTAGATTCTTCATTTGATTCCCTTTAGCATCAGCAGTTCTGTTTATTTTGCTTTTATATCTTGTCTAAAGTATTTATCTAAAGTATTTATTTATTTTTTTAATTCTTTCTTAGTAAGTTAGCAGTACGTCACAATTGAAAACACACTTGTCTAGTGTGTTGTCTTGTTGGTTCCTGCCTGCTCCCTGAGATTCCCTGCCTGCTGGTTTCTTCTGCCTGGCAGCTAGACTGGTTCTGAGACTGAGTGTAGCAAGTTGCATATCTCTGCCTTACTGTGCCTTGCTCTATCTTCTCCACAACCATCTGCCTGGCCACATCCTCAACAAGACCTGTTGTCTTCCTGAGTTGGTTCTAGAATTCACCCTCAGCTGCTCTGTCACTGTTTCCCGTTGGCCCTTCCATTTAGACTTTCACACATCCTTTGTTCATCTTGCAAGTGGGTCCTCATTCTGTATCCCTGACTGTGGCTGGCTTTTTTCTCAATTTTCAGAGTACACAGTGTGATTCCAGAGGTGTCTTGGACTGGGAGGCAGTTAATGCCCTGGCAGCCTACCTTGGCCTAAACCGAACAATCACTCCCTTGTCATCACAAGAGGAGGCTGACATAGTCAAGCTGTACATGGCTCTGCATGCCATGGACAAGGTACCATCAAAATATAGCCAGAAGGTTAAGAAGACTTTGCCAGGACGTTGGAGGGCATCCAGGAAGCGGAGTGGCTCTGCTCCAGGACAGCAGGCAGCAGTAGCATTTGACTATTTGGATCTTCACTAGTTTATAACCCAGTATACAGTCCAGATTATATCATCCTCCTTTTCCATAGACCGTTCATGACTCATGGGCAGGTGGCTCAGGACTCTGAAGTCCACAGCGTCTGTGAGTGTGTTTGCCTACGGCTATTGAAAGAGTTTAAGCAAGCACGGAACCGGTCCAAGGACACACGAGGAAAAACTCTGCCAATTCCACAATCTATTGTGGTGGTGTACAGCCCCTTAAAACAACTGCTGGAGCACAGCAGAACGGTTCTAGGACAGACTAACCTGGTCCCGATAAACACCACTACTGTCTCCTCCTAGTGAGTCTTCTTTTGTGTAATACAATCACAGTAGTATATCAAGAGTGTACTTATAAAACCTTTAAAAATTATACTAAGTAAAGACAATGGGCTTTAATTTTTATTCATTTATTTAACCAGGCAAGTCATTAAGAACAATTTTATTTTCAATAACAGCCTGGCAGGAGAGTAAAGGTCTCTTAAAAGACACAATCATACATTACGAGACACACACGTTTGGGTGGAAGATTCCAGCTGCGAGTGCTGGAAAGAGTGTTTGTCAGATCAGTACTTTATTTTATTTTTAGTTTTTATTATAAATTGTATAGTCAACAATCAATCAAACCCTTACTTAAATCCTTTGAGTGTTCATGAAGTATGATGGATATTTATTTATTTTTTCTTTCTTTCCCCCTCTCTTGTCCCTTTGTTTCCCCCTTGTAGCAGTCCCTTTTGCTCTGTTTTTGCAGCAGAGGTTAAGGCGTTCGACTCTATTGGGGTTTCCCCGCCCAGGTTCGAATCCTGTTCGTGACGGATTATTATTATTTTTGAATGTGCAAGCTAGTAATGTAGTAATAATGTAGTAAGATGTCAACAAAAATGTGTAAAAAAAAATCATAATCTGACTCAAGATAATAAACCGGTCATGTTTTCAAAATTTTAGTCAAAAGCAGAACACTTAGTGTGACAAAGCAAATGTAATGTTCACATCAAAGAGATAAATAATAATAAAAAAAAATGTTAAAGGCTATTTAGACCAGTACATCAACGCATGTTTAACTAATCTACACTGATATATAAGGGTCATACACAATGCCCATCCCTTAAAATATTGCAAAACTCTAAAAACAACGACTTGAAACTGCTAACACTCTATTGGATTACATAGCTAGGTGATGATGCAACCTGAATGCCTTCGAAAATATTTTGGAACGTGTAATCAAATCATATTACACAACGTCGACAATCGTACAAGGAAATGGAGTGTGGTTATTTCCTATCCATGTGGACACATTCTTCACGGTGTCCAATCAGATTGAGCTCAATGTAACAAGAACACGGTAAAAACCAACACTTGAGTATCTCAAGCGTTCGTTCCCGTGTAATATCCGTGATACTGGACAACATAGGGTGAATTACCTGTAATGTCTGTTCAATAAAATGTGTGTGTGGAAGTCGCATGAGTGTATTTAACAACCATAAAGCCGCTGTGAACACCCCCACGAAACGGTGCGATGGTACATTCGGGAGAATTTAAAGAAGCGAACACACACTAGCGCAGGGCAGACGCTTTGTTAGTGAGGGAGAGGCAGATAGCACTGTGAAATAGAGATTTTCCCCTCTTTTGCTTAAGTATTTATTTATTTTTTTATTCTTTCTTAGTAAGTTAGCAGTACGTCACAAGTAGAAAGCATACTATAATTATAACAATTTAAAAGGCCATCAGGAAGTTTGGAACTGCTCATACAGCACATTAAAGTTAGGCAGTTATAGTTATCTCGGCTGACATCCGTTTTAAATGGGCCGTGTCGTCGCTTTAGCATTTTTAATGTCGATTAAAGACGCAAGATGAATGATTTTCGAGTGGAAGGTGACATGAAGAGGCGCGTTAGTGCTCAGTTTGACCGGCAGTGTGTGTGACTGCACTCACTGACTCTGTTTTATAAGTAACCCGCAATATAACCGGCATTTGTGAGAAGAAAACGGATTTCAACAACTATTTATTAACTTGCCGTCGGGTAACAAAAAACTCCGCATCAATGAATCCGGATGCTAGACATTATTGAGCAGTGACAGACTTATTGAAGTCGTAGTTTTTCAGTTTTAGGGCAGGATGAAGTCGAAAATATCTGTCTGGAAAACGAATTGAGTGCTTTCAGACGAAGATTTTTAATCGTGTAGGAGGAAATATTTCCTGTTTTTACTTTCATTCCTTTAGCTCGGTGGTCAAGTGTGGAAAAACTGCCTCAAATGTGTCGCTAGAAACACATCTGCCTTTCCAAAAGGGTATTGCATACAAAGTTTATTTGGCAAATAAAACAACCCACTCAGGGCACAGATTTAGCTTTAGATCAAGAAATCCTCCAACACAGCTGTGGTTTCGCTAGCCGGTGTGCTAGCCATCACCTCAGCTCTCAGAAATGTCGAATATCTCCAACGAAGCTGTGATCTTGATTAAAGATGTAAAGCCCGGATCGAAAAACCTTAATATCGTCTTTATAGTTTTGGAAATCGGTAAGTGGATTCAAAGCTGTGCCCCTCATGACCGTTTATTAGCACACGCGGAGCTAATTTCTCACAGCTAACATTCATGAATAACATGTGTAACGTTGCGCTCGACGTCTGTTTCTTTGTTCTTGTAGCTTTGATTTTCCACGCCTCGCCCATCGTGTAACGCAGTCATGTGTGTGTTTTCGGTAGTTTTTTAATGGTTGAGATTTTACTGAACTTTGCTGTGCACGCGCAGGTCGGGTGACGAAGACAAAGGACGGGCACGAGGTGCGCTCGTGCAGAGTGGCGGATAAGAGCGGCAGCATCGCCATCTCTGTGTGGGATGAGCTGGGCAGCCTCATCCAGCCAGGGGACATCATCCGCCTTACAAGAGGGTACGAGCCACCTCATGTCTCTGTGTGTGTTTAATTCAGACCTTTGACACTTTAAACCCGGTATGGCTATCGGGCTGTCAGTCAAATAGTATAAATTGGCAACCCTCTCTTTCAAACTGATCTTAACTGCTGTGAGTATCCCTCTCTAGACCGCATCAATAACAAGGGTGTGTGTGAAGTTAATGTCACTAACGACCGTGTATGTGCAGGAAACAAATGTTTGTGTTGAGGCTTATAAAAATGTTGCTTCAAATGCATATGACCAGTTTCAACTTGGAAATATATTTGTGTCTGGATAGGTATGCTTCAATCTGGAAGGGGTGCCTTACTTTGTACACTGGACGGGGAGGAGACTTACAAAAAATAGGAGAGTGAGTATTAAATATTGCATCAATATATCAGATTATTATATTATATCTTTTCATTTTCTGATTTACCAGCATTTGGCAATAACTATGGTAATTCTCCCTTGTGTAAGAACTACTGACAGATGATTGAATAGATGAACACTTTCTGTTTCCAAATGCTTTGAGGTCAGTAACTATCTAATAAATGGTTCCCATGGTGAAACCTTTCCAAGCCTGGAAAATTAATGGAAATGTCAAATGGCAGGGTTTTCCAGTCCCTGTTCTTGGAGGGCCACTTTTCTGTAGTGTTTATTACCCAACCAGCTAATCATGGTCTTGCGGATTAAGAAATGTCCAGGTAGGTGCATTTGAGCTGGTTGGAGTTGAGCTCTGCAGGAAATTGGTCTTCTAGGAGCTTGGTTAGACACCCCGTCTATATTGAAATACAAGTTTGGGTTTAATTCTTTGCTCTAAATCCCTTAATTGTCAAATTGATCTGAGTGAGATCGCTATAATGTTATGACTGATCAAAAAGAAATGTAGCAAATGTACTGGGCAAAAGGTGTGGGAACACTGATCATTTCGGCCATTATCTCATTTGATGTCATTGATATATTTGCACAATATTATGCATATAAGATTATCCGCTACTTTGCTGTCAAGGTATTGGTTTTGTCTAACGAAAATAAAAATAAGGCAATCACTTTTTAGAAGTATGTTCCCATACCTGAAATTCAAAGTCATAGGTTTAATGAATGGAAGTCTCTTTGGGTAAGTGTATGACAAATGTATTATAAAAGGGATCATTAATTTTCCTGCAGTGGCATGTTGATGTCATTGGAAGCAGCTGTTATAGTACATTGTCTTTCACAGGTTCTGTATGGTGTATTCGGAGGTTCCTAATTTCAGTGAGCCAAATCCAGAGCTGCTAGCACAAGCTAACCAGCAGAACAAGACTGTGAGTCCAATCAGTTTTCTTCATGTTTATGCAAAGTGGCTCCTCAGTGTGACGCCTCGATGAGTAGACTTCCTTTCAATCATTTGCATGCCTAAATTTGCTTCAGCTATAATGTAAATACAATGGCTTGTTTTTCACACTACCTCAATTCATAGTCTTTGTTTAGAACATATAACTTGTAATGTAGAAGTAATTCAAACTTTTGGTTTTACTTCTGCACATTCAAATATAGAGCCATTAAACTGCATAACAGGGGCATTGCTGGTTTGGCTAATATCAACTGAATGGTGTCTTATCTCTTGTCCTCTCAATAGGGTAAAGAACCACGAGGAAATTCTCCACCGAATCAAAATGCAGGTACTCCTGTGCAGACAGGTGAGCAAATATGGCTAGCACTTCACATAATCTGTCCTACTAAGGTGACAGATGTGGATTTTTGTTGTTTGTATTAATGGTTTGGAATCTAGACCGCTAAGGAAGGTTGCAGGTTCTCCGAGTTACTGAGATCCCGCTCCTGTTTTTTCTTACTGTTAGCATACTGTAAGTTGCTTTTGAGAAGCATTTGCAAAATGACAAAAGTAATGGTCAATCATTACAGTGTCTTTTGTATGTGTCTGAAATGATTAAGTCTGCCACCTTTGTTTTAATTGTTTGCCCAACAGGAAATGGTACTGGGCCAGTATTTCCCAATAACAGTGCTGCACCTGTGCCTCGGGATCCCAGCTTTGGGGCTCAAGGAAGACCAAACGGGCGTGTTACAGGCAATGGACCACCCCCAGTAACTGCAGGGGGAACCACTGTGCCGCCCAAACCCACAGTCACAATTAGCAATGGCAGGGACCCAAGAAGGGCTTCAAAGAGATGAGACTGCAAATCCGCTCGTCCCTAAAATCCTTCCACAAACCATCCTTACAATACAAAACAATACTGCCAATCTAAAGATACGAGGTTTAATGCTACTGTTTTGCCACCTGTGCTTTTGCTTTGTCATTTGCCAATATTTTCATAGTATGATTATCACGAAAGGTTAGAATTCAACAGTTAAAGTTTGGCATACTCTATGCCCGTTAAGTGCCGGTTCAGTGGCCCACCGTTTATTTTCTTTCCCTAAATGTTGTTAAACTATACACCGTACTTGAACACTCGATGCACTTTCTTCTCTTAATTTATAGTGAATGCATTGTCATGTGATTCAGGAATGATTAACTGCTGTTGCAAATTGGGGAAAGAACTTCAAAGTGACTGATGATGACTATATGGGTTCTTCCCCCTCATCTTGGGCCAAAAAAAAAGACAGAAGTGACCGTGCGAAAGGAAAGGTGATAGTTTGATTGGACACTTAGGATTATTTAATAAGGAATAAATGAAGAACAAAATGTTGGGAAATTGATCCCTGTGGTTGTTCTAATTGTTCTACTTAATTTTTTCAGTGCCATTTATGTTTGAATGAGATTGTTGCTTTTTATATAGTGCAATGTGACTCCACTGAAAAATTCTGCCTCTTTGTACTGTAATACCACTGTGTTTTTGTTATATAGACATTTAGTGTTATATATAAAATATATCAATTTAGGTATACTTTTGTTATTCAGCTAAATATTTATTTCTTTTAGCCCAAGAGTACTAATATACTTAAACATTTGCTGCATGAGTGAAGCTAATACATGAAGTCAAAGTGCTATTTTCTTGCTTGCCTGTTAACATGACAAGCTGCTTTTTCTGCAGATTTCATGGTCGAAGTGTGTAATGCTTCTGGTAAGGAAAGCTAATGAATTTGACCCTGAGAGGAGGTTTGAGAGTCTTCCCAGTTTGTTGTCCAGATCAGTGGTTCTTAACTGGTTTAGCCATGGGGTTCATGCTTTCCATGGTCATTAAGCCATGAGCCAATTTTTTTAAATTTTTCTCTCTCATACACAAATATAAAAATTATACATTTGCTTTAAAAAAAAAAATGCAAGCAAATGTGTTTCACAAAAAAGGTTGACATGCACAAGTACGGTCCCACTTTACATACACAAATTGTAAGAATATTACTAATAATGGTAAATAAAACAGTAAGATAATGCTGTTGAGTACCACTCCCAAGATAGTTTTTGTTAATACAATAAAGTTAGTAAGTTGGTATCACAGTCACAGTTCTGTGACTGATAGTTCATCACAGTCATTTAAAAATATACACAACATGAAAATAAAGTGGTATTTTGGGGTTATAAAAATAACAGTTACCATGGTGAATACACAGTACTAAAATGAACTGTTGATGATATATAGAATAAACAGCCCTGTATGCAAATCTTTCCAGCTAACATACAACACATCAGTTTTACATAAGTACCCAATTTATTTTTCTTCTGGAAGAACTGTTATATCAGTATATGCGTTATGTTTGTGTTTTTGCATCCAGTGCCAATGCCAGATCAGTTGAATTTCCTTGCATATAAATTGTGCAAAATATGATTCAGGTTGTTTCAAGGTTGCATGTATAGAAATTAAGGTTAGGCAGGAGTTTACCGTTAAGGAGAATAGCTGGATTATTTGTGTTAAATGCATGCCACTATTTTTGTAGTGGTGTGTGGGTGAGTTTATTTCACCAACGCTTGTGAAAATAACCAAAGCATGTACTGATTGTGCACATATTTTCTGTGCACTTGAAATCATTATCCTTGAAGATGACTGACATCAATGCATTATAGCATTTATATCTGATTACATTTTTTTTCTATATGATATATATTTTTTGTTGGTAGTGTTGTGTCCTAATATGTAACTATATCGCCTTATGTAAACTGTGAATCCTAAAATTTAACAGTTTGTTTACAGCAGTTTACATTGTATTCTGTTTAGAAGACTTCAGAAAGTCAAAGCTGCAGTCGTTTTGTAGTTGCTTGGAGTGTCCCATTCTTATTATATTAATATCATTATTATTATATCTGTACAAAATGTGGACTACCTGAACTGATGATTAGTGGTTAATGTTGACAGTATTTAAATGTTGACAACAATGATGCAACACAAGAGAACTATAAAAACAAACCTTTTGAAGCAGCAGTACTTTATATTTAATTGGACTGGCTCTGTTTGAAGATATATTCATCTTCTGTCATGTGCTTAGGCTTTATTATCAGCTCAGTCAAGCACAAACTTGTGCGAATGATTTCAAAACATGTTCATCAAAATTCTTGTTCCTCTTCAAAACATCAATGATGTCAATCTCAGTCAGGAAATTGTGAAATTAGAACTCCTCTTGCTGTCTGTACTTGCACATTCAATGCATTTTTGTAAAAGTATGTGTAATCTAGCGTGTTTGAGCCATGTACATCTCCTAAATGTTCCAGAACTGACATCATCAAGGGGTGGTCAAACTGCCCTGACCTAATTAGCCTTTGTATAATTATATACACCTATTAGTTGAACATCATGTAATCACATTTGTGATGAACAAGTAAGGACACAGTATAAACCCAAATTATGGCATTAAAACCTTTACAATCATGAATCGCCTTTTACACAGAATTGCTCAGATATGTAATCATAATTGAATATTACCCATTTAACATTTATAAAACATAATTAACAGCTGGATAAAATGTTTTATTTTACATGATTTGTTACAGTTAAATACCCTTAGCAGACTTTTCTATTATTTAAAAGTTTGGGTGAAATCACACTGTAACCAAATGAATACTATTCGGTTTAGAATGACATGAGGATGAGTGAATGATAATTTTAGTTTTTGGGTGAACTATCCCTTTAAGCACTCTACTTATAAAATAAGGGCTAATTATCCATTGTTGGTGGCTCAACAAAGTCCCTATAATTAACAATTGATTAGTTTGAAATTTAGCTCAGTGTTGAGAGTTGTTGGCTTGTTCACATGTGTACACGATGCAGCTCTTTCCAGAACTCTCCGATGCCATTTGAGAGCGCTCCCTCTGCCAGTCTCCGGCACTCACGTGGGGTAAAACCCACCAGGGCCGTACCCTTGATGGCCACTCCATGGTGTCTAGCCAGCTCTGATACTCGTGCTGTGATTAGCGATGCTGGAGCATGGCAGAAGTTTTGCCCTCCAATGGCAAAGCTTGGCCATTGTTCCTCACCATAAGCTAAAGACAACGGAGGACCACCTTGAACACTCTCCACATTGCAAGCGATCTCCACAGCACCTTCATGTGGCAGAGCCATGACCTGAACTCCAGGGATACCGCCAGGACTGGATTCACGGACTGCTAAAGCAACAATCCGGCCCAGGGCCAGATCCTGGGTATCGATGGTCACATTACAGTTCATAACATAGGGGCTGACGCCAACACCTGAAGAACAAGTGGCTATTATTTGTTTTGTTTAGTGAGGTTCAAACAGTGATTGAAATTATTGAAACACTTTAAGGATTAGCTCACTTCTGAATGAAAATTTCCTGAATTTACTCACTCCCATGTCATCCAAGATGTTCATGTCTTTCTTTCTTCAGTTGACAAGAAATTAAGGTTTTTAGTAAAACATTCCAGTATTTATGTTCATACAGTGGACTTCAACGGTTTGAAGGTCCAGATGTCAGTTTCAGTGCAGCTTCAAAGAGCTCTACATGATCCCAGACGAGGAATAAGAGTCTCATGAGTGTCATTTTCTTAATAAAAATACAATTTATATACTTTTTAACCACAAATGCTCTGATCTGATATGCATCACATAAAGGTTACAAAGGTCATGTTCGACAAAGGTGAAATTACAGATACAGTGTCTACAAAACAAATGTGCAAAGATTAAGCCAAACACCCTTTACAAAAAAAAAAAAAAAAAAAAGCAAAACAACAATATCGAACAATTTTGAAGTTGGAGGAGAAAATTAGATGAAGTTTTTCGCTCTACCGCAGTACTTCCGACTACGCCACGCATGACCTTTCAACGTAATGCGTGGTGGATCGCAGAGCACTGCAAGACGAGCATTTGTGGTTAAAAAGTATATAAATTGTATTTTTATTAAGAAAATGCCACTCATTTTGGTAGACAAGACACTTATTCCTCGTCTGGGATTATGTAGAGCTCTTTGAAGCTGCAATTCGGACCTTCAACCTGTTGAACTCCAATGAAGTCCACTATGTGAACAAAAATTAAAAAAAACTTAATTTCTTTTCAACTGTAGAAAGAAAAACATAAACGTCTTGGATGGCATGGGGGTGAGTAAATCATCAGGAAATTTTAATTCTGAAGTGAACTAATCCTTTAAAGACAGTGTATGAACCCAATTCTTGTGCTCTACTGCTTCATTTTTTCATTGTTGTTTCTATATTTTGCGAATGCACATTTGAAACATAACCTGTAATGCCGTATCTCCTTGTGGGCTGTGGACCTACATCTGGCTGGACGCTTGACAAATCTTTGACCTTTTTGAACCAGCCAATCTCCTTCCTCCTCTGAGCCAGACCTCGGTGCTGAGGAGAATCTGCCCAGCCAAACAAAAAAGCACTCGTACCCGACACTCGTTCTGTCAGAGCTGTTGCTAATGCTAAACAAGAAAGAAACAGCAGTTAACGTACACATAACACATTCACAATTGAAAAGAAAAAAAATCTAAATTTGTAGAATAATAATAGTGCTCAGTTGGTATGCTGAGCCCAAAATAACTTTTAATGCATTTTGTGCTGCATATTAGCATTTTTTTCTTTTCATTGCATTTATACTTTAAGACTATATTGAAACTTTTTCTGTACTTTGCAAAGTGAATATTCAGAGAATGCATTTTTAACATTTCTTATGGTCACATACCTTGGGCCTCTTTTCCACAATCCTCAAGGCCGACCTCTTCCCCAAGTGGATAGAGAGGCACCAGATCCACTGCACCCATGCATGGATGGGTGCCCTCATGGACATTCATGTCAATCAGAGAACATGCACGCTCACAAGCCGACAACACAGCCTCCCCTGCAATTGAATACAACAAAGACTGGCCTCTTTTGTACAATTACTCAAAAAGCAATTGTTCTCAGCAACTGGACATTTATTAAAAATGACTGGAAGGACAAACAGGCAACTCACTTATTAGGTCGATGCTTGCAACAATTGTGATGACAGAGCGATTGTAGTCAACATCATTGAAGATGTTCAGCACCGTGATGCCTTCACGCTTTTTTCCTTATGGACAGATTTGGACAGTTTTGCCACAATAACATGAAAGGACAATTGTCCTAATGTCTTCAGATACAGTTTAATGATCACTTTGAAATACAAGTTGGTTTAGAATTATTATTATTCTGCATTGGTCTCACCATGTGTGTCAGTGATGGCTGATCTTGCCACTGTCTCCACCAGCTCTGTCCTCCGAGCTTCAGAGATGTTCAGGAGACATGCAACCATCCGTCGACCGAGAGCAGAGCAGGACATCCCTCAAGAGAGCAGAAACACTTTACACATTTACAGGCCCACACACCCAGACTATCAGCTTTTAAGTTTTGTTAATCTTTTCTACATAAGGAATGAACTTTCAGGGCTGAACAGTCGTGTAAACACTCGACAGCTTTATATTGATCAGTTTCTGTCTAACAGTCCAAAGTTTATCATACTCGTAGCTACTACAAGGAGACACCGTAGATAATTTACTAATACTTTTCACAACTGACTGACTTGTAATCACACACACACACACAAACATCGTACTTGCTTTCCATGCACAAAGTTACTTGCAGACATGGGACTCCAGAAGCACACATGCTCCCAGCTGTTTCCGCTAGCGACGTCCGATTCCTGAACGAATCGTTCTGTTGAGTCGAAACTTCTCAATGAATCAAAAACGGTCTGAACGATAAAAAAACAACGCATTGCAAATTTGGTTATACATATAGTTTGTCAAATAGATAAAATAGTATTAAGCATGTTTAGGTTTAAAACGATGTGAGAACGTTATGGCATGATGACGCAATTGCGTCATATTGTAAATAAATCGTTTTTGAACAGGTTCTTTGATGCAAATTGTTCGAAAGAACCGTCTCAACTGACATGAATCACTACTTATATTCCGCCCCCTGAAGTTTAAAAAGAAACTTAGATTTTGGACATTAGATTAAACAAAGTTCTGCTGCATTAATCACTTAATGCAGTCAATCTAAATGCGTTACATATCAGCACTGCCACTGTTGGAGCGTTTTCGCGCATGCGCGTTGTGGTCAAATTTTGACGCTCCCCTAAAGTGCCACTTGGCGGCGTTTAATATAAACAAATAAACGCCATACATATTCCACTATCCTGAGCAGTTCGGTTCATTTTAAGATTTAAAGTTATCGACCAAATGCCCACCGGATTATCCGGAACACAGGATAGTAGTTTGAATCATGCGGCGTTACTTTTTGCGCTTGTTATGCAGTGATGGTTTCGATCTTAATGCTGCAGGTCGTGCAGTCGCCGCTACATAATCCTTCTGCGTATGGGAAGCATCCGATCCGTTGTGGCTTGTTTATCGCTAGCCGCTATAGCCAGGAAAATGACCGCCGTGGCGGGACTGTGCGGACCCGGGACATCCGCTGCTGTGCCCGGGCTGCTCCGCCTTACTTCAGTACCCGGTTATGATCAAACCCGCGTGAATGATGTCCTGCTATTAAGACCCGCCGCCGAAACGCAGAGACGATGCGACAGCGAAACAGAGAAGCTGCAGAATGGAAACGATCACGTAGTCTTCTTTCCTGGAGACATTCAGGTCGGTCCATGTCATCAAGACTGAACCTGTAGGGTTACCATGACTGCCTAAATTACTTTCTCAACAATAATGGGTTAATATGTGTACAATAATACACAGGGATAATAATAATGTGTCAGGAATTAGATATTGTTTATGCAGTGTATTATGTAGTCCTCTTATTAGACAAATGATACCTATTTCTCGTTATAGAGACCGTGAACCCTCTTTAAGATACTTATTGGATTATTCACTAAAGTCATTTGATACAGTTTAGCTTCTGTTGCGACTAAGATGGATCTCTATATTTAGTTTTTCATTAGAGACATTGAAAACAGGCCCACGACACGTATTAACCATACTGCAGAACAGCATTTATTTGAAATAGAAATGTTTTGCAACAATTTTGATCTATTTAATGCATCCTTGCTGAATGAAAGTATTAATTTCTTTAAAAATATATTTGCCCTTAATCATTTGAGCACATGCTTCACAGCTATTTAATATGTTAGAATAAAAGGAGCATTTTTCTTTTAAACACATTTAGTCCTGCTATTTTCTTCTAGAAGAATGCTAGTAAGAGCTTGAATATACTTGAATTGTGTTAATGGAAAACTAGGAATTGACCCTTCGCAAAGCCCCGCCCCCTTTAGTTACTGTTGCTATGTAAGACAAGTCATGCGCTCTCACGCCACACATCATGTTCTGACGCAGTGAAAAATACATCGCGGAGCAAAGAGGACACTGATAACGAATGAAAGCAGTTTCATATTTACAATATTGTAATTTTTTAAAGAAGTTTAAACAATAAATAGCGTATAGTGTCTCTTTAATGTGTGGTGACAGATCGCTGTAGCTCCTTCAATCGGCTCGTGAACCGATCATCTCTTCATACTAGTTCATTTATAGCATCAAATAAACATGAATGAACATCAGAAGGAATGTTGTTTCAAGTGTGGAATACACAATATTTTATAGAAATAATATTTTTTATAATATTTTATAAAATTAATAATATTCATGGGAATGAATATAATGATGATATTTTGTTATAAAACTGTTTGTGTTTTTTATTAGTGCAATCTCTATTTAAAAAATACAGATTACGATCGACAGAGAAAGTCATAAATTCTTGTGTGATGTTTTTGATAGTGTTCATTAAATATATGCTGAGACTGGGTATCATAAATTGGTCTTCCTCTTGACTATTCATCCCATCTTCATAATGCAACTTCTCTTTCCAATCTACCATCTAGAACTTCCAGCAGGAAATGGCGCTCCAGCCTGACGCTGCCCCATGGCAGTCCTGGAGTCTTGAGCGTGTCGCCCTCACCCTAGGCCACCGTTTTCCTGGCTGCCATATCTGGGTAGTGCGCGCATCCCGCATGTACCTACACAAGTTCAGCTGCTATCAGAACTTTGTAGAGAGCAACCTATTTGGAGCACCAGAACACTCTCCAGACTACGGAGCTATTCGCCACCTGAGGGCACTCCTGGGTCATGGCATGCAGCGAGCTGGTCTCCCAAATCCTTTACCCCCTCTTAGTGGTACAGCCGTGCCTGGCCCCCTTCCAGCAGGTTTCACCCTTACAATAGTGGGCTTCAGTAAAGGTTGTGTTGTTCTCAATCAAATAGTGTATGAGCTGGCTGGAGCTCGAGCAGACCCAGAACTGAGGCTGTTCCTGGACAGTGTCTCAGACATGTACTGGCTGGACGGAGGACACCCTGGTGGGAGTGAGACGTGGGTGACCGATAAATGTGCTCTGGATGAGCTGGCCTCCAGTGGGGTGGCTGTCCATGCGCACGTCACGCCGTACGAGGTGAGGGACCCGATGAGGGCATGGGTTGGGCGAGAGCATCAGCGCTTTATAAAGACTCTGGAGGATTTGGGCGCCTGTCCGAGCCAGAAACTACACTTCGAGGAGGAGCCGGCATCCATTGAGAATCACTTCCGAGTCATTCAGGAGTTCTGACTGTTCTCATCTATGCTTTCAAGTCTTAAGATGGAGTGTATTCTTTTGCAGAGCAGACAGCTTTGTGTTGCACTGATGTCTGAGTTAGAAGAGAGCTTCGGGTTGGCCTACCAACACTCATAAATAGAGAAGATTGAAGCTTAAAGGGATAGTTCACCGAAAAAGTATAAAACTGCCATCATTTACTCACCCTCATTCTGTTCCAAACCCGTAAGGCTTTGGTTGATCATTGAAAAAAATTAAGATTTTTTTTTTTAATGAAACACGGGAGGCTTCTGTCCCTTCCATTGAAAGTCCAGGTGACCAAAATTTAGATCATAAAGATGTAAAATTAATCCATATAAATCAAGCCGTTTAAAACTAGTGAACTGATATGATCACTTAATATGATGAACAGATTTAATTTTTTTATTCACATATAAATACATACATAGAGCGGATCACATATGGTAAACACGGAAGCTCATACACGTATAACGTACATTTATCGTGCGCTAGAACAAACCGCTCGTGAATCAAACATGATGTTCTTCATGTATGTGTCCGTCATTGTTTAGATATAAATTAAAGTCTAAATTAAACCTGACCTTTTTTGGATCTTCTAAGATTTGGTTGGCTGGACTTTCAATGGAGGGAGGGAAATGTCTTAGGTTTCATAAAAAATATCTTAAATTGTGTTTCAAAGATTAACAAAAGTCTTATGGGTTTAGAACAACATGAGGGTAAGTAAATGATGACAGAATTACATTTTTGGGGGGTGAACTAACCCTTTAATGACAGCTTGTAAAACATTTAGCTGCCTTATTGTTTGCTTGTTGCATCTACCTACATCGGCTGATATACTAGGATACTTGTTTTACTTAGTCGACTTGGAATGCAGATTTGCTTAGTAAAACAATCCATCATGTTTAAAGGGCTCTCATTTCCCAAGAAAGGAGAAATTAGCTATCTGAAAGTGCTTATTATTTAATTAATTTGTTTTTATGTTGCTACAGTAAATTAATAAGCTTGGATTTTCATTTCAAGTATGGATACTCTTGAATGTAAAACACTTTCTAAAGTTCCCATAGTTTAAATTCCACTAAAAGAGCAATGTTACAGCCTCAAACTATATTTCATGACCATTGTCCCATGAACGATTACATTGGTTTATTATCACAAATGTGTTTGTGTTCAATAGTTGGTATTGTTTTTATTTAGAAATAAAATCAAAGAATATATTTTTGGTTAGATGGGGGAAAAAACATATTTACCGACTCATTCTGAAACATTTCATTGACTGAGTTATGATTAACACCTAAAACAATTCCAATATTGAATCTCTGAAGTCTATAAACTAGGTGGGGCACTTTATTTGGAATTTGCTATATTGACTGTCACATACTGAATGAATGTGTATTTTGTAATATCCTCGATGTAATGCAACGAATGTATTTCCTGCTTCATAGTCATTCCATGCTGATGTAATCCAATAAAAATGTTGAAATGTTCCAGTGATATGTTTAATTAGAAACGGGAACTTTAAATAATGTAATTCAAGTTGATTCAACATGAAATAATACAGGAAAAAGTACATCAAATCCACAGCAGCTTACATCAAGGTTCAAGAGGATGTAAAAGACATTTATATATATATATATATATATATATATATATATATATATATATGTTTGTGTGTGTTAGAACTAGACTAGATTAAAGGCATAAAAGTTTAAGTGATTTGGTGATTTTCAGTGACAGATTCCTTATTTTTTTAATCCTTGAACTTAATGAAAGGCATTTTGTATAAGATTTTATTCAAGTCTGACAGGCATCAAAGCTAGTAAATTTTAGATTTTCCTTTATTATTTCAGTAAATGTCATAGCATGAGGGATATATTATTTTAAAAACAAAATTGGAAATGTTTGTTGCGAGTCATAAATAAATAAACTTATTAAGGGTAAATCCGTTTCATCTAGACTCTCAATGGCTTTATTAGAATTTGTGTAAATCAATTGAATGTCATTTATTATGGTACATATAACTCAAAATACACAGCTTTCATCATGAAATGAAGTATCTTCCATTATAAGTTTTGACTAATATAGTAAGACAAACAACACAGTTTATCCCTCTTTACAATGTTTGTCACAAGCTTTCTGCAAATACCACAGTAACTGCTCAGAAATGCACTCCAAAGCCTGGCCGATTCTCTATTGAATTCAAGCTTCAAATACCTCATGGCCCTTAAACATTATTGAGGCTGTTTCCCAGGCAAGGAATAGATTCAAGTTTTCCTTTAAGATGACGGCATACAGTGAGCACACGACCGTGACAAGAGCCTCCCGTCTTAGGAGACAATAGTTCTATTATGATTGCAGACTGGTGACATCTCTGGGAAACCGAAAGGCCCTGAGCACACAAACACACATGAGCTCTTCACACCTCTTTAAACAGAACAATAACTGAAGGGCTCGCCTTCAAGACTAAATTCTGCAATACTAACATTTCCAGTTCTAAAAGCCACTCAGAAAAGCGGTGAACTGTATTAAACCAATAAAACCTCCGCGGCGCTAGTTATATTATCACGCTAACCCTCATCCGTTGCATTACTTTCTGATGAATCCTTCTTCCAAACTATTTTCCACCATGATGACATTCATTTGCCTTCCTTCCAGAATTCAAACTTTGTACTTTCATTACAACCAAACATGCTTCCCTATCCAACCATAACCATATAATTTCAACAATTACAGTCAACATCTTTCATGCCCAACATATACAAAGACCATAAATATAACTTTAACACTGTTTTCCTTTCTAATAAACTCATTGCATATATGTGTTCCCATTACCAAAACCACTGAGTCCATACAAATAATTTACTTTAAATACACCAGGCCATCAGTTTAAAGGGTGTACCAGTATCTCAATTAAAACAGGGTAAACATTAATAATAATACATCCACAGAAATGTGCTGCACAGGTATTACATGAAATCAAGTGAGGTTGTACATCTCAAGCATAGAAAAGAAAAAAAAAATGCACACAAAAGGCACTCGAGAAATATACACCGGCAAACTGCAGTTACAGCTAACCCTGAGAATCAGGCTCAGAATGACAAGTACTGAAACCTCCATCAGTTAATGGCATTAGCTTAAAAACACCTGTAGAAAAAAGGTAACAAAACCCTGAGTTACCTCAGATTGGTGCATAGATTAAAAAAACTGTCATTTTAAGATTATGTATATCATAGGCCATCACAGGCATGGTGATATTAGGCGTCTGCCATAGGGGAATGCTAGAATGGAACAGTTTATTATACAATAAGTTGGCAGTAAAAAAGGAAATATTTAAAACAAGGATGATTTTAAAATCAATACATACATTTGATTCACTAAATCTAATGCTGTTACAAATATTTTCTCATATTTTTAGTCACACAAATACATAATAGAGGGTTTAAGTGCTTTCCTGCATTTCTTTAGTCATTCTCTAGAAGGAAGTTCTACGGCCCATACAAACGCATATTTGTGTAATCCAGGGTGTGTTGTGCATGTGTGCGTTGAGTCATTTTTACGGAGCCCACTAATGTGTCAATACCCACGAAAGGAGAGAATGTAAGACAAAACACACACCCATACACCGAGGGCATTCCTGGACTCAACCTTTTTGAAAGGACAAGGTCTAATCATACAAGCAGAACTCCCTCTGACATCGAGACCCAGAGAACAAAGACTGACATTAGTTTGCGTAAACACTCTCATCCTTCATTAAAGCAGAATTAAAAACCACAGAATGCCCTGCTGCTCTCAAGCGTCTGTTTTTATCAAATCCCTTATGGTTGCTTTAAGTGCAGTTATGGAATTAGTGTCGAGATTAATATAAAATCTGCTGAATCGATACTGAATGGCAATTAAAATAAAAAATATATTCAAATTAATAATTTAAAATCCAAATATGACAGGAAAAACAAAAATCTTGAGACAGGACAGCAACATAGATATTTAGATTCTCACTATTCTAGGATTAATATTACACCAGATTTGGCCCTTTTGTGAAATATCATCTTTGGTCAACCAAAGGATGGTGAAAAACAAGCATTTTTTGCTGGTGCCATGTGGGAAAATGAACTCAAGGACCAAAATTGTGACAATGCTTTTGAGTGCAAGTGCATTTCCCTTTAGGATCAGCATAAATGGTCACCGTCGGCCATGGCCGACATGTCCTCCTCAAAACGAAACCTCTTGGCATGTGGCGAGTCCAGAATGTTCTCTTTGTCTTCAGGGTCCTCGGGTGGTGCGGACCACTTCCCCCCGAAACTCCTTTCCCGAGGAGTCCGTGGGGTCACGGGGATCGGATCAGAACCTGAACAGTGGAGCCATAGCCAGGGATGGGTCATGCAGTCGGCAGCACTGGGACGATCCCTGATAAAGGAGGGGAGAATTCATGTCAAGGACTTTGATATGTGGCTGCGTGGAAACTAATCTGAAACTATTACACTGGTTTTATTACTGTTCTTAACGATAGTTTCAAAGTACATCAATTAGATTATGACAACTAGTGCAAATGTAAAATCTTAACTCCATTTACAACAACCAAAACTTTGCGCTTCCATTTCTGCTAAAAAGTCTATTTTGACCTCATTTATTGTCAGTTGTTTTGTCTTTTCCACAATTGTGAATGCATGTTTGAAAACAAATGAAAAGAAAATGAAACCTGGACTTTATACTTTGTGATAACCAACAGTTATACAATCTATGGGAATGGAGAAAGTCAATATCTGAATACTTTGAGCCATAAAAGAGTGATCATTGGACAAGTTAATTTGTAAGCCCATTTAAATGTTTGCAATGACTTCAATGCATAATAAATCCATATGACCCAGAATAATTATTGTTTTGGAAGTTGGGAAGGGTATTACATAGCACTTATTATAGGACTCTTTATTTAGAAGCAGTACGTAATTTTACACAGTACAATAACGGAGCTTGGCAAACAAGCTTCACTTCCTCTAATGGCGCATTTCCACTGCATGGTACGGCTCAGTACGACTCACTTTTTGGGGGGGGTTTCCACTGTGTACGGTAGCTAGTGCTTTTTTTAGTACCACCTCGGCTGAGGTTCCAAGTGATCCCTACCAATACTAAAATGTGATGTGTAAACACTACAGATCTCTGATTGGTCAGAGAGAATCGTCACTACCAGCGTCATTGGATTTGTGACATGTTGTACGCAACTTGAAAAAAAGAAATGTCTTTATCGTGGCCAGTAGACGAGGAGGCAGCGCAACTATAACAATCAGTCTATAATCCCACCCACTTTGAAGTGGTCCTAAACTGCAGTGGAACAGCCGAGTTGAACCCCACAGTGGAACAGCGCCTTAAGCGTCTGAAATCAGAGTCACTCAGACTCAAGGAGAGACTCACTCTGGTGCTTTGACCAGCAGTTTCCGGATGAAGTCCACAGCCAGCTCAGACACCCTTGAGAAGGCCTCTCTGCTGTAGTCCACGTTCACCTGGGATACATTTAGGAAGGTCTCCTGTTTATCCTCGCCAGCAAAGGGAGACTCTCCTGTCACCAGCATATAGGTGATCACACCCACACTCCTTAAGTCAATAGATACACAATCAGTTTAAAACCATCTTTGACACAAAACAAAAACATATATGACACTGAACATGGAATATCCTTTATTAGCACAAAGTTGACTCAAGAATCAAAATGACTTCAAACTGAATCAATCTATCTTGTTTTGGCTGCAGGGTTAAACCATCCTGCTGCTGCCACAGCTGGTTTGCCGGTCTTAGCTGCTCTCCCAGCCCGGACATGCTGGTCTATTGGCTGGTTTTAGTTTTTGTTTGTTTGGGGTATTTTTTAGCAAGCCATGCCTCCAGACATGTACACTACTGTTCAAAAGTTGGGGGGGTCAATAGTATTTTTAAAAACAATATTAATACTTTTATTCAACAATGTCTCATTAAATTAAACAAAAGTGCCAGTAAATACATTTATAGTGCAACAAAAGATTTCTGTTTCAAATAAATATTTCTATTCATCAAAGAATCCTGGGGGGGGGGGGGTAAATAAATAAAAATGAAGCGGCACAACTGTTTTTAGCATTGATAATTAGAAATGTTTCTTCAGCAGCAAATCAGCATATTAATGATTTCTGAAAGATCATGTGACTGAAATGAATATTCAGCTTTGCCATCACAGGAATAGCTTTTATCAACAGTTTATAGTATTACTCTGTTGTTGTTTTTTTATCAAATAAATGCAGCCTTGCTGAACATTTTTCACAGCCTTTTTTTCAATATCTCACCCCAAAGTGTACTCCTTTCCAATTGAGCATTAAGAAAGTTTATTTTTGTTTTTACTTAGCAGAATACAGTAGACAACATTCAGAGTTCTCACATCTCTCAACAAATGAATTTCCACAAACTGCGTATAAATAGAAAAATGTCTATTGACCATTAAAATTTCCTTGACCTTTCATTATTTTATTAATGTCGATGACTTTTCCAGGTCTGGATATCACCCTGTGGGAACCTTGTATATTGAAACACCTGAGGAAAAAGATTAAGACTCACCAGAGGTCTGTTGCTGTGGTGATTGGTTCATAGTTCAGGATCTCAGGGGCTGGATATATGATAAAAAGCAAAATGACCAAATACATCAGACAATGAACCCTTGTTCACATTGCGATGTTTGTGGATTTCAAGATGAATGACACCGAATAAACCTTACCTACATACTCTGGAGTTCCCAGAATCTCTCTGAGCTCCCCAGCAGAGCCCAACCTGCGGGCCAACCCAAAATCCACTATCTTTATATCCCCCATTGGGCTCAGACTGGTCAGGAGAATATTCTGGGGCTGAATGAGAGAAAACATTTAGTCTCAATAAATACATCTGGTGCTTTTTAGAAGAAATGCACATAATCAAAATCAAAATAAGATGAGAGACATGATATTTATTTGAAGCAGAGCAGCATTAATAGTTAAAGGGCTTGAACTTCAGGACAGAATGTGTTAAAAGCAGCCGTGCATCTAACCTTCAGGTCCAGGTGGACCACGCTGCTCTGGTGGAGTAGATGAACACCCTCAAGCATCTGTCTGATCAGACGGGTGATCTGACCTTCAGGAAGCAGCTCATCTGACACACAGTGGTCAAATATCTCTCCACCCGCCGCACTAACACACACACACATTCAGGGTTATTCTTAGTACTGAACCCAACATTCATTTTGTGAACGGGGACATGATGCATCTAATCGCAGCACTCACTATTCCAGCATTAAAACGAGGTCGTGATCGGTCTCATATACAGCATGCAGATTCACCACACGAGGGTTGTTCTTTGCCGCCTCTAGAACAGCGATTTCATGAACGACCTCCGCCCTGCAGTCGCGACCTCGTCGTCGCTTCTTGATGAACTTCGCAGCAAAGACTTTCCCTGTGGACTTTTCTACACACCGCTTCACCACTGCAAACTTCCCCCTGAGGGAGGCAAACAGAGAACACAGAGAGAATACAATGGGTATAAGGGAGGCAAAATATGACTAGTGGGAAAATTTGAGAGATAAAGTACCTAAATTTTCTTCAAATACTTATGATGCACTGTAAAAATGTCACAATGTGCATGCATTCGGTCACACCTATAGCAGTTCTCAAATTCACACCAAAGCTCTTACTGACAGATAGTTATTAACCGAGTGAAACCCTCCATTAGATGTTCTCACAGTTTAATATCAGGTTAGATGACTGATGTGGGCCAGCCTTTACTCTAGAAACTGCAATTACTGTCACGGCACGAACAGGTGAGACATTAGGCCACAAGCATACACTCAAAATAAATCCCACAATTCTTTGGACCAGACATCACCTTGCCTATCATCTTTATAAACAATTTTGTTATAATACATCTTAGGATGTCTCATACTGAATGTAGATACTGCACACTGCATAATGTATTGAGTTAGACCTCAAGTCAAAGACGGTAAAATACACAAACTAACTTTCAAACGTTTATGGGTGTTTGTAAACAAAGTCTTACATGCTCACCAAGGTTGCATTTATTTGAGCGAAAATACAGTAAATAAATATCATAATATTGTGATGAAATATTATTACAATTTAAAATAATTATTTTCTATTTCCATATAGGCTATTTTAATATGTAATTTATTCCTGTGACACTTTCTTTCTAATA